>ML781153.1:1595204-1618862 GCA_009831015.1 Picea engelmannii | reverse complement strand
GATGAGACTCTCCAATGTAGAATTTGAAAAAATATTGTTAGACAAGTGGTCTCATGGAGAAAATAAGGATAAAGAGAGAACCAAGAGTTTATTTTCATGTGAAAAATCTATATTACAGGTTCATGGTTGTATTCATAAAAAAATATCGTTGTTTCTATTAACCCTAGTTGCATGCATAATTTTATCAATGTTTAGTTGGTTAATAGATTGCAAGTTCCAATAAAGAATATTCAAAGCACACATGTTGAGGGTGAAAATGTTCAAATTTTTAAAGATTCGAAGACTACCATGGATAAATATGTGTTGCATTTAGATTTTTATACTATGGATATGGATGAAGTGGATATTGTTTTGGGATATCCTTGGATAGAATCAGTGGGTACCATTAATATTAATGTGCAAAAGAAGTTTTTAAAGTTGTGGTACAAGAAAAAGAAAATCACATTGTAGGATGTGTCTCTTAGTAAGAAATATGGACCCATGGAGGCTAGCAAGGAAGTTATTACCCAGTCTGAAGTTGAATCAGAGGCAGAGTCTACAGAAGGAGATGAAGCAAAACTACAAGAAGGACATAATCAGGAAGCTAAGGAGGTCATTGACTCAAATACACAAAGTGTTGCAGATTTGAAGAAAAAAGAACAAATTCCTACAGTTGTTGTATATCGCCATCCACATCATATAGAGATGCAAAACTCATCAAGTCAAGGGAATGTGCATGAACACATTTATGCACCAGCAGGGCACCAGACAGGAAACCGATCAAGAGTTGCATGGAGGACTACCGGCACTACGGGAAGAGCTCAAGCTACAGAAACAATCCCATGACAACCCCGACATAATGAAGAGAAATATAAGGGTGAAAAGGTAGCAGATAGACATCATGTTCGACTTCCATTGGGATGGATGGATGGTCGTACTTGATACTAGTTGGCTACATTTCTTAGTTAGTCATATTGTATGGTTTCTTCTCATGTTTTGAGGACGAAACATGTGAAGGGGGATGGAATGTAGTATACCTAGGGAAGTACCCAATGGGAATGTAGTTATGTGTTATTAGTGGAAGTCAATTAATATATGGGAATGTGGTCATTCAATGTAAGGTGGACTAGGTCTACTATATTAATAAAGGCCCACTATGGTAGTTGGATGTAATAAATGTGAGAAGGCTCTATAGAAGGTTCCTAGGAGATAGGGAGAGCTATATAAAGAAGTATAGGCAATGTAATGAAACATAGTGAAGAATATTGTGATTGTACAAGCAAGGATTGCTTGAGGAGTTTTATTCTTCCATAAGGATTAATATATGGTGTTACCCTACCTCGAGGGTTTCTCTATTTCTTGTGTTCATGTTATAGTGAATGATTTATGGTTTATTCTTGGTATTATTGAATTATATTTGAAGATCTGGTTAGGTACTTAACAATTCACTTGTTGTAGAAGTTATCATAGGTTAGTTAGTTGTTTTCTTTCTTTTTTATGTGATTTAATAGGGTAGTTTCTTGCTTGTTGATGCAGACACCCTCCTGGCATGAAACCCCAAAGACCTTCGCCTGAAATTAGACACACTCTTGCAAATGCAAATCTACAACATACATCTACAACATATATTCATATCATATGAAGAACACTCACAGACATTCATTTAACACATAATCATGCAGGAAAAACTGCTCTTTGTATTAAATATGGCAAACGCCTGTATTTACAAGGTGTTCCTGAGCACGGCCTGTAACAAGGTCTCGGCTCCTTCTTCTGCTCTCTACTCGCAAATTTTTCTCCTATCTCTCACCATACCTAAAAATGAGATACTAAATCCCTTTTTACCTGAGGGGGCTCTTCGAGTGCTTCCCTCCAATCTACCTACCCTATTCAATTAGATTGAATGGGTTGTCTAGTCCACTATCTGGATCTATATCTCAGCCTTTCAAAACATTTAAGGCCTACCTACCTAATGCATGCACAAAGGCACGACTCTATGGCTCAACAACCTAAGCAATTAAATTACATTCATTCAAATTTTAAATGAGGTTGCGCCTCTCTTCAACACGTGATTTGAATTCGTTGACGTGGTTGGCTGGATAATGTGGAGAGATGCTCCTGCATCATACTCCTTAGTTGCAAAATTCATGATCTCTTGCTCATGAGCTTCCCATCTTAGCTGTTGAAATCCTCCTGGATCCCAAACCATCCTCTGGAGTTGTTCATCTGCTCCATCTATTTGTTGTTGCTACTGCTGATGCTGCGCTGTTGTTGCTTCTTCCTTTTCTCTGCTCAGCGTCTCCTTACTGGAAATTTCTGCTGACCCTAACATCATCTCTCTGATCATGCTGATCACTTCGTCCAACTGCTCCAATGGCTTGTCCTGTTCATGCAGTCTCCTCGGCTGCAAAATTTTCCGACACATGGACAGATCATCGTGATCTCCCATGCCTTCCTCATCAGCTTCCAACTTCACATGTTGGATGTGCATGCCATGCACTTTCACCCTTCTCTCCAGGGCTTCAATTTGTTCATACATATCAGCCAAACTAGTGTTGTTTGTTTCTTCTTCTTCTGCTGCAACCTCCCATGTTGCAGTCTTCTCAGTCCCCTGGCTAAAAATATTGAGCCATTCCTCAGAATGCTCATCATTCTCTTCATCTTCTTCTGCTGTCATCTTCAGTGCTACAACTTCCTCAGCTTCCTGGCTGAATATGTTGAACCATTCCTCAGAATACTCATTTTCCTCTCTATCTTCTTGGGCAGCTTTAGATATCTTCTCCAATCCTTCTGCAACAGTTTCAGCTAGTTGTCCTTCCGTTGTTGCTGCATTTGCAACACAGATTTTTGCCTCCTCTCGGGAAAATGGTAGGAATATCTGAATTCCCCCAATCATTAGAAGGTCCTTCAGATCCTCCTCTTCTGTCAGTTGCATCTGCTGATCTAAATCCATCCCTGAGCTCACCTGCTCTGTCAACTCTTCTGGTTGTTTCCAACTCATCTGCTCATCCCTGCCCACCTGGAAATATAGGATCTGTTCATTGCTCTCCTAGCAGACTATGAGATCAACTGATCCCATATTCATCAAGACTCATTGCTGAATTTAACTTACCTCCGAGTCCATGAGACTTTTAGATAGTCTAGAATGCTCATCTCTGCCCACCTGGCAATCTGAGATGCTTCCACTGTCCTCTTGGCAGTCTTCGAGATCCCGCAACGACCTCATACCATTGCCCAGCTGGCAATGTGAAATTCCTTGGCTTTCCTCCTGACAGTCTGTGAGATCCCGCAGTGATCTCAACTTTTTTCCCTCCTGGCAATATGGAATTTCCTCTTTTCCCTCCTGACAGTTCTTGAGATCTTCAACTGATCCCATTTCACTGAGATCTCTCCCAATCTCCGGTTCACATATCTAAACCATTTCTCCAGGTCCATTAAGGTTTTCAATATGCCTCAACCACATTTTAACAACCTATGCTGTCTTCTAGCCATCAACTCCTTGACTGGCCATTTTGATTTTGCCTTCCTCATTGGCCATTCATACACCCATCGTGGTTTGGCTTTCTATTGCATCCGCAATGCAAGATTTTCTATTTCTTTCTTTATATAAGTGAGCTCTTCATCTATATCTTCTTGGCTCCACAGATTTGAGTTTTTCCTTCCAGCATATCTACGGCCTTCAGTAGCCATGTTGTTGTCTCTGTCTGCTCTCCTGGCAAACTTGTTGCTCACTTCTGCACCCTGAGTGTTTCAGCTTCACCCATAGTCTTTCTGGCTGTCTTCTTGATTGTTGCCTACCTACAAACAACCATCACAGAGTCTCCAACAACCCTGTCTCCTTTTGTATTCTCCCTCTACTTGAAATATACAAACAAAGTTCTCGCTCTGATACCAACTGACGCAGACGCCCTCCTGGAATGAAACCCCAAAGACCTTCGCCTGAAATCAGACACACTCCTACAAATGTAAATCTACAACATACATCTACAACATATATTCATATCATATGAAGAACACTCACAGACATTCATTTAACACATAATCATGCAGGAAAAACTGCTCTTTGTATTAAATATGGCAAATGCCTGTATTTACAAGGTGTTCCTGAGCACCGCCTGTAACAAGGTCTCGGCTCCCTCTTCTTCTCTCTACTCGCAGATTTTTCTCCTATCTCTCACCATACCTAAATATGAGATACTAAATCCCTTTTTACCTAAGGGGGCTCTTCAAGTGCTTCCCTCCAATCTACCTAACCTATTCAATTACATTGAATGGGCTGTCTAGTTCGCTATCTGGATCTAGATCTTAGCCTTTCAAAACATTTAAGGCCTACCTACCTAATGCCTACACAAAGGCACGACTCTATGGCTCAACAGCCTAAGCAATTAAATTACATTCATTCAAATTTTAAATGAGGTTGCGCCTCTCTTCAACACGCGATTTGAATTCGCTGATGTGGTTGGCTGGCTAGTTGGCTGATGTGGAGAGATGCTCCTACATCACTTGTCTATTTTTATTTGATAGGGTAGTTTCTTTTCTATTTTACTTTCTTTCATATGATAGTTGCTTATTGAATTTGAATAGGTTTGTTAAAGTAGTTTGTTGTTGTTATTGCTTATTAGGTAGATATTTGTTTTTTCTTATTGTCATGATTAAGTTAATTTTCTTTAAGTAGGGTTTTCATTTGCTTTCTTAGAACTATCCATTGATCCTTTGTTCAAAGGTTACTTAGGGTAAATAGTTTAAGTTTCTTGATAGGGTTTGATTATTAGCATTTTCTTGAATATATTAGTTCTCAGATATCCACTTCCTTAGTTAGACTATACTACCTCCATCATTTCTACCTTGGCATATATATTGCTACAACTCTAAGTTTACTTACCATGGGTTGACAATTTAATTGAGGGTTTTTAAGTGTTTTTTTAGTGCATATAGAACACCCATCAAGGAGATGTTAGTTGTATCTGTTACATTAAGCATTTATCTCAATATGATCACATGCTACCAAGTATAATATTTTACAAAGACTGCTACCTCAACTATAGTGTTTACTTGTAAGGGGTAGTAATCAACTTTGTCATGTGTAATTTTGAATCTTATCAGCTTAATTAATCAAACCTGGAATCTGGAGTCTTGTCCTCAAGAATGAGTGTGTGTTTATTTTCTTCCAAGTCTCCTTCAATTAAGGTGACAAGTGATTTCTTCAAGTTGTCTTTTGTACTAGGACAATATGCTATCTTGACAGACGGTTGGGTTAGAGAATAAACTCTATGATCTCAACTTTAATCCATCTAATACTTTGACTTTAATTTTGACCAAAGGTTAGTATGATGGTCATAGCTTCAACATGCAACCTAGATCAAAATAATGTCATAAAAATTAGATGCATATCGAAATAATCAAAACTGGGTTTCATTATTCTTGTGAATGTGTTGAATCTTGAGATCCTTCTGGATCTATGGCAAGAGATCCCTTCTCCTGCAAACACCCTTTAAAGCTTAACAGTTTAAACATATGTGAGTACATACCTCTGAGAGAATTTGTAGGTAGTGGCACCATATGGTAGCAACGATAATAATTACAAACTCTTAAGAACTTCAAGGGTGACTGCAACTGGTACTATAGTTGATACTTCAACTGATACTGCAACTTATTCTAAAATTGCAACTACAACTGCAACTTAGGGTTTTATGAGGAAACCCTAATTTTTCAAACTTCAAATTTTTAAATTCTGATCCAGGGGTTAGATGCGCTGAGTTGAGGTGAGTATGTTGGTACAGTTAGATTTCTGAAAATCCAAATTTTTTCCCTTCAAACTTGACCAACGGATTTCTAGACTGGTGCTTCTAGTTTTCTGGTACTTCTGGTACTTTTGGTTTTTTGGTACTTCTGGTACTTCTAGTACTTCTGGTTTTATGGTACTTCTGGTACTAGTGAAAACTAGGGTTTTACTTTCCAAGAGTTTTATAGACTGAAAAGGTGCGCTGAAGGTGCCAAAGAGTTCCTTGGGCTAGGGCACACTTTTCTAGATGGATTTTGGGGTGAAATTCCTCTTCAATAAAAATCCCTAATTTTCTTGTACGACAATAGTGACGTTTTTCCTTTTTTTTTTCTTGTGAAAGATGCTTGTGCAATGGGTTCTTCAAGACCTATGCTCTGAAACCATTTTGATTTTTCATAAGCATTAGGTTAAACATGTAGTTCATTTCAATTTCATCATGTCTTAACCATAAACAAGAATGTTACAACAACCAAGATCACAAGAGGAAACACCATGCACAAGCACACAAGATATATCCTAGGAAACCCTTCTCAACAAGGGAAGAAAACCCAGCCAAATCCTTTGTTATATTCTTCAAGATAAAGACCTTTCACCACCAAGAATGACTTAGCACACAAGAGGGTTCTTAATCCCTAGAAGACTAGTGCCTAAGAGAGGTGTATACCTTTGCCAAAGAGAAGTACTTGATGAAATTTGCAAAACACACAAGAAGGATATGATTCTACAATGGAGAATCATCTCCTACTTATATTAGACTTTGACCAATTAACAAGGGAATTTATTGGCACAATAGAGCTGACCTCTCTAAGTCAAATATACTTATTATTATATTTATTATTTATTATAATTAATATTAATATTAATATTAATTATCTTTTACATTTATTATTAATCACATTAAGGTGGGGCTGACCAGTGCCCTTTACATAACAATTGGGGTTACAGGAAGGTTGACTCTTGAACAATATATATAGAAAAGGATCTGATACACCCACTAGTGCTCATCCACTAGGGGCACATCCATAGGGATGTCATAGATCTAATTCACTTCATTACACAGATGAACCAAGTCTTCACGCGTTCACATGTGCTCATCCACAGGCATGTCCACTCCACAAATCTACGTTTTCACTTCCATCGACAGGAGAATCCTCTGGAGTCATATCGTAAACTCTGTTGCTAAGAGGAGGCCATCACATCATCTTCATTTTTTTTCACATGACGATGTGCCCAACACTTTTTGGATTTCTCACATTCACCTTGTCCTCAGCCACATGCACTTCCTAACTCAACAGAGCTCTTTTCCATCAGATAATCATCCAAATTTCTTCTCACTCACATCATGGAGGAGGTCATCTCTGTGTTCCTGGCTCTACCCCAGGCATGAACCTCGAACCCTTCTTAGGGGATTTCTCTCAGTTTTGTAAGCTCAGAGAAAGACTCGCATAGATTTTATGTTCCACATCTCACAGCTTTTTAAGTTGGAGGATGTATCCCATAGCTGCATTCATCAACAAATGGAAGACAAAGAAGAGAAAACAAATGAAGGAAAAACAATTCCAAGAATAAGGGTAATATCTAGTCCTTTGTATTTTTTGATATTATGGTAGTTGCGGGAGGTATTTACCTCCATGTGTAAACCTGATGAGAATAAAATATTCCAGGAAGCAAGAAGAAAACCTAATTAGTTGGCTATTAACCCTAGAAGACAAGTCGGCTCAAGAGGATAACTTGTATTAGGCTATTATCTTCCAAGAGAAGAAGTCGGCTAAAGGAAATATTATATACAAAGAAAATAGGCACCCAAAATTGGAAGTCGGTGCAGGAAGTTTTCCAGATTTAGTATAAATATAGGAGGTCAGTCTTCATTCTGGCAGTCATTTCTGAGAACTGCAGAAGCAACACTTGTGCGCACTGCAGTTGGCTAGTTTGTGCTCAAGTTTGGAGGAGAGCTGCCATTGAAGCTGCTATAGCTAGAAGATTTCGGTTTTGGCTTGGAATATATCTTAGTTATGGTTTGTACTCTCTGATCAACTCTTTCTTGGTGCACTAGCCTTGGAGAAAGGTGTGCCACCCTTTGTTTGGCTATCTAGCCTAGGGTTTGCTTCCTGAATGATTCTCTATCAAGGTTAAGGTGCTCGGGGGTGGCTTCGGCCTATGGTTGGGTGACAGTAGAGATATTGTCTATGGTTAAATGAGAACATCCATTAGATTCTAACAAGTTATGGGCCCACACCTCCTTCATTCAGTCTACACACTGGAAGGGAACATATCCATAAGGATACTAAGCTCGTTGAAGAACTGTCGCTAGGGTTTTTAGCAGGAGAAATTACCAAAACATTGTCACTAGGGTTACTAGTAATTGCAGTTGCAGAAACCCTAACCCTCTCATTAAGGCACCTTAAGTGAAGGGATTCACTTAATTTCTAGATATACTAGTGTGCCCTAGCCTAGAACATCTCCTAGTACTCTTAGCAAGAAAAAATGTCAATTTTGAGTTTTTGTCAAATCTAGGGTTGACCCAGCCAAGGCATCCATGACCTACTCTATCAAGTCAGAAAAAAATTTAGATGAGGCATCTAACTTCAGAGTGTGGAATACAAGGATTGACCTCATCCTTGCCAAGAATAAAGTGTTGTATATTTTGAAAGGAAAGATTGTGGAACCAGAGATTGAAGAAGGAAAAGAGAAGGAACCGCAGAATGTTGCAGTTATGGAGAAGTTCAAATGAAGTGACATCAATGCCATGAGTATTATAGTGGAATCTATAAACTACCACTTGATACCCTACATCTCCCATATTAACTCATCTAAGAATATGTATGATGCCCTAACAAACCTCTTCTCAGTCAGAAACATTGGACAAGTAATGAGTTTGAAGAATGAGCTATGTGACATGAAGATGAATGTTGATGATAGCATAACATCATACTTTGTGAGGATCTCTCAGTTAAGATATCAACTACAAGTTATTGAAGAGATCATCTCAGATAATGAACGAGTAAATATAGTACTCAACGGTCTTTCCAAGACATGGGATGCATTTTCCGCAAGCACGAACACAAGGAAGGAGTATCCTACATTCGAAGAACTTTGGAATTGTTGTGCAAAAGAAGAATCAAGGATTAGTGAAAAAGAGAAACCTCAAAAGAAATAAAATGATCAAGCCTTCACGACAATATTCAAGAATTTCAGGATCAAAAGGAAGTTTGGTTCAAGGAAGAAGCCTAATCAAGAGAAATATATGTCAGAAATACAATTCTTCAACTGTCAAAAGTATGGTCACTACAAGAATCATTGTCCCGAGCTGAATAAAAATAAGGAGACACATGAAGCATCAGTTGCCGAAGAAAAGGAACCTTAAAAGAAGATTAAGCAGGATGAAACATGCTTCTTCTAAGACAAGGTAAACAACACTCTTCATAGTTCTTGTACATACCATGTTTTCTGTACATATTTTTCATATCTATTTCTTAGAAGATAATATGTTCAAAGAGAAACTATACTTATGGAAGAACAACAAGATAAGGATTGCTACAAGTTAGACAATACACACGAAAGGATGAAGTACATGAAAAACCCCTGGTAACAATTCAAGTGGAAGTTATTATCGGAATCAATCTTGAAGAAACCTAGAAGAACTAAAGACAGAAAGAAGTTAGCAATCAAGAGGAAATTGGAAAAAGATATGTGACACTTTGCAAAAGGAAATAAGGATGCAAACGGAAGCGTGGAATATCCTAGATGGAGGGAGTTGATTATATTATCAAAAGAAGAACATGCATTCATGCATGAAGCAAGGATTAGGATGGAGCTAATCCTAAATTGTATGATCAATTGAATATGATGAAGTATCTATCCATGGCAGCAACCATGAAAAGAAACACGTGTTCATTGTGACTTCTGAAGAAGTCTTCATTGAACAGAATCTTTAAATTAATCCCTAATTGTCCATCCACATCCATGATCCTATGATGAGAGAAAGAAGTTGGAATCTTCAGAGAATGGAATCTATAGAAAACTTCATGAACTCAAGAGATAAAGAGAAACATGAGGAAGAACATGAAGATTCCAAGAGAGAAAGAAAATACATAACAATGAGTCAATGTATTGAGAATCGCAATAATACTAGCCTGATATGAACTCACTAAAAGAAATCAAGCAGAGGAACTGAAATTTGTGATGAAGAACAATGTCTGGAAGACTTATGAATGAAAGCATTGCAAGATATAGAACTAGAGGTTCTCCCAGATGGAGGGAGAAGACTATAATGATTGTTTGTTCCAAGTAAACCATACATACCTCTACATGAGCCATTATATCATCCACATTATCCATGGGTTGGAGTTTACATCAAATGAATGAATATACTATTCTCTAGAATAATTGAACAATGAGTGTATGAAGAATAACCTCAAGGATTTGAGGTATACCAGAAAGAGACCCTTGTATGCAGATGAAATAAGACAATTTGGTAGAGAACCTCCAATGCACAATATAAGTGTGATGAAAACTTTCTATATTATATCAGAATGGTTACTCAGAAATCCAGAATGATGGATTGTCAATCCATGACAAAGATCTCATGATGACAAAAGAAGTGCCATATGGATATGTTCTAGTTTGAGCCTTGCCACGATGTTATGAGCTAGCAGGAAACAAAAGAGTTGAATTCAACTATGATATACTATAATGATCAAATTTATATGAAGCATTCAAAGAAAACAAGTGTTCTAGAAAGACCAAAGTACATTGATATCAAGCATTGCATTCTCCATGATGAATTCTAGAAAAGAGAAGTGGTTCTCCAATATATATATCTCCACAGATGAGCAAATAAGAAGGAATTTTGGTAAAGCCTCTATCCAAGAGGAAAGAGTTTATGTACTCAAGCTAGAGCTCATGGAGACGAATTCCTTATTGAAAGAGGAAGAGATGACTCCCAGGTTGGGGGGGGGAGAACTGATGTGTTATTGAATTATGGATAGTCATTTTTCAGTTCAAAAAATGGTCCAGGATGAGCAATTCCTTTCCAGTTTGGAAAGTAGTTTGAGATTTCTAACGGACAATCATTTTCTAGTTCGGAAAATGGTCCAGATCGAACGATCATTTTTGTAATGAAAATGGTTTGATGGATTTCTGATGTACCATAGACAACGATTCCCCTTGTGGTTAACATAGGGAATGGTCTAGGAAAGTCTCTCTTCTTGACGGTCACTCTTAGTAGTGGTCAAGAAGAATGGTCTGCCTTGACAGACAGTCATTCTTTTGAAGATCACAGTTGTGAGTAGTTTCGAAGAATGGTCTATTTTGGAGGTTGGTGCAGGACATTCATTTCCTTAGGAAATGGTTCAGATAGTCATTCCCTAGGGAAGATCCATTCTCTCTAGGTTGCACTTTGTTTAGTGCCGAAGGAATGGCCCACATAGGTGAATGGTCCAGGTTCAGCAATCAGGGACATGCATTCCCTAGGGAAGATTCATTCTCTCCAGGTTGCACTTTGTTTATTTCCAAAGGAATGACCTGGATAGGGAATGGTCCAGGCTCAGAAATTGGGACAATTATTCTTCCTTGCTTGAAAATAATAGTCCATATAGATAATCATTGATGTTTTACCTTATGAGGGAAGATGCTCTTCCAGATATCACAAATGTGAGTGGAACAATGGCCCAGATGATTCAGTTTATATCATAACAATGTTTTCTATGCAGGTTGATATCAGATGATATGATTGTTATGGAGTCTGTATGTCTCCAGACAGTAGTTGTATACTACTGTGGTGGATGTGTTCCACTAATTTTGACTATATGTCACTGATCAAGAATCTGTGTGCTACTTGGTGTGGTAGTGTACCACTGGATAGTAGTTGTGTACTACTATGGATAGACATAGTTGTGTTCTATTGAATGACATTGTTCTGATTGCCTTGAAGACTATCAATAGTGTTGGAAAATGTTTATCAGCTAGATGGATGATCAATGGACAGAGATTTCCCAGACAGAAAATGGTCCAGGACATTTATTCTTCCAAGACATATGTCCAGATTAGAAGAATGGTTCTTGTGTCGCTCTATGGAGTGAGTGACTTATCCAGCATCATGTCTGATTACACAGATGGAGTATGGTTTTGAGAGATGATGAAGCTGATGACACTGATAGTCTTGATGGTGCTCATGATCTAGTCGTGAGATAGTCTATACGACTATGTTGATGTTACCGGGTGAATGGTATGTTTGTGCTCAAGACCATTACCTTCAATACTTCCCTAGCTAGGAGGGAGTGTTGATATTATGGTAGTTTTGAGAGGTATTTACCTCCATGTGTAAACCTAACGAGAATAGAATATTCCGAGAAGCAAGAAGAAACCCTAATTAGTTGGATAATAACCCTAGAAGACAAGTCAGCTCAAGAGGATAACTTGTATTAGGATATTAGCCTCCAAGAGAAGAAGTCGGCTAAAGGAAATATTATATACTAAGTAAATAGGCACCCAGAATGAGAAGTTGGCCCAAGAAGTTTGCCAGATTTAGCATAAATACAGGGGGCCAGTCTTCATTCTAGCAGGCATTTGTCAGAACTGCAGAAGAAACACTTGTGCACACTGTACTTGGCTAGTTTGTGCTCAATTTTGGAGGAGAGTTGTCGTTGCAGCTGCTAGAGCTAGAATATTTCGGTTTTGTCTTGGACTATCTCTTGGTTATGGTTTGGACTCTCTGATCAACTCTTGCTTGGTGCATTATCCTTGGAGAAAGGTGCGCCACCCTTTGTTTCACTATCTATCCTAAGGTTTTTTCCGAAATGATTCTTTGTCAAGGTTAAGGTGCTCGGGGGTGGCTTCGACCTATGGTTGGGTGACAATAGTGATATTGTCTATGGTTAAACGAGCACATCCATTAGATTCTAAAAGTATTTACATGGAGAGCGACATCAAATGATTACTCTTCCTCATGTTGCTCTTCCTATTTTTTCCAAATATGGGATCATGGATCCCGAAAATCATTTGGATCAATTCCTTACCATTTGTGATATCTATTTGATTGAGCACTATGATGTGATGGTGAGACTCTTTCTCCAAGCGTTAGTTGGTCCATCCTATGACTGGTACCTTTTTATTATAGAAAACAAAATTAGTTTTTTTCATGACATGGAAGATGTATCCATGATGAAGTTTTCTCTACACGTATCATATCATACTCTCTTTACACATTTCACCCAAATCCATCTCCAAACTATTGAAATAATCAAATATTTTAATTCAAGATTTTTCAAGACTCTGCATCGAATTCCAAATCTTCAGTGCCCAAATGATTAAGTTTTTTTTGGATGTTATATGAATGTAATTCCTTAAAATGTTAAATATACAATCAAATAATCATAATTCACAACTTTGGAAGAAGCAATGAGAAGAGATATTGAAATGAAAGGTTTCATGATAGAAAGTGAAGATGATCCTAAAATCATTCTTGGTAAAGTTCAAAGGAAGATGATAGATTTATCATTGTCATCTCAATTTCCATTTACTTCAAGAGTAGTTGAAGAGAGAGGGTTTGGAAGAGGAATATTTCAAGAGAAACCACCAAATTTAGAAAATATCTATGAATAAACTTAGAAGACATGTTAAGAAACTTATATTGCCAAGTTAAAAAGAATCATTAACCAAATGAAAAATGAAATAGATCAATTAAAGAGAAATTATGATCAAAGTCAAACGAAGGAATATCAAAATCCTTTGTTTCCTAAAAATGGCCTCATAAATTATCTAGAAATAAATAAAAACATCAATGATCAAATCCCTAGGTTAAAGGGCCCCATAGTTCAAAATCCAAAAGTGGTGATATTGAAAGAAAATTTTGATAAAATTCCTGAGGAAGAGAATCAAAGACTTGTTTTTCAAGAATATAATAATGAAACTGATACATGGGTGATAGAATCCATGTAAATGGATGTTCATCCATTATTATTTTCAAAAGGAGATTGGATCAAAGAAGATGAATGTAGAGGTGAAGACCAAGATTTCCAAGAAAACATTTTTTAGACTAGATCTGAAGAAAAAGACTCAAAGATTTATGAATTCCAAAACAAACTAACAAGATCTTCTATATAAAAATTTGTTCCTCCTCAAACAAGTGCTATACATGTAATAATCCAAAAAAGGACAATGAAGTAAAAATATCAGAAAAAATGAATTATGATGTTGTTCATGATCTGAAGAAGTTGTAAATAACTTTCCATTCTTCAAAATACCATAGAAGAAGAATATTATTGTGTTCAAAAGAGAAGAAGTGGAGGAAATGGATAATTTGTTTGATTTTTGGCATGGAAATGTAACAATTGAAAGAAGAAATTACCTTTCATTCATAGGATCGTGGATGATTTATTTTGTTGGTTTTCAAAATATGATGATAGAGGAGGAGATTCAAAGATTTTTATTAATCAAGTCCAGAACATGGCCAATGAAACAACATTATCAATTATGGTTGGGAGTAATTATATGAGTTTTCTATGTACATGGATATATTGAAAATGTACTTACACTTGAGAGTAGCCTTCCTCTCCAAGTAGCTTAGGGTAGGTAGGTTTTTGTTGTCTCATTTATATAATATTGTTATGTCAGTGAATTTTTCGAATAAGAATTTGTTGGATCAAGATAGTGGATTGGGATGACTACATAGCCTAATGGATGAAGGCATGTGGTCTTCATTTGGGTCCTCAAGAACCCATAGAGGATCACTATCCCATAATTGGAGCTATATGTCGATGTGTTTTCCTGACACCCATCAACTAAGTGATTGGGGTAAATATATGAACCTATGTTTATTTCAAATGGAGACCAAAATATTTTCAAATTTGGAAAGTGCCAAATAACCCTCACGTATTGATCATAAAGACCCAACAAGATTTAAATCATCTTGAATATTACATTTCTTGACTGTTGGCACAGGGGAAGACCCAAGTTTCAATGCTCAAGAGCGCACCAACAAAGCCCTAACTACCGACCCTTTTGGTAACACCTGCGAAGTAGATGAAGTCTCACCCGAGGTAGAGGCAGGGGTGGTTGCAATACTCAGGTGTATGCAACCTTAGTTGGGACACAGATATTTGATTATATCATTTACAGAGCACTTAGCATCGATCATTCGTCAATATTCAACCCTTATTATACTTCACAGATAGCACAGAGCATCATGGTGTACACTTAGATCTACAGTATTTCATCACTTAACCATAGTAACCCAGATAAGATCCAATAGATCAGCACTAAGAATCCTCAGACACATCATATCTAACAATCATATATATCTAATAAGAACAAATAATAAGTGGATATATCAAAGCACATAGCATAAGAAAAACACATTGAATCAAAGCACAGAGCATAACACACAGATTTACGTGGTTCACCCCCACCCTGGTGCTACATTCACAAGATATTCTTCTTTATTATCGTCTTCAATATGTTACAATCACAAAGCCTCCAAAACCCTTCTTCGCATAGGACATAAGATCTGTGTAGCTCACTAGATCCTTCTTCCTTGTGTTACAACACTTATCTTTCTATAGCAACCTCACAGTAACTTGCACTTAGCCTTGCAAGCCTAACAAAGTTCGCATGGTGCACTTATTCAACATCACATAGATGCACTACCAATTGCACTAAGAAATCACACCTACTACTTCTTAAATTTCCTATCCTTCTATTCATACATTACAAAAGTGGGCCTAAGCATGGGTAAACCCATGGGCCAACATCCATTTCCCATTAAATTAACCCAAAACCCTAAAAGGGCTCAAAAGTGGACCGAGATCCTGTGATCTCTGCTTCGCCTGGCGCTCCATCTTTGACAGGCTGTCGAAAGTCCAAAAATGGTCAAATATGACCAAGTGTTCCTCAAAACTTGGTCAAGGGCCAACATGCCCCCAACACTCACCTGTGACTCGTCCCGAGTCACTCTGGTCTGATCAATTTTGCCTCGAGTACCTCGAGCTTGGCTAGAGCTACTTCGACCTCCTGCAGTGCGATAGCCTCTTGCTCAGTGAACTTCTGGATCACTACGTCGTTTACTGCTCCTTCCAGGCATTGTTCTGCGGTGATGACAACTTGTTCAAGCTCAGCTCCTTGGATTTCAACTTCAGTGAAAAGTTGGCATGCCTTTTGTTGGATTGGTTGAAGTCATTGGGAGACTTCCATTACTTCACTTTGCAATGTGTGTACCTATTGTTGGGTGGTGTGTTGTTCTAGAAATCTCTTCATTATTTTGACTGGGGTCAAGGCCTTCAGTTGTGCCTATAGCATATCTGCGTGCTACTTTGCTTCTTGGAGTTGTGCCTCCAATTCCTGCAACCCTAGATTCTCTATGAGGTTCTCATAAGTCTGGGTGCTTCTAGCACTCGACTGATTGCATTCCAGGTAAAAAAAAATAATCGACCAACTACGCTATGGGTAGTTTCCTCCCTTAGATCTCTTATTTCTTGAGGAGTCCCAGGCACGGTATGAAGTTCTAGATCTATGATGTGTTGCTGAAGTTGTTGGATTACTTCTTCAAGTTGTGCCACCTATTGTGGGACACATTCTTCAATCTTCACTTCTATGACCATCACAGAGCGAAGTTCTTTGTGAACCCTTTCCTATACTTCAAGTTTCTCTGCTAGCAACTAGTCCTTGCTCTGCTGTAACTATTTTTTTTCCTCATCCCACCTCACTTGCAGGGAAATATCTTCCCATTCCGCCTTACTATGTCGTTCTAAAAGTGTGCTCTGTACTTGTGTCAAAGCCTGGGTGGCTTGCGTTGTGTCTTCTTGAGCTCGTCGAAGGAGAGCTTCGACTTTATCGACGATCTGGTGTAATTGGGTGGGCTCATCGCCTGTTCCTACTATTCCAATTGTTAAGGGCACAATAGAAACTTCTCAGATAGACTGGAGTTCCTGTTGCACTTCTTGAAGTTCACCCTTGATTCGACTGAATACCTCCTCCTTCTTCTCTTCTTGTTTTTCTGTGATATCTAGTGAAGCATCATTCAACGCAGCGATTAAGAAGTCGAATTCATTCAATGTGAGTGTAATCCTAAACGTAGTCTGGGTGGCCTTATTTTTCTTTCGGGATGAGGTATTTGATGGGGTAATCTTCCTTTTCTTAGAGGGATCTTCCTCCTCTCTAAGTGAAGTAACCTTGCCTTTATTTTTCTCAACTTTTGTGCCACTTAGTTCTTCACCATCACTTCCCTGCACAAGTGAGATCAAAGTAGTCTTCATGGATGTGCTATGGACATATTGAACTTCATCATCCTTCTTAGTCTTGCTTAGTCCAAGTGTATCCAACATAGCTTTAGGGCTATCCACGTCAGACATTTCTGCGGGGTTCGCCGACCATTCCTTGGTAATCTGCTCCAATTCTTCTTCTGTCAACTTGTGGTATGACTGGAGCTGTTGTTTGAGCTCATCAGCGTGCATTGTGATATAGTTGAAGTGGCGGTCTATGCTAAATTTTATCAAAGGTCTAAACCTATGAAGTGTGTTTGGGGTGAGGCGCGGTGTAGACTGGATTGCATTCTTCAATTGGTTGTAATAGGCGTGGAAGACAAAATTGGACTACCACTGCTTGTTCATGTCATTGCAGTACCATAGAGTACATAACTTCACAGCCAGTGGTTTGAAGGGTTCGATCTCCAAAAAAGTGGCACCTTCTGGTAGCTCCTGAGTGATGAAAGCGATTAGTATGAGCAACCAACTAAAGTGGAACTCATACCCTTGGTTTTGCGCTTCTCTTCAATCAATCTCTAGCTAGTTCATAAGGTACTATGCCCAGTTCATCTGTAGTCCCTCAATGCACTTCCCTGCTAGGTCAGCTACGAATCTAGTCACTTGTGTTGGTCTGTTCTTTCGAACTAGCTTTCCCGCGATCATCTTACAGGAAAGGCGCATTGCGCCACTCTGGATAGAGGCTACCTTGTATCCTCACGTGCATTTCTCGACATGCCATAAGTTTCTTTTATCGTCTGCGCTAGTGCTCGGTCTGAGGTCTTTCTAGGGTAAAACTCTTGTGGGTTAGGGCCTTGCATACTAAGTCCTGTGATACGATTGATCAAGGTCGGATCCACAATGATGCAACAGTCCAACCATAAGTATCCACCATGGTAGCAAGACAACAACAACTTGACAGATGCGTTGACTTCCTAGTGTCTTCCGAAGTGAGGGATCTTCATTACATTAAGCAGTGTGGACTGCAGGTTCTGGGTCCATGACTGTGGGACAATCTTAGAATTATTGCCTTTGGTCCTGGTTAAGTACTTATGCGGGGCTAACATGCTGTAAAATTTATGATCTCCAAGATTAAAATCACTAAATTTCAGTGTTGCGAGCTTATCCTAGTCAGCATGAACTACGCACACCCCTTTCAGAAGGTACGTAGTGATCAAAGTGTACTCGAAGTCTCGAGTACACTATCACGGTTGATGGCACCGCTTAGAGGTGGTAAGTAAGTAGGTAGAATGCATGGGATAAGCTTTGAATTTGCGATGTCATCCCTATGCTTGGTTTGTTTCTCATCGGTTGGTTGGGATGGACCGGCGTGAGCAGTGGAAGGGGAGGCCTGGAGTCCTCTTGTTGACGATGCTTGGACTCCTATAGATAATCCTCGCTCCAACATGACTCTCTCAGTCATTCAGTCAATCAAAACTTCTTTAACTACTTTCTCAGCAGCGCTGAGCTCGTCCGACATACAAGCTTGGGTCAACTAACTCAGGTGTGAAATGAATTTAGAGACTACAGTGAACGGTATGGGAACAAGGAAATGATCACAGGGTGAAGTAATCTCATATTTTCGGCTCAAATTCTCACTTATAAAAAAATATTCTTGGTGCGTGGCGCGACGGACTAAGTAGGGAAACTTAGCAACGGTCTGCTTGCAACGGGTATGAGGCTGCATTAACTTATGTTATGTCCATTATGGAACAGTCTAACGGTCTAGTGGTGAGCCATAAATTCTTTCCGACCCATTCGGAGCAGAAGTCAAACGGTTATATTAGCTTCCAACAACGATATTACTTTGCCTCGGCAAAGTGGCATATGTTGTTGTTCTGATATCCCGACAAAGCTCCAATTCTGCAAAGTGTCTTGTTGTGAGGTACCCTCTGGGATCTTCTGTAATTTTTCAATCTTAGCCTTCTTCTTACTTAGCTTTCTAGCCTTCTTTCTAGTGATCTTCGTCTCAGTGATTCTCTTCCCATTTTGATTCTTATTTTCCTTGGACATAGTCACTTCGTGCTGGTGATATTCTCTCCTAGGGTTTAGGTATATCACTTCTTCTTTGTCTGGGGTAGAAATTTCAGCCTTTTGTGTAGCTTTGGCCTCAACATCTAGGCTTCTAGTGTCAGATGGCTTCGAGTGGTTCTCCTGTTCTTCTATCAACTATGTGAACCTTTCGGTCATGAAATATTTTAACTCTTGTCTTTGTTGTTCTAAAACCCCTTCTTCTTCCTTCTTTCTGGATTGATCTCTTTCAATCCAAGGTTTTCCAAGTAGCATAGTAAATGGGGCATTGTCCTCAATGAATTTGATAATCTCAAAATATTCTTTTGTCGAAGTTCCATTGACTGTCATAGGTATCTGAGCTATTTTTCCACGTAACATCATCAGTTTTCCTCTGAATAGTCCTATTCCTCCCAATGACGGAATCATGGTAGGCTTCCCTATAGCTTCCCAAGCTCTTTCTGGCATAATGTTCACTTGTGTTTCTTCATCAAGAATACAGTCAATGTCGAAGTCCCTTATTCTTTCTTTGACTTGCTCCTTTTCTTTGAAGATCTCTGGTAATCAGACATCTTTATGTTCCTTTAGGGTTTCTTTCATTTGTATTAATACTTTCTTTGATTCTTGTCGGGTTTCTGCCTTTTCTGGATCTGCCTTATGGTCGTCTTGATTCAGATTTGGTCGTCTTGATTTAGATTTATCCTTTCAAGCTTAGCGATCATTCTAGGGCAATCCAATACCTCATGGTCCCTAGCTTTGCAACAGATACAACTAGGTCATCTACCAGGGAATTCCTTAGCTAGATCGTCTAGTTTTCTGCAACTGTAACATAGGATTAATCCTCGATTTCTTTTAAATGATCCCCAACCTCTTCTGTACTACGCACTAGAATCATGATAGCTAACCTGCAGAAAATTCTTTCTAGGATCCTGCATCCATTTGTTAGTCCAGACATTCTTTCTATGCATAGGTATAACATATCTATCATTATACGTATCATATCTATTCATATCAAAATTTATTTCATCTATTAATGCCCTAGTTTTTAAGCTAGGACAAAATCTATCAAAAATACCTAGATCCATGCTCTAGAAACAAAAAACAAAAATCACTTATTTTACTTCTACAGAGCACAAAGCTTCTAGATCTAACAACTTTTGACTATTCTTACCTTTATTAGAGCATAGAGCTTACAGATCTTACCTCTTTTCTGCAGATCTGACCTCTTTCTTTCAGAAATTTCCACTTTTACTTTTCTTAGAGCAAAGAGAATTCAGATCTCGCTTCTTTTCTTTATATTTGATCTTCCTTTCTTCAGATCTGACCTTATTCCTCACACATAGCTACACAGGTCAAGTAGAAAGTTGCGCACTAGGGCAACAGATCTACGCGCAGAGCTTTCTTTTGCACAAACTTTCTTCTTCCTCAGTTCCCAACAATCACAGTTTCAGGTCCTGACAATGGAACCATTTGTTGGCACAGGGGAAGACCCAGGGTTCAATTCTCAAGAGTGCACAAACAAAGCCCTAACTACCGGCCCTTTCGGCAACACCTGCGAAACAGATGAAGTCTTACCCGAGGTATAGGCAGGGGTGGTTGCAAGACTCAAGTGTCTTCAACCTTAGCTAGGACACAGATATTTGATTATATCATTTACATAGAACTTAGCATCGATCATTAGTCAATATTCAACCCTTATTATACTTCGCAGACAACACAGAGCATCACAGTCTACACTCAGATCTACAGTATTTCAGCACTAAACCATAGTAACCTAGACAAGATCCAATAGATCAGCACTAAGCATCCTCATACACATCAGATCTAACAATCATATATATCTAAGAAGAACAGAGAATAAGTGGATATATCAAAGCACATAGCATAAGAAAAACACATTGAATCAAAGCACAAAGCATAACCCACAGATTTACGTGTTTCACCCCCACCCTAGGGATACGTCCACAAGATCTTCTTCTTTATTATCGTCTTCAATATGTTACAAGCATAAAGCCTCCAAAACCCTTCTTCGCATAGGACAGAAGATCTACACAGCTCACTAGATCCTTCTTCCTTGTGTTACAACACTTATCTTTCTATAGCAACCTCACAGTAACTTGCACTTAGCCATGCAAGCCTTACATAGTTCAAATAGAGAACTTATTCAACATCACATAGATGCACTACCAATTGCACTAAACAATCACACCTACTACTTCTTACATTGCCTATCCTTCTATTTATACATTACAAAAGTGGTCCTAAGCATGGGTAAACCCATGGGCCGACATCCCTTTCCCATTACATTAACCCAAAACCCTAAAAGGGCCCAAAAGTGGACCGAGATCTTGTGATCTCTGCTTCGCCTGGCGCTCCATATTTGACAGGTTGTCGAAGTCCAAAAATGGTCAAATATGACCAAGTGTTCCTCAAAACTTGGTCAAGGGCCAACATTGACCATGAAAGGTTAACATACATGGTTTATGTTCTGAGCAAAAGAGAAGAAAAGAAAATATACTAAAAGAATGAAATTTCTTATCTCTATCTTCTCACTAAATAGCCCTATGTGCAAACTTAATTCAACATTTTATGGAATCTAAAAAAGAGCTCATATGCCCAGGATATGCCATTTTTCTCCCACATTTTGTTGCTCCATACTTAGCCATTTTACATTTTCCTTATTCTCCACTCTCCATACTTAGTCATTTTTCGTCATTTTCCTTCTTCTTTCCTTGCTCCATACTTAGTCATTTTCGTTCCTTCGTCTCTTTTCCTTCCACTCTACTCTGCACACTTCCATACTTAGTCATTTTCACTACTACCCGTGATGACTAGAAAATGATTTGGCATGATGACTAGGTAATGATGTGTCGATCAAAATATATTATGTGCACAAGCTACGCAAAATTATATGGATCTCTCTAATTCATTCACAAATAACATGGAGATGAAATTTATTAATAAATATGTCATGAGAAGCATCCCACAATGCATGTAGGACAAATAAATTCAAATTTTCAAATCAAAGGCCCAGATCTCATGAGGACATATCAATAGTGGTTGAGTCTCCATCTTCCAGAGCTCATAATGCTTGATCTCAACATCTGATTTGAGAAAACAAGAGCTAGTTGGAAAGGTAAAGAGATGAATAAAACATTTCAAGTGGTTTAAATGGCCAAAATATCAATTTTTACACCCTAAAAAATAAAATATATTCAGGACTATTTTTGGTCTTGGAAACAACTTATTTTTGGAAAATCATTTATTTAAAGAAATTTATAAACTTCTAAGGTGGGTCCTAAATGATGGAACTAATATCAAAGATCATATTTACCAAAGGGATTAATTAATTACACCAAAAGGGACACATGAAACCCTAACTGAAAAAAGTTTCAATAAGATGAACAAGATATTACAAAAGAGAAAAGGAAGCAGATTCAAGGGTTGGCAGTGGGTTGTTAAAGAGTTTTCTATAGGGGTATTTTTGTTGGAAGAAAGTTCTTCCTTTCCAAATATTTTTGAGTCATTATTCCTGAATTTCTCATTCATATTCCTTTCTGTTAAACTCTTTTAATATTCTTTCGTACATTCCCTAAGACATTTCAGGTTCAGAGGAGAAATATCCTAGCTTGTAAAAAAAGATGTAGTTTATTTTAAGTTTATGTAATTTTCATTGAAATATTGTTGAGGTTGTTTCAATCCTCTTGTTTCAGACATTATTAAGGTTATTTCATTTTGGATATAATTATTAATTTCTCCCACAAATAACTAATTTGGGGCATTACATTAGTGATTTTTCATCCTTTGAGTCTAAAGAATGAGATTTCAAATGTATTGTCCATCAAAATTGTTTTAGAGTTGTAATGAAGTGATTATGTAATGTTCTTTGATGACATGTCCATTTTACTTTTATTTCATCTTGCAAAGTCATAGTTGATTCTGGGTTCACATCATATATGTCTAAAGAAAACTCTGTACAAATCTCTTTCAGTTATATTTATTTATTATTATTTCCATGAATAATATTATGTGCTTAATGAATAAATATCTTAAATGAGAGCTTTATTGTAAGATATTTTGGGGTTTTCTCTTTATCACTCACCCATTTCATTCATATAGATCCATACAAATAAAAATCTATACAAATCTCTTTTAGTTATATTTATTTACTATTATTTCCATGAATAATATTATGTGCTTAATGAATAAATATCTTAAATGAGAGCTCTATTGTAAGATATTTTGGGGTTTTCTCTTTATCACTCACCCATTTCATTCATATAGATCCATACAAAGAATCTTCCAATATACCAAGATATGAGAACCACCTCCATAAAAATGAGGAGAGTATTTCTTGTTCCCCACAAGATTTTCTCTCAAATGTTGGTCATTTTCACTTGAAAGAAAGATTGATCAACCAAGGGGATAGGGAGTGTGGGAGACAGAGGTATATGAGAGAGAGGGAGAGGGAGGGAGGTAGATAAAGGGACAAATATAGATTCAAAGGGTGTGTGTGAGTGTGAGTGAGAGAGAGAGGGATATATTGAGTGGGAATGAGGGAGGGAGGGAGGGAGGGAGGGAGATGGAGTAAGGTAGAGAGATAGGTGAATATAGGGGAATGTGAGAGAGAGAGGGATGTATTTATGGAGATAT
>ML781153.1:1506537-1561445 GCA_009831015.1 Picea engelmannii | reverse complement strand
TTTAGGCCAAAAGCATTTATATATTTAAATGTTGTGTAAGAGGTAGGTACACACACACACACACACACAACCTACCAGATTAGTCTGTGGTTGAGAAACCATAACCGAGGGGCATCTAAGCCATCCAAATCACCTGAGGGTTGCACGTGGCTTGGGCCACACCAACCGTTATCATGGCTCTATTTTTTGGTCTCCTATAGGTCAGGTTTAGAACCTTGCAAAACCAGGCCCATTGAAACCGATGGCTCTATAGAAATTTGACTAATATATATATATATATATATATATGTGTGTGTGTGTGTGTGTGTGTGTGTAAAATTTCAGACCCCACCCAGTTTCAATTCTCGCTGATTTTCAGCCAATGTTTAATGCCCAAACCCAGTTTTATGACAGCCAATTAAACTCAGCATAAAATAAAAATTTCAAAACGGAAACATGAGGATTTTGAACATGATTTAACACAGAAATAAAACTGTATCAACAACACATAACTAAGAAAATTTAACACAGTGAGTTTTGGTCTAACAACGACCCTGGAAAAACCCACAAAGGGAAAACCAGTGAGAGAGGGAATTTTATTATTTGTGAGCTTCAGAGAAATTCTTTTATAGCATATTCATCTTCAGAAAATACACAAACTTATCTCAGACTTTTTCTTCAGCAAAAAATCCTTCTGAACAATCCTGGAAATGCTCCTCGATTTCTGTCCCAGAAATTTGTACAACTGTACGACTGTCCCAACAATAAATGTTGTATGGACTGTCTTGAAATAGGTTCCAAATTTCTGATATGACTGTATGAAATACCCAGTAGAATGGTACCTCAAAACTCGTGTCAAAACTCCTCTAAAAATGTTCCCAAAAAATATGGATTGTACGACCCTCGAAATTTCTGCCAAGTCTGTATGGACTGTACGTATTTTATTCTACATAAAATTGTGCCCAGAAGGTCCCTCGATTTCCGTGCCAATAAATTTTATTTGTCTGCCTTGGAATGCATGCCAACTTTCTCAGAAATGTACTTGTTGTCCTCCTCGATTTCTATGCACATTAATGGTTGTACGAACTCAATAAATATGTATTGTACGTACTGTATTAAATGTTGTCTGCTTCTTTGAAGTATGTGCTAGCTTGTTGCCTTGAAGTGCATGCCCTAGCTCTGCAAAATTCCTCCTCTCTTTCTCAATCTCGACCTCCTCCTCCCGCTCTCTCAAAATTGATTCAACTACCCAAGAATGGGTGCATTGTCCTACCCTAATCCACCTCATGGGGGAAGGTGAAGATTCCTCTCATCCAACAGTTGAGATTATATGAGATCAACGGTGGAAATAAAATCACTTTATTCACCCACTTTCCCTAAGTCTCAAAAAGTCACCTTTTAATTTATCTCTCACAAATTAAATGACTAGGGTCCACATTAGGCACTTTCTCACCCCTTAGGCGCCTAGGTGATGAGAAACACTTTCCTAGGTACTTTTTAATTATTTTTAACACTCCTTCTTACCAAGGAAAGTGTTACTCACCACTCCAAGCTTGTCCTTGAAAAATACAAACTTGACTTTTCCCAATGCTTTGGTGAGTATGTCTGCAACTTGCTCATCTATAGATATGTATTGTAGCTCCACTACTCCTCTATGAACATATTCACAGATGAAGTGATAACGAATCTCAATATTCTTAGACCTGTCATGAAATACTGGATTCTCCGAGATTTTAATGAAACTATGATTGTCACGGTAAATCAAGGTAGGCCTCAACTGCACACCAAACAATCCCACCAGTAACTTGTGAAGCCAAAGGGCCTCAAAAATGACCTGACTGGCAGGCATATACTCAGCCTCTATAGAACTCAAAGACACTGACTTTTTCTTCCGACTGAACCAAGACACAACTACTGAGCCCAATATGAAACAACACCCATAAGTACTCTTCCAGTCATTGACACATCCTGCCCACTCTGAATCTGTATATCCCACCAGACGAACTCCATCCCCTCTATGATAGTCCAGACCATAATCTACCATACCAAAAAGATACCTGAGCACATGTTTTTCTGCCACCCAGTGCACTCTCCTAGGCTCAACCATGAACTGACTGAGAGTGTTGACAACAAAACAAATATCTAGCCTGGTACTGACCAAATACATCAACGAATCGATCAATTGACGATATAATGTGGAATCCACCAACTGTGACTTAGAACCATGAAGCTTCTTCCAGTTGGTAATCATGGAAGTGGTCATGTGCCTACAATCCTCCATCTAAAATCTCCTCAGAAAGTCACACACATACTTCCCTTGTCCCAGGAAGATGTGTCCAGGCTCCTGCCAAACCTCCAATCCCAAAAAATAGTGCATCAGTCCAATATCAATCATCTCAAAATTTGAATCAAGACTCTCCTTGCATCTAGTGATGAGTCTCTCTACCCCTGTAATGAAAAGATCATCCACATATAGAAAGAGAATGAGAGCATCCTCTCCAACCACAATGAAGTATAGGTTGGGATCTGCCCACTCTTCTCAACTCCCAACTACTGCAAATAGGCATCAATCCTTGAATACCAAGCTCTGGGAGCTTGTTTAAGCCAATACAATGCCTTCTTCAGTCTACACACAAGAGAATCTCTCCCATGCACCTCAAATACCAATGGTTACTCAATATACACCTCCTCCTGTATAAGACCATTCAGAAATGCGGTCTTCACATCCATCTAGTGTATCTTCCAACCCATCTCTGCTGCAATGGAAATCACTGACCTGATCGAGGTATATCTAGCAACTGGCATGAAGGTCTTATCATAATCAACTCCCTAAACCTGTGAGAACCCCCAATATACAAAGCGATATTTGTACTTATCAATGCTACCATCTGCAACATACTTAAGTTTATAGAGCCACCTGGAAGTCACCACTGAATTCCCCTCAAGTCTAAGAACAATTTCTCAAACATCATTCTTCATGGTGGAATTATACTCTCCCATCATGGAATCTCTCCAAACCTATCTACCATTAGCCTCCTCAAAAGTGGATGGATCAGACTCTCGAACACTGCTCACCATCGCGATGTAGCTGCAAAATCTCTCGGGAGGTTTACTCTCCCTCATAGCCTGCCTGGGATTCCCCACTGAACCTTGTGCCTCCCTCAAAGTATCCTGAAGCCACTTGGGCTTCCTCCTCTTTGAAGTAGTGTCCCGTGGAGGGGACTCTCCCTGCTCAACCCCATCTCCTAAAGATTGTGATCCTGAAGTAGAATCTGGAGAACTCGATCCTGAAACTTGTGGACCAGTAACCTGGAATCCTGACATTTGTGGCCCTGTCACCTGTGGACTAGTGGTCACCAAAACTGGTGGCCCCGAACTCTATGTCACATAAATTTGCTACAGACTCGCCTGAATCTAAGGCTATGACTTCTCACCCCTATCTGTCCCTCGTGACTTTCTAAAGGCTCCCTCCTCCTCAAATATCACATCCCTCCTCAAAAATGTCTTCCTCAAGGAAGGAATGTATATATGGAAATCCTTTGAAGTATCGCTATACCCAACAAATATCCCTCTCTCTATCGTGGGTTCTATCTTTGTCCTCTTCTCAGAAGGGACATGTGAATATGTGATGCACCCAAAAATCTGAAAGTGCCCCACCTCAGGCTTCTTCACAGATAAAGCCTCCTCAGGAGTCATACTCCCCACTGCCTTGTGTGGACTCTTGTTCTACAGATAAACTGTAGTGTAGCATGCCCCGGCACAAAGAAATAGTAGCATCCCATGATCATGTAGCATGGCTCTCACAGCCCCAACTATGGATCTGCTCTTCCTTTCAATAACCCCATTCTATTGTGGGTTGTAAGGAACATTCAACTCTATCTTGATGCCCTCTCCTGCAAAATTCCATGAACTCCTTGGAGGTATGCTCACCCCCATTGTCTATCCTCAAAACTCTGATTTTCTTCCTAGTCTGGTTCTCCACAAGAGCTTTGAACTCTTGGAACCGATTGAAGACCTGTCCTTTGGTATTCATGAATAAAATCCAAGACTTCCGTGAGAATTCATCAATGAATATAACATAGTATAAACAACCAGTCAATGATGTCGAAGACATCGGGCCACATACATCAGAACGAATAAGATCAAGGATACCTGCTGGTCTATTGTCACTGCTAGGAAAATGAGTCTTGGTGCACTTTCCCAAAGCACACCCCTTGCACAACTCCTGGTGCTCTGTACTGAAATCTGGAAATTTAGTCACAATCTCCCTCAGTACCCTCAAAGCCCCATGGTGCAAATGTTCCATCCTCCTGTGCCATATCTCACATAGATCATTGTTGTTGGTAGAATGAAATAATGCTCTCGTTGGTTGGAACACGAGATTGTACAACTTCTCATGTCGAGTCCCAATCACTTTGGCCAAAGTGATATTGGACCCCTTGGGGAAATGGAGCACCTACCCATCATGAAACAACACCTCATAGCTCCTCTCCTCAATAGAACAAATTGAAACTAATTTCTTCTTCAAGCCCGGAACATATAGGACCTCTCTCAACAACATGGGAGGTAAAGGCTCCCTCTGAAAAGATACAGTCCCACTACCAACTGCCTTGACCACCCGTTCATCTCTAAGCACTACCTCAACATCATCAATCTGAGTAAGATCTTTCAAGTGCTCACGAACCCCCGTCATATGATGGGAGGCCCCACTGTCAATATACCACATATTAGAATGAATGGTCCTCGTGGAAAGACACAAAACTAAGGAAAAGTCCTTATCAAACTTGGCGGAGAACTCCTCCATCGTCGTTGAATCTATTGTCTTCTTCTTCTTCTTGTTCAGACACTGACCTGGATAGTGCCCAAACTTATGGCATGCAAAGAACTTGACTTTTCTCATATCCTTCTTCCCTTCACCCTTCAGTTTGTTTCCTCTGTTAGGATCCTTTTTGAATTTCTTCTTGTTGTTGGCAGTAAGAGCCACATTCTCCTCATCATGACCTGTAGATGAACTGCCATGTATATAACCTCTCCAGGTCTCCTCTTGAACAAATTCATCCCAAAGACATTCCCAATTGGGAAGCTTCTCCCTAGCCAGAATGCCCTCAACAAAAATATCCCATTGTTTGGAAACTCCATTCAATGTTGTCCTGACAAGTTCACTGTCAACAATAGCCTCCCCCACAACTCCAAGATCATCTCTCACATGTGTCAACCTAGTAAGATATGTGACCACATTTTCAACCTTGGTCATTTTAATGCTCTTCAGTTTTTCTCTCAAAACCATCTTCCAATTTTCATTTGTACTATGGTACAACTTCGTCAAAGAATCTCACATCTCATAGGAATTTGTTTTCCCCGTCACATGAGGAATCAAATGATCATTGATGACATCAAGAATAATCCTCTTAGCCTTGATACTCTTCATAGTGTATGTTGCAAGAAGAGTAGCATCAATAGGTACATTCACAAGATTTTTTGTGGAGTTCTTAACAACATCCCACAACTCATTTTCTTGCAATAGCAAGATCATCCTCTCTTTCCAAGAACCAAATTTTGTTGCCCCATCAAGTCTGTCCTCAATCCTCAAACTTGTAGCCCAACCCTTTTCTGCTGAAAATGAAAAATTCAAAATTATGTACAGTGAAGTGATTGTTGTCCCATTTTTTTGACTTGTTGATATATCTCTGCTTCTCTTTAACCCAGTTGTGATACCATGTAAAATTTCAGACCCCACCCAGTTTTAAGTCTCGCTGATTTTCAGCCAATGTTTAATGCCCAAACCCAGTTTTGTGACAACCAATTAAACTCAGCATAAAATAAAATTTTCAGAACTGAAACATGAGGATTCTAAACATTATTTAACGCTGAAATAAAACTATATCGGCAATACATAACTCGGAAAATTTAACACAATGATTTTTGGTCTAACAACGACCCTGGAAAAACCCACAAGGGGAAAAACCAATGACAGAGGGAATTTTATTATTTGTGAGGTTCAAAAAATTCTTTTACAACATATTCATCTTCAGAAAATACACCAACTTATCTCCGACTTTTTCTTCAGCAAAAACTCCTTCTAAACAGTCTTGGAAATGCTCCTTGATTTCTGTCCCATAAATCCATACAACTGTACGGTTGTCCTAGCAATAAATGATGTATAGAATATCTTGAAATTTGTGCCAAATTTATGATATGACTATATGGAATACCCAACAGAATGGTACCTCAAAACTCAAAACTCCTCGAAAAACACGCCTAGAAAATATGGATTGTACGACCATCTAAATCTATGCCAAGTCCATACAGACTGTACATATTTTATTCTACAGAAAATTGTGACCAGCAGGTCCCTCGATTTTTGTGCCAATAAATGCTATTTGGATACCTTGGAATGTGTGCCAACCTTCTCAGAAATGTAGTTGATGTCCTCCTCAATTTCTGTGCACATTAATGGTTGTATGGCCTCAATAAATCCGTACTGTACGGACTGTATTAAATGTTGTTTGTTGCCTTGAAGTATGTGCTAGCTTGTTTCCTTGAAGTGTGTGCCCTAGCTCTGCAAGATGGCCCCTCTCTTTCTCAAGCTTGACCTCCCCCTCTTGCTCTCTCAAATTGATTCAACTACCCAAGAATGGGTGAGCCCTCCTACTGTAGTCGACCTCATGGGGGAAGGTGAAGAGTCCTCTCATCCAACGGTTGAGATTAGATGAGATCAACGGTGAAAATAAAATCACTTTATTCACCCACTTTCCCTAAGTCTCAAAAAGTCACCTTTTAATTTGTCTCTCACAAATTAAATGACTAGGGTCCACGTTAGACACTTTCTCACCCTTTAGGCGCCTAGATGATGAGAAACACTTGCCTAAGTACTTTTTAATTATTTTTAACAATATCAACACATAGATTATTCAAAAAGGCAAGGTATATGAGGAAAGTACATGAATCCTTTTAAATTTTTTATGAATAACAAATTGTTAAGGATAGATATTGACTTTCTTTTAGATATACATGAAGGTTGAAACTACTTTTTGGAATTGGAGTATGATCTTACATTCTCTTTTAGATATACATTAAGATTGAAATTACTTTTTTAGAATTGGAGTTTGACTTTACATTTTTTTTAATATACATAAATTAGAAACTACTTTTTCGGAGTTTACATTATTTAAGATTAAAATGTTGTTTTATTGATATGTAAGAAAATTGGTTAACTACCTAAAACCCAAGAAGATTAACTTTTATGAATCATTAATAAATATTTTAAAGTTTTAAAATTATACCAATAAAAAAAAAACCAATAACTTTAGATATTCTAAACTTTTTTCAATTTAAAGAAAAAAATCACAAATTTAAAAAATTTGATTTCACTATATAAATATCTACCACTTTCATATATAACTCAACTAGATTGAAACCTTTAAAAACATGTTACCAATTATTTAAAATAATAAGAAACTGTTTATTACTATTCATAAAATGAAAAAATACCAAATTCTACCTCATACTACCTTTCTTACCAAATTTTACCTCAAACCAATTTCAAAATGCAAATAGTAATTTCAACCATTAAACTGTTACCAATTTCCTACCTCATACTACCTTTCTTACCAAATTTTACCTCAAACCAACTTCAAAATGCAAATAGTAATTCCAACCATTAAACTGTTACCAATTAGTTAAAATCAATAAAAAACTGCTTATTATTATTCATAAAATGGAAAAATACCAAATTCTAACTCATACAGCCTTTTTTACCAAATTTTACCTCAAACCAACTTCAAAATGCAAATAGTAATTCCAACTATTAAACTGCAATAAAAGACCAACTAAAAAACAAAACTGAAATTAACTTGATTGCAGATTCTCTGCCCTTTGGATTGAGGGAATCTGCAATCAAAATAAGAATCAACATAAGAATTGCCTAAAAACAGTTGGATACTAGTACATACATTCAACTGAAATAACAACCTTAATCACATCATCCAAACAGCCAATGACAAGTTGACATGCATAAAGATATTATTTTAATCTTATTTTATTTTTATATTCCTTTTCTCATCCCCACTGCATTGGCACATTCTATTTTATTTTCTCAATCTCATGCATCGAGTTCCCTATTTTTTTCCTCTGTAGCAACGCAATAAATTATATTGCTAGGATCTTTTCATATAAGAATCCGGCTTTACTTTGGTGTTGAACTAGTGAGATTGTTGTCTTCCATGGCCCTCATCTTCGCTTGTTCATACTTCTAGAACGGCACCACATCGGTTAAATCTGCTTCAACGGCGGCAAGTTTATTTGTTTTAAATTATTTTTTCAATAAATAATTAAATATTCATTCTCTCTAGCTATTATTAGTTTAATGGCAGCTACTAAAAAAAATTGTACTTCAAATTTGGTTCAGCACCAACAACGACAGAACTTTCAGGCGAGACTAGTTACTACCAATGGAGGTCAAGCTAGGGCCATGGACGCCAATCTGACTATGTTCCTTTAACTTGAACTTTTAAAAGACATTTTAGCAGAAACAAATTATTCCGACAGTCCCACGCAATTGGCCGATGATAATTTTAAATAGAGAAGCTAGATATATAAAATTCACAATATCTATGGGCATTCAGACACTAAAATTATAGATAATAGCACAAGATCATCTTTGCTTTAATATGGAATTACATGATCGATACATAAGGCGCTGAAACGAAAACGAAAATTCATACGAGCCACAGGGGTTTTCAGCCCACGAAATCCCAAGCGAAGCACGCCCGCCCTCAAAATAAATTCCAGTGGCCTACGACATGCAGGGTCGAATGACTTGCAGGTTTTGTGTGTCCTTGAGAGATTTTCTAGGGTTTCCGGCGCCTGCAGACTGCTCGAGCTTCACGGTGGACAAAGACAAACCCTGGAACTGATGATCCTCGGCGTGCTGAAGCCCGTCGTCAAAATTGAGCTCGTAACTCGGAGGATCGTACTGGAATCTTGAAGGTCTTGAACTGTAAATCGTTTTGCCGTCTGCCTTGAATCTGCGAACGAAGTATTTCCATTTAGGCCCGCTGCAGCAACTTCCAACGTCGTTAATGACGGATTCCGACCAATCTCCGACTCGTCTGACGCTTTTCCAGCTCTTGCGCCACCAATTCTGAGAATTCGCGTCCACTAGATCTGCGCCAGGGTTCGATCGCCTGACCTTCTGAAACAACGAGAGCGGAAGGAGTGAGCGCTCATCGTCCGATCCGTAGAAGCAGCAAGAGAAGAGCAGACCCACAATTGTGGTGCTGCGAGGGCGTTTGTGGGGGTCGCCCATCTCTGCTGCAGGATTGGAACTGTGCAACAGGGAGGCTACAGTTCATGAGAAATTCGAATGCTACGAAATGGGGTTTATTAAAAGAAAATGTGCCAAGGGATTGGAATGTCGCGGACGGTATTGTTGGTGGACGATGCTTGAACAGCAAAGCATCCATGGCATTTTCTTGCCTTAAGGGATGAATCTGGAAAGAAAAGGAGGTGGGCCCTCCATAAAATAGCGGTTTAGTATTTCTTGATATAATTTCAAGAATCTGATGTGTATCAATATATCATTGTCTTTAAATACAATTTGAACTTTCAAATTACTAATATATCAGTGTATTTAAATAAAATTTGATCTCTCAAGTTATTAATTTTTATGGAATTAGATGGAATTAGATTTTTTTTTTTTTTCTTAAGTTTTGGGTTTTGAGTTTATTAATTTGTTTTCTTATGTTCAAGATTTTTTTTACTATGCTATGGGGAAAGCCTATTGAAACTGCTGTGAGGTACTATGCTGCTGGTACAGACTATTTGAATTGCTGGGACAGACTATCAAGACCAAGCCAATGATGCCGGCCAGAATGAATGTCATTGAGAATTAATGCCAACGCCAGATGATATGAACGAATTGATGAAGCCAGAATCACCAAAATAAGTTTTTATTCAATAAAAAAACAAAAACAGTAAATCAAAAATATTTTATTTTAAATCATATCCCAAAACTTAAAAAAACCATTTTAATCTAAGTTATATTTTAAAAAAAAGTAAATATCCCTATAATTATAATTATAGTACAATATTTTATATTAGCTAACTCTATATATGAAACCAAACACTATTCCCTATTACAATTTAAACTATTGTAAAAAGTAAAATAACTATTAAATATTAAATATATTACAAAGTATTAACCTTTTTAAAATATATTATAACTAGTATAGCCACAAATTTGTGCCTGGTGAACGCCTAAAGGATGGCTGGTAAAAGGAAGGCTTACAAAACCTGAACTGCTGGTAAAGAGAAATGGCTCAGAGATTGTGTGGCTCGTGAAGGCCAAAAGTGGCAATCAGCTAGCCACCATAGTAAATTTTAAATATGATTAAGTAAAAGTAAAAAAATAAATATGTAAACTGATGTCTTTATAATAGTAAGGAAGTTAGTGGTTGAAATCACAACCATTAATTTATTGAGACTGCTAAGAATATTCCATCAATATTTAATCTTGTCCATACAAAACTGATTAAACACTAAAAACCTATTAAATATGCCCATAATCAATAGTTGTACGCCTTTAGACGTAAATATATTTATAAACGCTTTAATAATAAAATTTTAATTTAATTAAATTCAAATATATTTATAATCTCTAAATTCATCTACTTAACCAGGAATATTAAACAACTTGGTGCGACACAGGACCATGATATTCGGAATAGCTTTTGCTTTCGAGTGCTAGAAGGATCACAATAATGGTGGGTAGCGTATATTCCTTTTTAGCTTTTGAGTGTAAAGATGGAGTAGGATAATCGTGACGCGTAGGTTCCATACTTGAAAAAGAAATGTGCCTCCTAAAGTAGTAGGGTCCACACTCGAATGAAGTAAAGTATTTTACCATCTCATACAAAGAATACATACAAAGAATATGATTGAAATAGAACATTTTACCATCTCATACAGAGAATATGATTGAAAGGGTGAAAATGAATTTGCAAACCTAGAAAAATAAGTTGTTGATATCTCTTGCAATATATCTCTCCTTGTGGAATCTCTAATAAAAAAATTTGGACATTTAGAGGAGGTTGGTAGATCCAACACAAATGTTGGATTGGATGGCATATTAAGAGATAATAAAGATCTAGAAAAGGAGCCAAAAAAGAGAAAGAGAAAGAGAAATTGAGTTCCAATTGTTGATATTATGGTAGTTGTGGGAGGTATTAATCTCCACGTGTAACCCTGACAACAATAGAATATTCTGAAAAGCAAGAAGAAACCCTAAAGCCTTGGACATAACTCTAAAAGAAATGTCAACTAAAGAAAATAATTAATATTGATTCTTTAGCCTCCAGAAAGAGAAGTCGGCCAGCTAAGAAAGAGTAGTATAAATACATGATTCCAGAGCTCATTTGTACACACACAACTCACAACTACAAAAATCCAGTAAGTGTGCAAGTCTAGAGAGTAGTTGTCGCTGCAACTACTGCAACTAGTATTTTCGGTTTTAGGCTTGGAATTTCTCTTGGTTATGGTTTGGACTTTATAATTGGTACGCTATCTCTAGAGAGTGGTACACTACCTTGATTGGATTTTGGACCTAGGGTTTTCTTCCAAAATTATTCTCTCTGTCAAGGTTAGGGTGCTCGGGGGTGGCTTCGGCCTATGGTTGGGTGAAAATATTTCTATATTGTCTATGGTTAAATGAGTACACCTATTATTTCTAACAGGTTATGGGCCCATGCTATCTTTGGATAGTCTAACCGTTGGAAGATAGATTGGGAGGATTTGCTCAATTACAGTTGCAGTTGCAGTCAAAGTTTTTGTTGCAGCAACGAAACCTTAACCCTCATGTTGAGGCACCTTAAGTGAAGACATTGACATAATTTATGGATATCCTAGTGCGCCCTAACCTAGCACAACTCCTGGTATTCCTAGCAAGCTAAGACGTCAAGTTTGAGTTTTTGTCAAAGTCAAAGGTTGACCAAGTCAAAGCATTCATGACTTACTCTATGAAGTCAAAAAACAAGTTAGAAGGGGCTTCTAACTTCAGATCATGGAAGACAAGGATTGACGTCATCCTTTCCAAGAATAAAATGTTGGATATCGTGGATGCCACAGTTTGAAGAAAGAAAAGAGAAGGAACCTCAAAATGTTGTAGTTATGGAGAAGTTAAAGGAAAATGACATGAATTCCATGAGTATGTTAGTGGACTCTGTAAAATACCACTTGATACCCTACATCTCTCATCTTGACTCATCTAAGAATATGTATGATGCCTTAACTAATATCTTATCAGTCAGAAACATTGGACAAGTAATGAATCTGAAGAATGAGCTCCGTGACATGAAAATGAATGATGATGAAATAATAACATCATACTTTGTGATAATCTCCCAGTTAAGAGATCAACTACAAAGTATTGAAGAAATCATTTCAAGGAATTGGTAAATATAGTACTCAAAAACCTTCTCAAGACATGGGATGCATTTTCTGCAAGCATGAACACAAGAAAGGGATATCTCACATTTGAAGAACTTTGGACTTGGTGTGCACAAGAAGAATCAAGGATTAGCAAAAAGGATAAATCCCGAAATAAATACGATGATCAAGACTTCAAGAAAAAATTCAATAATTTCAGGAATAAGAGGAAGTTTGGCCTAAGGAAGGAAATAGACGAAGCATCAGATGTCGAAGAAAAGGAACCCTCAAAGAAGGACAAGAAAAATAAAACAAAATTCTTCTTCTAAGACAAGGTAACAATATTCTTCATAGTTCTTGTACATACCATGTTTAAATAGTTTATGTACATATCTTGCATATCTATTTCTTAGAAGATAAGATGTTCAAGTGAAACAATACCTATGGAAGAATAACAAGATAAGGATTTCTATCACGATGACTACAAGTCAAGCAATACACATGAAAATATGAAGTACATTGACAATCCTTGGTAACAGTTTCTGTGGAAGCTATTACATAAGTAACAACTGAAAGATAAGCCGAAATCAGAATCAAACTTGAAGAAACTCAGAAGAAGTCAAAACATAAAGCAATCAACAATCAAGAGGAAATTAGAAAAAGGCTTGTGACACTTTGCAGAAGGCAATAATGATGTAGACAAAAGTGTGGAATCTCTTAGATGGAGGGAGATGATTAAAAAATTCCAAAAGAAGAGCATGCATTCATGCATGAATCAATGATTAAAATGGAGATAATCCTAAATGATATGATCCATTAAGGATTATGAAGTATCTATCCATATTCTAATTGAAAGTAGTAGCCATGATAAGAAACGCGTGTTCAATTTGACTCTAGAAGAAGTCTTCTTTGAAAAGAAGCCTTAAATTATCCTTGGTTGTCCATCTACATCCATGATCCTATCATGACAGGAAGAAGTTGGAATCTTTAGGGCATATAGAAGACCCCATAGCTAAAGAGAGACACGAGGAAGAACATGAAGATTCCAAGAAAGAAAGAAAAAAAAGAACAACCAGATATTATACCAAGAATCAAAAGACTACCAAATTGGTTTGAACCCATGATCCAGATGGATATTGGTGGCCACCTACCTTTTCCAACTGGCTCAAGACAGTTTTTTGACAATTTTGGCAATTTACTATTTTTAGCAATTTTAACTTCTGGGGCCATTTTGAGGGCTTAAATGAAGGTTTTTCAGGATCGAGCTCCTCAATGATAGCTAAAGGAATGATTGATCCCCCAAAATGAATCCCCTCAACGATACCTTTCCAACGGGCTATCACACACCTAAAACGAAGATCGTATGCAAAAGTTATGACCTCGAGAAGTTGATGTACTAACTTACCCAAACAGAGCCCACATGACTTTTGGCGCTTCATCTCCTAGGGTTAGGTTTTTGGATGTCTAGGGTTTTTGGCATTCTTTTTTATTGTAAAAATACCTTTAGAGCCTCATTGTAATGTTCTTCTTGCGAATGAGTGCAGCCGTCACATCTCTTCTCAGAGATGAGCCGCCACCATTCCAGCAAGCTTGTTTTCGCTGCATTTTATAGTTTCAGTTTATTTCATTATTGAATAGAAAACCAGTTTTACTGTATCTCTGTTATTTTGTGCTAAGAATCTGTTAATAATTTGTATTCATTTCATTCTACTCATAAAATTCGTATCAGTGGTATCAGAGTGGTCTGCTCCTTGTCTTCTTAATGCATGTCCCCAACGAGGTCAGAGTACAAAGAGTTGGGTCTTGAGATTGTTTCTCTTGAGGACAAAATCTCTCGCATGCCCAAGAGACCTCTCATGGCAGGAGAAAAGAAAGATGACAGGATAGGAGATCCTTTCAAACTGTTGATTGAGGAATCCCTCACGCAACAGAGGAATGAGATGATGGATAGTTTTGCGCAAATCCTTTGACGACTACCAACAGGTGACACATCTTCTTCGAACGGAGGTGCCACCCCCTTCAAGGTACAAATAAACTTCGATATTCCTATATTTGAAGGTCATATAGACGCAGATGCTGTAGACAAGTGGTTGAATCTGCTAGAAGGGTATTTTTCTGTCCATAACCTTTTGAATAAAGAAAATATTACTTTTGCGCTCCTCAAAGTCGTTCCCCATGTCAAAGATTGGTGGGAAACCTTCTGTGAGCAACAGGAAACAGAGGAAACCTCATTATTTTTAGTCACGACGACTTGGGAATCATTCAGGGATGCTATTAAGGAACAATACTACCCTGTCATAATTTACGACGACCTGTATACCAAATGGACCACACTACGACAAGAAAGAGACCAAGCAGTGCTAGATTTCACAAATATCTTCCATACCTTGTGCACAAAGATGGGTATCAAAGATTCGGAGCGACATCTGGTGCTCAAGTATCACAATGCTCTGCATATATACATCCATACCGAAATGGAATTTCTGGACATCTCATCCTTGGGCGCGGCCTACCGATATGACGTCAAAATCGAGCAGAAGCTCAAACAAAAGACGCCGCAATTTGGGCCTGAGAACCCCTCACAAAAAAAGCCAGGAAAGGGTGGCCCCAACCCACAGAACAAAGGAAAGAGAAAATATGGAAAGTATCAGGACTACCAGTCCAAGCCGCAAGCAAATAAGGACATCGGAAAGACAAAGAAAGATACCAGGAAGTGGTGTGACTTCCATAAGAGCCCTTGGCATAACACCGTTGACTGTCGCTTGAAATAGTCCCTGGTGGCCGAAGTGAAAGCCTCTGAATCAGATGCGGATTATGACTCTGAGCTAGATCCAGAAAGTGGAAGATGGATCATTGATGTGGAACCTAATGCCACCATTGCTACCACCAAGCTCTAGCCTGGTGAACCAGACGAGCCAGAAGAAGGAGAGCGCCTTTTCCATTCACAGATGTGGGTAAAAGGCACCCCACTGCACTTCATTGTTGATAGCGGTATCCAAAAGAACCCCATATCAGTAGAGGTCATCAAGCGGTTGGACCTGCCAACAACGTTGCACCCACAACCCTACACCATTGGATGGCTCCGCCAAGGAAGCGATCTCCACGTCAGCCAACAGTGTCGACTGTCATACGACATCAAGCCCTTCAAAGACGAGGTATTGTGTGATGTTGCTCCTCTTGAAGTTTGTGATGTTCTTTTCGGCCAACATTATTTATGGAAATGTCATGCTGTATATGAGTCTAGGCCTCATAGTGTTATTATTACTTTGAACAGGAAATTGTACAGGATACCTGAGGCAGTTCCATTTAGTGTTATTTCCTTGATCTCTACTAATAAATGAAGGAAGGTCATCTCTCAGATGGGGAATTTTGTCTTCTTCATGATTCGCTCTCAGAATAAGCGAAATATCACAGCCACATCCAGGGTCTCTGTGACCAATCTCTCCACACAGCAGAAGCAAGTAGATAAGTTCGTGGAAGAATACTCGGATATCTTCTCCTCACTTACAAGGGTACATCTACAATGCCAGGTCAAGCACCCCATCGATCTAACCCCCAATGCACCGCTTCCCAATGGGCCAATCTATCATCTCTCTTTGTTAGAGAATGAGGAGATCAAGCGACAGATCTAAGAACTGCTCCACAAGGGGCACATTCTCCCTAGCTCATCACCTTGTAGGAGCCCAATCGTGTTGGTACAGAAGAAAGATGGAACCTAGCGACTCTATATTGATTACCGGGCTCTGAATAAAATCACAATTAGAAACTGGTACCCGATTCCCCGAATCAACGGCCTCCTTGATCAACTCACGGGGGCCAAATACTTCAGTAAGATTGATCTGAAGTATGGCTACCACCAGGTCTCGATAGAACAGACAGATGTATGGAACACCGCCTTCAAGTCAAAGGAAGGCCTTTTTGAATGGTTGGTCATGCCCTTTGGTTTGACAAATGCTCCAGCCACTTTCATGAGGATGATGGACGATATCCTATGACCATTCACTAATACTTTTGTAGTGGTGTATCTGGATGACATTCTAATTTACAACAAGACTTGGCCCGAACACTTGTAGCATATTCAACAGGTTCTGCACACCCTGCGACAACAAAAGCTATACGCCAACTTGGAAAAATGCTCCTTTGGCATGGACAAGGTCCATTACCTGGGCTACATCATTTATCAGCATGGATTACATGTGGATCTAGCTAAGATCTAAGTCATTCGTGACTGGTCAACCCCAACAACACTCACTGAGCTTTGGAGCTTCTTGGGCCTTGCCAATTTCTATCGTAGGTTTGTGTTGGGATTCTCCCATATTGCATGGTCCCTTAGCCAAATAAACAGGGGTGGTGGTAAGGTAAAATTTGTGTGGGGCTGGCCCCAACAACAAGCGTTCGATGATCTGAAGCAATGCTTGTGCTCAGCCCCAGTACTTTCACTACCAAACCTGCAACATCCCTTTTAGATCGAGACATATGCTTTAGACTATGCTATGGGCATCATTCTCACTCAACACGACCACCCTGTGGGCTATCATAGTGAGACACTGTCAGACACTGTCCGTAAGTACCCTACTTACGACAAAGAAATGTACTCCATTGTGCAAGCCTGCCGCCAGTGGAGACATTACATTCTTGGGAAGGAGACAATCATCCACACTAATCATAAGACACTGTAGTTCATGCAGACACAAGGAAAATTGCAGAATGACCGCCATCAAAAGTGGTCCACATACTTGCAACAATTCCACCTCAACATCAAGTATAAAACATGAAGCACCAATCATGTCGTTGATTGCCTTAGTAGACCGCCAATTGCGACACTCACCAAGGTGCTATACTCTTGCGGCCATGAGACATTTGGATGGCCCCAACTCTATGAGATAGAACCTGACTTCGCCACCACCTACCAAATGTTGGGTGCGAACGCAGTTGTCGATAATTTCCATCTTCAAGATGGGTTGTTGTGTTGTCTAGGCCATATCTGTGTTCCATCAAGTGAGCGAGTGAAGCTGATATAGGAAGCCCACTACAGTCAGGTGGTAGGACACTTCGGTGTTGAAAAGACAGTGGCGATGCTACAGAAACATTTCTACTGGCCGAAACTGCGACAGGAGGTTAGCAAGTATATCAGGTCCTTCACTGCTTGTGCTATTGCCAAACTGACCACTAAGAAACAAGGCCTGTACACCCCTCTTCCTACTCTTGAAAGGCCATGGTAATCCATATCAATGGATTACATGTTGGGCCTCTCGTCAACCAAGCGGGGAAATGAATGTGTTTTTGTGGTTGTTGATCACTTTCTAAGATGGCAATTCTGGTTTCCAGTAAGAAGAGAATCACAGCAAAGGCCACTGCCAAGCTCTTCTTTGAACGATTCTGGGTACATTTTGGAATCCCACAAACTATTGTCTTAGATCGGGATAGTATATTTCTCAGCGCATTTTGTTTGAGCCTCTAGTCATTGCTAGACACCAAGCTCACCGAATCCACGACCTTCCACCCCCAGACAGATGGCCAAACCAAGGTTGTAAATCAAATGATTGTGCATATCCTTCACATGTATAATTCAAAGCACCCTCGCACATGGTATGAGAGCCTTACCTATGTCCAGGATAACTACAATCGAGCCCTGCATAGCTCAACCGAGCACAACCCCTTTCAGATGGGGTTGGGATTCCAACCATTGGGTCTCATAGATGTTGCACTTCCCCTTGCAGTCACCTCGACCGACTCATCTCCTGCTCCAACTGAAAGTTACAAAGCCACCCAGTTCATTGAGCGGATCCATCACATCCACCAATAGGTTCAAGATATCCTACAGAAGTCCAATGACTAGTACAAATAGATCCATGATCAACATCGGGTGCCACATAAGTTTTAGGTGGGCGACAAAGTTTGGTTGCACTTGCAAAAAGAACGCCTTACAGGACCCCATTGGAAGCTTCGCCCACTTCGTTATGGGCCATACACCATCACCAAGGCTATGGGGGATAATTCTTTTGAGCTCAACATTCCTCCTTTCCTTGGCTTGCACCGAGTGTTCAACGTGGATCTTCTTCACCCTTATTTCCCACCATTATTGGCCACCTCAGAAGTAGAAGAACAATTGACACCAATAGAGCTCAACTCTGAATGCATACAATAGGCATCTAATGATTATATTGTGGACACACAGATCAAGGGAACTCGACAACAAAGGATCCAACTTTATGAAGTCGTCAAAGCAGGGCAGCTCCTGCACCAAGGCAAGTAGCTCACCCGGGGCCAAATTCAACAGAAATTTCCTCATCTAATGGGGGACCTCAACACAATGGATACCATTTCTTCCTAAGGAGTGAGGATTGATCCATATGGATATCGATGGCCACCCACCTTTTCCAACTAGCTCAAGACAATTTTCTGACAATTCTGGCAATTTACTATTTTTAGCAGTTTTAACTTCTGGGGCCATTTTGAGGGCCTAAATGAAGGTTTTTTGGGATCAATCTCCTCAATTATAGTCGAAGGCATGATTGAGCCCCCAAAATAAATCCTCTCAATGATACCTTTCCAATGGGATATCACACACCTAAAACGAAGATTGTATGCAAAAGTTACGACCCCAGGAAGTTGATGTACTAACTTACCCAAATGGGGCCCACATCACTTTTGGCGCTTCATCTCCTAGGGTTAGGTTTTTGGATGTCTAGGGTTTTTGGCATTCTTTTTTATTTTAAAAAGGACTTTAGATCCTCATTGTAATGTTCTTCTTGCGAACGAGGGCAGCCATCACATCTCTTCTTAGAGATAAGCCACCACCATTCCAGCAAGCTTGTTTCCGTTGCATTTTACAGTTTCATCTTATTTCATTATTGAATAGAAAACCAATTTTACTGTATCTCTATTATTTTGTGCTAAGAATCTATTAATAATCTGTATTCATTTCGTTCTTCTCATAAAATCCGGATCAACCCACTAAGAAGCAATCAAGAAGAAGAAATGGAAGTTATTATAAAGAAAAGTGTATGTAAGAAAATGTGAAAAAGACTTATGAATGGAAGCACTGCAAGATTCAAAGATTATTCCAGGAGGAGGGAGAAGACTATGGCAACAACTTGTTCTAGCAAACCCGATATACCTCTTGTAGTATCCATGGATTGGAATTTACATGTAAAAGACTATTCTTCCTAATAAAGCAAGTGAGAAAGAAGCTTATACCAGAAAGAGACTCATGTATGCATATATAAGAAGACCTTGTATGGATTCAAATGACCTGATGCAGAGTATCTCATATACAATAGAAGCATGGTGAAAAATTTCTATGATAGAGACAGTGTATCAGAATAGTTAATCATAAGTCTGGGATGATGAATTGTTAATCCATGGAAAACTCTCATGATGACAGAAGAAGTGATACTTGGATATGTTTCAATTTGAGCCTTGCCACGATGTTATGAGATAGTAGGAAACATAAGTGTTGAATTCGACCATGATATATTATAATGATCAGAGCTATATGAAGCCTTCAGAGAAAACTAGTGTTCCACGACAGACCGAAGTACATTGAGACCAAGCATTATATTCTCCGTGATGAAGTCCAGAAAACAAAAGTGGTTCTCCAATATATTGGTAAAATCCTCTCCCCAACATGAAAAGTTTGCATACTCAAGAAACAAGCTGAGGCTTGTGGAGATGAATTTCTTATTGAAAAAGGAAGAGATTAATCCCAGGTTGGGAGGGAGCACTTATATGTTATTGATTTATGGAAAATCATTTTTCAATTTGAAAAATGGTCCAGGATGAGCAGTTCCTTTCCAGTTCGGAAAGTGGTTTGAGATTTCTGACGGATAGACATTTTCCAATTCGAAAAATGGTCCATATTGGACAATCATTTTTGTAATGAAAATGGTCTGATAGATTATTGATGTACCATAGACATCGATTCTCCTTGTGGCTAGTGTGGGGGAATGGTCTAGGACAGTCATTCTTCTTGGCAGTCGCTCTAAGTAGTGGTCAAGTAGAATGGTCTTCCTGATTGGGTAGTCATTCTTTCAAAGTTCACAATTGTGAGCAGTTGTGAAGAATGGTCCATTTTGGAGGTTGGTGTAGGACAATCATTTCCATTAGGAAATGGTCCGGATAATAATTCCCTAGGGCAGACTCAATCTCTCCAAGTTTCACTATAATTAGTACCAGAGGAATGCCCCAGTTAGGTGAATGGTCCATGTTCAACAATCAGGGACATGCATTCCCTAGGGCAGACTCATTCTCTCTAGGTTTCACTATGATTAGTGCTAGAGGAATGGACTAGTTAAGTGAATGGTCTAGGCTCAGAAATCAAGGACAATTATTCTTTTGTGCTTGAGAAGAATAGTCCAGATATCCCATGGATGATGTTTTACTTTCTAAGGGAATATGATCTTCCAGATATCACATATATGAGTGGAAGAATGGCCCATATGACTCATTTTATATCATGATATTGTTTTATGCAGGTTGATATAAGATGATATGATTGTTGTGGAGACTGTATGTCTCTGGACAATACATGTATGCTATTGTGGTGGATGTGTTCCACTGGTTATGACTATGCATCACTGATTAAGTAGTTGTGTGCTACTTGGTGTGGTTGTGTACCATTGGATAGTATTTGTGTACTACTATGGATAGACACAGTTGTGTTCTATTGAATGGCATTGTTCCAATTTCCATGAAGACTATCAATAGTGTTGGAAATGATTACCAGCTAGATGGATAATTAGTGTGTTGGTGGATAGATATTCTCTAGGAAGAAAATGATCTAGGACAATTATTCTTCTAGGACATATTTTTGGATTAGAATAATAGTCCTTGTAGCCCATGGTGTGGCTTCCATCATCTGTTGGAACAATTATTCTTCTAGGACATATGTACGGATGAGAAAAATAGTTCTTGTATCACTATGTGGAGTGAGTGACTTATTCAACATCATGATTGATTAATCATATGGAGTATGGCTTCAAGAGATGATGCAATTGATGCTATCATATGATACTGATAGTGATGATGGTGCTTGTGATTTGATCATGAGATAACATGTGTGGCTATGATGATGCTACCAGTTAAATGGTATGTGTTTTCTCAAGACCATTTTTTTCAATACCTCCCTAGATAGGAGGGGATTTTGATATTATGGTAGTTGTGGGATGTATTAACCTCCATGTGTATCCCTGACAAGAATAGAATATTATGGAAAGCAAGAAGAAAACCTAAAGCCTTGGACATAACCCTAGAAGAAAACTTGGCTAAACAAAATAATTAATATTGAGTCTTTAGCCTACAAAAAGAGAAGTCGACCCAAACAAATAAGAAAGAGAAGTATAAATACAGGATGCCAGAGTTCATTTGTACACACACAACTCGCAATTGCATAAATTCAATAAGTACGCAAGTCTAGAGAGTAGCTGTAGCTGCAACTACTACAACTAGTATTTTCGATTTTAGTCTTGGAATTTCTCTTGTTTATGGTTTGGAATTTCTAATTGGTACGCTAGCTCTGGAGAGTGGTGTGCTACCTTGATTGGCTTTTGGACCTAGGGTTTGCTTCCAGAATTATTCTCTCTATCAAGGTTAAGGTGCTCGGGGGTGGCTTCGGCCTATGGTTGGGTGACAATATTTCTATATTGTCTATGGTTAAACAAGCACACCTATTGTTTATAAGACCAATGTCATCACCTCTTCACAATCTCTATTTAAAATGTAATGAAAATGGATATAAAATCCTATCGAAGTGAGATTTATGTTTTTAATTTGAAACATTGGTTGCAATAGTTATAATTTTATTTCACTTTCCATAATATAGAATAAGAGGAAAATATTTCATTTTCCCAACTAAAATTAGAGGGCCACACACTAGCCTAGTGGGAAAGCCACACAAATACACTTAGGATAGAAGGTGATCCACCATTAACTAAGTGGGAGGTTTTTAAGACCCTCTTCAAGTCCCAATTCTACCCTATTGGGTATGTAGAGGACCAGTGAATCCATTGGCATTGCTTCAGGAAAAGGAAAGGGCGTAGTGTGCAAGAGTACACCACCGAGTTCTTAAAAATGATGATTATGTTGGGTATATCTCCCAATAACCTAGACATACTCCTCAAGTATCTGGGAGATCTGCATAGTCATTTAGGGAAGCAAGTCATTCTCTTTAAACCTTGTATAATTGATGAGGTTTATCTACAAGCATAATACTTGGAGAATATAGGCCATACAAAAGGATATGCAAGTAGTTCCAAATAGAAAGACCACCAAAATTCCTCCAAGGAGGGAAAGAAGAGGTGGAAAGGAAAGGATAAGAAGAAAATAGCCACTACACATTAGTGAAAGGATCCAAACAACCCCTATAACCATTGTAATATCAATGGTCACACCAAAGATAAGTTTTGGAAGCTACATCTAGATTTAAATCCAAAGAACCATAAGGAGGATGCCAAGATGAAGAAATTGCTAGCCATCGATTTAGGAAACCTAGTAGAGAGTAGCTCAGTTATGGATGAAAACATAGTTTGCACTACAATGTAGAGGGAGGTGAATATGAGTAGCCTTGATCACAAGGAAGATAAGGATATGAATAAACTCTTCCATATTAAGATTTAAGTCAAAAATACCAAGGTGGATTCTCTATTCAATTGTGGTTCACGAGTTGACCTCATAGAAAAATATCTAGTCAACAAGCTTAGATTGGAATTTCATGACCATACTAACCCTTATCCATTAGGATGGGTAAATAAGGATGCAAATCTCAAGGTCACTGAACAGTGTCAGATCAAATTTTCTATAAGTGTATATTATATTTATGAAGTAGAGGTATATGTAGTATCACTTGATGTATGTGGTGTAGTGGTTGGAATCCACTACATGTATACGAGGGATGTAATATTTATGAGGAGATAAAACCAATACCACCTTATCAAGAATGGGAAGTCTTTCATCATCAATGCACATAAAGGAAAATCTAATATCTCTCTAGTAAGTGCTAAACAAGACAATAATTTGATCAATTCTATGAGGAAGTTTGCATTTCTTTTCTTAGGAGAGAATCAACCAAGTAATGAATCAGTAAAAGAAAATTCATCTTTGGAGGGATATATTAAAGAGAAGAAACATCATTCAAAGGAGTTGTTATAAGCACATAGAGAAGTGTTTTAATAGCCTAAAGGGTTACCACCTAAGAGGGAAGTGGAGTACAAGATACAATTTTTTCTTGACTCCCCATAGCCAAATACTGGGATGTATAGGCAATATTTCCTAGAAGTAGATGAAGTGAAGAAACATTTGCAACAACTGCTAGAATGGTGAGTAATTTGACCAAGAATGTCACCTTTTAGGTCACCTATCATCATAGTAACCAATAAGGATGAGACTTGGTGAATGTGTATTGACTGTGGATATTTGAACAAGATCCCCCTCAAGAATCAATACCTTCTACCTAATATGGATGATTTGTTAGATCAACTACAACATGCCAAGTACTTCACCAAGTTGGATATGGAATTGATATACCACCAAGTATGATTTAAAGAATAAGACACTTCAAAGACTTCCTTCAAGACAAAAAAAATTCTATATGGATGGATGGTAATGCCTTTTGGTTTATGTCATGCACTAGCTACATTTATGTGTTTGATGAATGATGTATTGCATCCCTTTCTAGATTCATTTGTGAGAATGTACTTAGAAAATATATTGGTTTATATTCTTACCTAGGAAGATCATATATCACATCTCATGTAGATTATAGACACTATAAAAAAGAATCAACAACTATCCAACCTTATGACATGTGATTTTTCTTAGTATTCATTAATGTATTTGGGGTATGCGATTGGTGGAGGGGAACTCAAGATAGATCCTATGAACATGGAGACCATCCTCAAGTGTCTAGTTCCTACTAATGTCAATGAAGTTAAGAGATTAGTTTGTGTAGTGAAGTACCTATGGAAGTTCATATCATCCTTTTCAGCTATAATTGTACCACTTCGTGCCATAACAAGTAGCGGTGAGAGTTTCCGATGGGGAAAGAATCAAAAGAAATATTTTGATGAGATGAAATGGAAGATTAATAAAGCATTGTTTATTTCTTTTCCTAACTTGTATTATCCTTTTGAAGTGGATATGAATACAAGTGTACATGCTATGGGAGTGGGCTTGATGCAAGGAGGTAAGTGCTAGTGGGAAAAAAACCCCTATGACTACACTAGGGTTCAAAATGTAGGCAGATCGATTAACCGTCTAAAATTCAATTAATTCTCTATACTACCCCAAACATACCAAAAATCATATGAAGAAAGAAAGGAAAATGAGGTTGGGTAACTATACCTCTAATCTCATGTCTGGTGATGACCTCCTTGCACTTTGAAGTTCTACTCACTGCACACCTCCTCCCAGGGTTGACCTGCATCCAAAGATTGACAAATAGAAAAATTAAAAAATGCTATTCCATATATAAGTTAGGGTTAGATGTTAGAGTGTCAAACATAAAACAACAAATTTATTCAAGACACCAGTGATTTGGGACATGAAAATGTAATTTTTTTTATTAATAATACAATGATTATACCTTTACAATCAAAGTTGGCTACCACTCCACAAACCTGGTCCAGGATCCTCTTCACCAAGATCCAAGTGTACATTATATGAAATTATCCTCTCAACCTTCTGATCTCTTCTTGGGAAGTGAATGGGTTAAATGGAGGGAGAAGGGGCTAATGAGGGAATGCTAAGGAAATTCTCACAAAAGGTAGCAATATCTTGGGCAAGGAGGGGAAGTAAAATCGGGTAGAGTTTCACTGTTCTTATTCTTAGATTTGAAATGAGACCCCAAAACCTCCTTTTATATGACAAAGGGATGGTTATTCGGTTGGGTGATGGGCTATAATAGGTGTATTAGTTGGGAAACTACCCAATAGCCCGTAATCTCAACGAATTCCTTGCAACTTTTTATTTTCTGCAAATTTTGTAAGTATACGCGGGTTGTAATGGTGCAACATGCGTATGTACACGAGATGTAGTGGTGCAACAAGCATATGTACATCAATAGTAATGGTGCAGGGCACATACATGTTGGCATGTTTTCAGGCAGATGTGCTTGTCATTGATGGCAAGATCAGAGTATGCAACGATGGCAAAACAAGGACAATGTAAGCTCAGAAGAGATAGTGCATAGGTGCACGAAGAATGCAAGAGTGTGCTTGTTTATTTGATGAAAAACAGGTAGGCAAGGAAGATCAACAACGCAGGGATAATTCCATGGAAATATCAGAAGCGTAAACTCCATTTTGGAGTTTTGGATACCGGGCATTGGAGGAGTCAAGGAAGAAACTCATGACAAGAATACCGAAACGATGAAATGAAAAACACTGGAATACGTTGATATGACTCCATTTCAGAGTTTCGGATACCGGGAGATTGAGAAGTCAAGAGTTGAGACTCTTTAACACAGGAGTCCTGGAGTTGCGAAATCTGGAATTCTGAAATCCCGAAAGAGGCACACCAACAAGAATTTTATTGACCGGGAAATAACTCCATTTCGGAGTCCCAGATATCGGGAGTTGAAGTGTCGAAACACTTCGCCACAGGAGTACCGAAATGTCGAAACAGTGAAATGCGAAATGCCAAAATACTGAAAGTAGGAGACAGTTCCGGATACCGGGAGTTGAAGTATCAAAACACTTCACCACAGGAGTCCCATAATCGTGAAATGTGAAATGCCAAAATCCCAAAAGAAGGAGATAGTTTCAGATACTGAGATATGAAGGATTCAAGTGTCCAGACTCCTCATCACAGGAGTCATGATGTTAAGAAGTGTGAAAAGCCAAAAAGTTGATCTGACTTCATTTCGGAGTTTTGCAGACCGAGACTTGGAAGTGTCGAGAACATTCACATCAAGAATGACGAAATCGAGATATGCGAAATTGAGAAGTGATTTGGGATGATAGATCCAAGAGGAGAATGTGGAAGACCATGACAGAAAGGACAGGTGGAAGAATATGACACATGGCACAATCAAACAACAACAAGTGTCAAGTTGATTAGGCATTTCAGGCCACTGGAAATCACAATTCTGAGTGACACATGAAAGCCACTCTAGTCACGACACGTCATCGAGTGACACAAGACTGACCTCACTTTGAGAGTTTTTCCTTTGGGAGTTTTAAATCCATCACTCCCCCAAAGTCCCGAAGGCTGAAGTCCCGGGGCAGAGGATAGTCGTCCGATCACCACAGATCGAGGACCATTGATTTGGAGATTGAAGCGCTTGTGTGATTGGAGAGGGGTCATATTCTGGTGGTCACATCGTCAAAGAACTGTAGAAGAGAACTCGAAGTGGAAAGCTCCATTTCAGAGTTTCGGGGATCGGTACATGGAGAGTAACGAAATATTCACCACGAGGATCCTGAAATGCCGAAGTGCAAAATGGAAAAATGAACGCAAGATCCAATGAAGTCAATTCAATGGTGTAGATGAATTTGAATAAGATCAGAGGGCTACTATTGCACTTCACTGTGTAAATTCTAGAAACAAATGATGGTTTCTGCCAGAGGATGAGCTCGTCTATGATAGAGAAGACGAAGAGTCTCAACTTCCAGAGAAGATGAGGAATCTAGAGATAACACCCAGTGATGATGGATGCGTGGGGAAAACCAGCAGAGAAGTTGAAGAGTTACCATGATGATCAGGAAGAGCACTTAGAATGAGTAGGAGATGCAGAAAAGAGAGAGACAATGTGGCACACAAGATATGGGATCACTGTGGAAGAGTGAAGTGGAGAAAACAACCTGATGTGGAGGAGATTGGGGCCAGAGAGGAGGAAAGAGAAAGAAGGAAATTGCATGCATAAGGTGCACAGAAAGTATAAGAATGTTGAACAAAGAATAAATGGTGTTGTTGAGTGTGATTGAGGTGTGAAGGAGGCAAAGTGCAGCAGCAAAAATGCACAGAAGGGGAATGGTGCATTGAACAGACATGGCACAGAGAGCATAAAAGGCAAAAGAATAGAAAGCACAAGGAGTCTGCAGAAGACACTGATGCAGATAGAGTAGTGCAATGTAGTAGAATAGTGATGAGACCAATAATCCATTGAAGAACTTTATATCATTGTAATAAGTCTTAATAGAAAATATTTAGATATTAGGGTGGAAGGGAGGTGCTAGAGAGGATTGTTGTCCTTAGAGGTTCAAGTGGGTGATTTAACAAAGGGAGTTGTAGCTTCCATCTGGTTGCAGCCAGAGAACCAGGGTGGCAGGGTGGTGCAAGGGAGAACTGTTGTTCTCTATTATACAGGTTGGTGCCTGTGTGAGTGGAATTTGGTGCTTCCATCCAGTTGGTGCTGGAACACTTAGGGAGTTGGTGCTTGCTTCTAGTGGGTGCTAGAGAAACCAGGGAGTTGGTGCTTCCTTCTAGTTGGTGCTAGAGAATCTAGAGAGTTGGTGCTCTCAGCAAGTAGCATCTTGCAAAACAGAGGTTGTATCCTCATTATGAGTTGGTGCTCATATGTATGATAATGTAAAGAATGTATAGATTACTTATCATATAAAGAAGAAGAAGTTTTTTCCCTTTATGGGTTTCCTCAAGAAATATCTGTCTCTATGTATCTCATTTGTGTGAATGATGCGGAATGGTCTATTTCTTACTTCTCTTCATTATTGTGAATGTCATTGAGTGATCTGGAAAGAGTTTAAAATAAGTATGATTGTTTAAGCAAGGTTACAACTGATTCATCCCCCCCTCTTAGTTGTTGAACAATTGGTATCAGAGCCGACCCCTTTTATCTAAGGGTAGATCCTAAAGCTTAAACATGTCAATCCATGAAGGAAATTCAACCAATAAGGCCCCTCTGTTCAATGGAACAAACTTTTCCTTCTGGAAAGTTAGAATGAGAACCTACATAATGGCTTTAGGTGCAGATGTCTGGGATGTGGTAGATACTGGTTATGTAAAGCTAGTTGTACTAGCTAATAAGGATGAAAAGCTAGAATTTATCTTCAACTCTAAGGCTATGAATGTTATCTTGAGTGGGATTGCATAAGAAAAATTCGTAAAAGTTATGCACCTTGGAGTTGCCAAAGAAATGTGGGACAAACTCATTAGCAGTTATGAAGTTAATGAGATGGTAAAGGACGCCAAGCTTCAAACCTACAGAATAGAGTTTGAATAGCTGAAGATGAAAGAAGATGAAACTGTTGGAAAATACTTTCTGAGAGTAGAAGAAATGGTAAATGAAATGAAAGCACTTGGTGAAAAATTGAGGAACCTTCTTTAGTTAAGAAAATATTGAGATCTCTCCCAGATAGGTTCAGTCCGAAGGTCTCTGCTATAGAAGAAATTAATGATCTGAAAACCTTGGAGTTTGATCAACTTCTAGGAACATTAACTGCATATGAAATGAGAATAGTTAAAGATAAACCCACCTCCAGATAAGCATCATTTAAGGTAGACAAGAATGAAGATTCTGAGCCCGGTGAAATTGAAGAAAAATTTGTGAAGAGATTGAAGAAGGGATCAAGAAAATACAAAGGTAAACTTCCTTTCAAATGTTTCAACTGTGGTATGATAGGTCATTTTGAAAATAAATGTCCCCACAAAAGAAAGGATCAAACATGTGATGGTGAGGAGAAGCACAAACACAAAAATTTCTTTAAAGAGAATAACTTTAAGAAGAAAATTCTTTGCGTAAACAATGATGATGATCCTTCAGATGATGAAGACAATGACTCCTCTATTGAAGAGAAAATAAATGACTTCATACTTATGGCCAAAGAGGATTATGATAATAAAATAATAGGAAGTGATGCTAATGAAGAAGAATCTATGGTTGACATGGAAGGAGAACTGATCAGTGCATTGGAAGAGATTGGCAGACTAAGAATTAAGAGCAGAAAGCAAAGACAATTGCTGATTCAGTTCGAGAAAGACAGTAAAGAACCTGATGAAGACCTCATCCTACTAAAAGTGGAATTAGAAGAGGCAAAGAAAATCAAAGACATTTTGAAACGACAGTTATTAGAAAATAAGGCAAGATTTGAAACCTTAAAACAAGAAGTAGTGAAAACTAGGAAAGAGATGGAGAAGTTTCAAGCCTTGTATAATCATAATCTGTCAAGTATCAAAGACTTAGAAGGATTAGCCACCATTCTGAATCAACAAAGGAATCCAAAGCTGAAAACTAGTTTGGGTTATGAAGAGGGATCAAGTAGTGGTAAGCCAAGAAATGAAGAACCCATCAAATTTGTCAAATCTACAACCAATGACAACAACAAACCTGCAGAAACAAAAGAAGACAACCATTTTCCAGGTACAAAGAATTTTTCTATGGGTACTGTTTCTATTGTTCTAACTTTGGCCACAAATCTGTAAATTGTTCCTTAAGACTTAGATATGAGAAATTAATATTTCAAAGGAATAAATACTTTCTGCAACAAAGAATGATACAGCCAAGTAACAAACCTTCATAGATTGCAAATTTCCAAATTATGTTTAGAGACATGCAACTAAGGAGGTCAAGAAATAATCAACAATCAATAAGTAGACAATGCTGCAACAATAATTTTGATGTATTGAACAATGAGATTGAATGCTACATCTGTCATAACTATGGACATAAATTTGTTGACTATCGATTAAGGAACTATGAACCAGATTTGAATTCCCCTGTTGAAAATGTCAAGGTGTGGAAGAGGAAATAAAGTGACAAGTGTGGATCAGTGATGTTAGCTCAAAGAAAAACGAACCCTTGGTATATAGACAGTGGATTCTCCAAAAATATGATGGGAGACAAAGGTAAGTTTCTATTTCTAAGTGAAAGAAAATCAGGAAACGTAACCTTTGGAAATGATGCTCCAGGTAAACTAAAGGGTAAAGGGATGGTGAGTTTAAGTAATGGAAAAGGTAAAGCCCAAGATTTTCTACTTGTAGATGGGCTGAAACATAATCTGCTCAGTGTAAGTCAAATGTGTGACAGAGGATGTGAAGTGGTGTTCACATTCAAGGACTGCAAGATAAAGTCTGTAAACTCATGACAAGTGGTGGCCAAAGGAATAAGGACAAACAATAATGTATATGTGCTGAAAGAAAATAGAGAAGAGTGTCATCTAAGAAAACATGATGAAAGCTGGTTATGGCATAGGAGACTTGGACATCTAAACTTTGACCACTTAATCCAACTCAAAAATCTCGAGGCAGTAAAAGATCTTCCGAGAATATCAAAGCCCCAAGATTCAATGTGTAAACCCTGCCAAGTAGGAAAGCTAACCAGGACATAGTTTAAATCCAAGAGCTTTACTTCAACAGAGAAACCACTCCAACTAGTTCATATGGATTTATGTGGACCATGAAGACAGGAAGGCACAGGGAAAGAAAAATACTTCATGTTGATTATTGATGATTACTCCAGACTTACTTGGGTTGCCTTTCTTAAGAAAAAAGTTGAAGCTTTAGAGAAGTTTAAAATATTTAAGGCTTTAACTAAGACTCAAATAGGCAAGAGGTTAAAGGTAGTAAGATCAAACTGAGGAGGATATTTTATGTCAAGTGACTTCAAGGAATTCTGTGATAAGCATGGGATCAAGAGAGAATACACCATCCCAAGAACTCCACAACAAAATGGAGTAGTTGAGAGGCGAAACAAAATAGTGCAGGAAATGGTTAGGTCAATGATGAATGAGAAGAACATTGGCCAAACCTACTGGGTAGAAGCAATACACACAGAAGTCCATGTTCTTAACAAATCCCACCTCATACCACAAAGTGACAAGACACCTTATGAACTATGGTATGGGAGACCTGCTTCAATTAAACACTTCAAAGTCTTTGGGAGTAAATGCTACATAAAGAATAATGATGAGAACCTTGGAAAATATGATGACAGGGCTGATGAAGGTATCTTCTTAGGGTATTCTACAAACATCAAAGGATATAGATGATATAATAAGAGGCTGCATAAAATGGTTGACTGTATTGAAGTAAAATTTGATGAGAGAATCCCAGCAAGAGAGGTGTACAGTAATGAGTCCTATACAAAAGACACAACTAAAGTCCAAGAATCAGAAAACGAAGACTCTGAATCAGATGAAGACACAGAGACTTAGATAGACTCAAATCAATAGACAACTTCAAATTCCTCCTCCATAATCACTCAAAAGAATCATCCTACAAGTCAGATAATTGGTGAAAAAGACAAAGGTGTACAAACCAAGAGAAAGCTAATAAAAAACATCAAACAATCACATATAGCTTTCATATCCATGCTGGAACCCAAGAATTTTAATGAATCTAGCAAAGATGACCATTGGGTTAAAGCAATGAATGATGAACTTGATCATATTGAGAAAATAAATACGTGGGAGATAGTTCATAGACCTGAAGGTAAAAATGTCATTGGCTCCAAATGGATTTTTAAGAATAAATTGAATGAGCAGGGACAAGTTGTCAAGAACAAAGCAAGATTGGTCTATAAAGGGTATGCTCAGATAGAAGGACTGGATTTTGATGAAACATTTGCGCCCGTAGCAAGATTTTAAGCTATCAAAATGTTTCTTGCCTATCCTTGTCATAAAAGGTTTAAAGTCTATCAAATGGATGTCAAGTTAGCCTTTCTAAATTGAGATATAAGTGAAGAAGTCTATATGGAACAACCAGAGGGTTTCAAACTATCTGATAATCCTGACTTAGTATGCAAGCTGAAGAAAGATTTATATGGGTTAAAACAAGTCCCTCGAGCCTGGTATCACAGACTGGATACATATCTCAAAGACAAAGGGTTCAAGGGAGGAACAATTGATAACAATCTGTATATCAAAACAAAGGATAATGATCTGCTCATTGTATTGGTCTATGTAGATGACATCATCTTCAGATGTAATAAGGATTCATTGGTACAATGGTTTGCTTCTTCCATGGAGTCTGAGTTTGAAATGTCTATGATAGGTGAACTGTCATTTTTTCTTGGTTTGCAAATTACTCAGAGGTCTAAAGGGATGTTCATTTCTCAAGAAAAATATCTAAGAGAAATGTTGAAAAGATTTCAAATGGAAGACTCTAAACCTATGGGCACACCTATGGTTATTGGATGAAAATTAAGTAAGGATGATGACTCACCTGATGTTGATCAAAGTTCATATAGATCAATGATCGGTAGCCTGCTGTACATCACAACATCTCACCTAGACATAATGCATGTTGTTGGAATGGTAGGAAGATATCAGTCTGCACCTAAACATAGTCATTTTCTAGCTGTCAAAAGGATATTTAGGTATTTGAAGGAAACAATGACTTATGGTCTGTGGTATCCTAGAAATCAATATTTTTAGTTAGCTTCCTATTCAAATGCAGATTGGGCAAACTGCGTTGATGAGAGAAAAAGCACCAGTGGAGGATCATTCTTCCTGGGTGACTCATTAGTAGCATGGCTTAGTAAAAAGAAAGGTTCCATTTCTTTATCAAATACAGAGGCATAGTACATTGTTGTTGCTACCTGTTGCACCCAGATATTATGGATGATTCATACACTTGCAGACTTGGAGGTACGTTGCACCGATCCCAATCAATTGTGATAACACTAGTGCCATCAGTGTGTCTAAGAATCTTGCATTCCACTCCAAGACCAAGAATATTCCCATAAAATACCATTTTCTGAGAGAGCACGTCACCAATAAGGTTGTTCAGGTCCATTACATTCCAACCACAAAACAAATTGCATACATCTTTACTAAACCCCTAGCCAAGACACCATTTGAATATCTCTGACAGAAGCTGGGTGTCATCCCGTCTCACACCTAAGAGAGTCCATCCTATTAGGGGGAGCTTTGTATTGATTAAATATATGATACCTCCTAAAAATAATACAACCGCTCAAGGGGAGCATGTTTTCTTTGACATTGATGTCGAAGGGGGAGAAAAGGAGTGGTTTAGACTGGGTGCTATAGTTGGAGGTTCAAAAATATTAGCACAGTCATTTAGGGTTGCCATCAATGCCAAAGGGGGAGATTGTTGGCATGTTTTCAGGTAGATGTGCTTGTCATTGATGGAAATATCAGAGTATGCAACGATGGAAAAATAGGGACAATGTAAGATCAGAAGAGATAGTGTAGAGGTACATGAAGAATGCAAGAGTGTAATTGTTTATTTGATGGAAAACGAGTAGGCAAGGAAGATCAATAGTGCAGGGATAATTGCATGGAAAGATCAGAAGCGTAAACTCCATTTCAGAGTTTCGGATACCGGGCATTGGAGGATTCAAGGAAGTAACTCACGAAAAGAATACTGAAATGGTGAAATGAGAAACACCCGAATATGTTGATCAGACTCCATTTCAGAGTTTTAGATACTGGGAGATTGATAAGTTAATATTTGAGACTCTTCAACATAGGAGTCTCGGAGTTGCGAAATCCGGAATCCCGAAATCCTGAAAGAGGCACATCAACAAGAGTTTTACTGACCAGGAAATAACTCCATTTCAGAGTCCCAGATACCGGGAGTTGAAGTGTCGAAACACTTCACCACAGGATTGATTAAATGATAGAACGACGAAATGAGAAACACCAAAATCCCAAAAGCATGAGACAGTTCTAGATACCGGGAGTTGAAGTGTCAAAACACTTCACCACGGGAGTCCTGGAATTGCGAAATACGAAACACCGAAATCCCAAAAGCAGGAGACAGTTTCAGATACCAGAGTTTTGGATACCAGGAGATGGAGGAGTCAAGTGTCAAGATTCCTCATCACAAGAGTCCCGAAGTTGCAAAGTGTGAAAAGTCAAAAAGCTGATCTAACTTCATTCCGAAGTTTCATAGACCGTGACTTGGAAGTTTCGAGAACATTCACATCAAGAATGTTGAAATCGTGATATGCGAAATCCCGAAGTGATCTGGGAGGATAGATCCAGGAGGAGAATGTGACAGACCATGATAGAAAGGATAGGTGGAAGACTATGACACATGGAACGATCAGACAATGAAAAGTGTCGAGTTGATTAGGAATTTCAGGCCATTGGAAATCACAATTTTGAGTGACACGTGACAGGCACTCCAGTCGCGACACGTCATTGAGTGACCCAAGACTGACCTCACTCCGAGAGTTTTTTCTTCGGGAGTTTTAACTCCATCACTCCCCCAAAGCCTCAAAGGCTGAAGTCCCGGGGAAGAGGATAGTCGTCCGATCACCATGGATCGAGGACCGTTGATTTGGAGATCAAAGCGCTTGTGTGATTTGAGAGGGGTCATATTTAAGTGGTCACATCATCGAAGAATTGTAGAAGAGAACTCGAAGAGGCAAGCTACATTTTAGATTTTTGGGGATCAGGACATGGAGAGTAATGAAATATTCACCATGGGGATCCTGAAATGCCGAAGTGCAAAATGGTAAAATGAACGCAAGATTCAATTAAGTCAATTCAACGGTGTAGATGAATTTGAATAAGATCGGAGGGATATTGTTGCACTTCACAGTGTAACAACTAGAAACAAATGATGGTTTCTGCTAGAGGATGAGCTCGTCTATGACAGAGAAGAAGAAGAGTCTCAACTACTAGAGAAGCTAAGGAATCTCGAGATAACACCTAGTGATGATGGATGCATGGGGAAAACCGACAAAGAAGATGAAGAGTTACCATGATGATCAGGCAGAGCACTCAGAATGAGCAGGAGATGTAGAACATAGAGAGACAATGTGGCACATAGGAGATGGGATAGGTGTGGAAGAGTGAAGTGGAGAAAACACCACGATGTGGAGGAGAATGGGGCCAGAGAGGAGGAAAGAGCAAGAAGCATATTTCATGCAGAAGGTGCACATAAAGTATAAAAATGTTGAACAAAGAAGAAATGGAGCTATTGAGTGTGATTGAAGTGTGAAGAAGGAGGCAGAGTGCAGCAACATAAATGCACAGAAGGGGAATGGTGCATTGAACGAACATGGCACAGAGAGAATAAAAGGCAAAAGAACAGAAAGCACAAGGAGTGTGCAGAAGACACTGATGCAGACAGAGCAACGCAGTGTAGCAGAACAATGATGAGACCGGTAAGACATTGAAGAAATTATATCATTGCAATAAGTATTAATAGAAAATATTTAGATATTAGGGTAGAAGGGAGGTGCTAGGGAGGACTATTGTCCTCATAGGTTCAAGTCGGTGATTGAACAAAGGGAGTTGTAGCTTCCATCTGGTTGCAGCCAGAGAAACTAGGGTGGCAGGGTGGTGCAAGGGAGAACTGTTGTTCTCTATTATACAGGTTGGTGCCTATGTGACTGGAAGTTGGTGCTTCCATCCAATTGGTGCTGGAACACTTAGAGAGTTGGTGCTTTCTTCTAGTGGGTGCTAGAGAAACCAGGGAGTTGGTGCTTTCTTCTAGTTGGTGCTAGAGAATCTAGAGAGTTGGTGCTCTCAACAAGTAGCAGCATGCAAAACAGAGGTTGTAGCCTCATTATGAGTTGGTGATCATATGTATGATAATGTAAAGAATGTACAAATTACTTATCATATAAAGAAGAAGAGGTTTTTTCCTTTTATGGGTTTCCTCAGGAAATATCTGTCTCTGTGTATCTCATTTGTGTGAATGATGCTGAATGGTTTATTGCTTACTTCCTTGCATTATTGTGATTGTCATTGAGTGATATGGAAAGAGTTTAAAATAAGTATGATTTTTTAAGCAAGGTTACAACTAATTCACCCCCCCTCTCAGTTGTCCAACAATACATATTCAAAAAAATGGTTTTTAAGAAGAGAAACTCAACAGTTCTTTAGCAAAAAATTAAAGTAAGAGGACCAAGGCCATGTATGGATGTGTAGAGAAATTTAGGGTTATAACAGATTCCCCATAATGTGTGAGGTCATAAGGGTATCTGATGGCCGAAATACATTACAAAATATTCACCAATGTACGAAATTGAGTGAGCCTAGGACTAGAGTTCGTGAGGTGCCATATGTAAAATAACAAGTGTCTCTCCGAGGCGGGCATACCCATGCTCGGGATTAAAATAAATCATGCCTTCCAATCAAATACACTCCAGATACATGTCATATAACTATATAAAGTGTAGCTGCGAGTAATACACAATAGATCTACATCTCAAAATCAAAGATATACAAGTATAGTATCCATCTTCAAGAAGCCAATAATTCCCGATGGCTGGTGATGACATCTTCATAGCTTGAGAAACAACTTCAAGATATTCAAAACTCAGGTAGGAGTATAATGGGAGTGCATAACTCACTACCCTGAGGTATTCAATGGCTCGTCGGGAAAACACGTGAGGATCTCGGTGATTAGGCAAAGAACTTCATCGATTTTGAATCAGGACTTGAATGGACTCTTGGGATGGCCGACTCATGAGGTAAAGAGACAAAATTCAGAAAGGATGACTCAGGTTGGGTGAAAATTCCCTTGGAAGAAAGCACGAAAGATGATCAGACTCATGAAAAATGACATTGACATAAGTTCTTGATGCATGAGGCAACACAAACTCTCCATGTGTTTGGAAGAGTAACCAAACGAAGGAGGAAACAACTCTATGTAATGGGAACAACTACCTAAGGTCATACTAGAACCAAATGCTTGACGAACAAACAAAATGATGTTCTTTGTCCAAGGGTGACTCTTTGTGCTACCAAAAACAAATACATATTTCCCATCCACTCTTTTTGGTTTTTTTTTGTCTTTTTAATTTTTTTAAAGATCTTGAAAAAGAATAAAAGAATGCTATGTTACAAAGGAGGAATGAGTGTCACAAGAAAGCATAGTAGTTCCAGGCACAAGTAACACAATAATTCTCAGAGAAATGAGACATGTGCATGAAAATGACACTTGGGGAAAATTCCTCCATGGGTCAAGGTGTCAGGTCGCAGAGGCAAAGTGCTACAAGTCTTGCATATAAAGCATGCTTCAAAGGTTCAGTTGGGAGCAACATGGAGACAAAATTAGGCCAAAGATGCAGAGATGCAAATGCAATTAACAAGACACAATGAAACCCCCTTCAATGTAATTTTAAGGAGCCTAGATAATGTAAGCTCGATAGTTTTTTCATGTTTAGAGAGTCTGAAAAAATGTAAAAGAAGACTCCAAAGAGTACCTTTTTCGGAGATAGTCTAGTTAGTGCGAAAAAGGGTTAAACTTGCACCGAAAATACATCTATTCAAAACCATTTTAACGAGTGTGACAAAGACAAGATCACTCGACAATCTTTTCAATTTTAAGGAGTCTGGAAAGAGCTTAAGTATGGACTCAAAACCTTTTTTTGAATTTAGTCCCCTTAGCTCGAAAAAGTATAAAAATTACTGAGGTGAACTCTCTCGGTGAGACGAATCTCCCAAGGCATACATTTTTCCTCTATAATATACAGGACGAAAAAGGGGGTAAACTCATGCCATTAGATGTTCTTCTGGACCACTTTAACGAGTGTGGATGAACAAGGTCACTCAATGATATTTTCAATTTTAGGTAGTCTGAAGAGAGCTTAACTATGGACTCCGCGGGGGTTCCTTTTTCGTAAGTAATCTCCAAAGCCCGAAAAAGATGATAAAATAAAACCAAGGACAATGTTCCTTTTTCATAAATTTAGTCCCGCAGGCTCGAAAAAGGGTTAAACTTATACCTGAGAATACTCTTCTAGTGAACCGAAGTTCCTAGAGTATACGTTTATTCGTACAATTGACCATCCAGACCAAAAAGGGGTAAATTACCACTGGAAAAACGTGCCTTCAAATTTGAGTTTGGTGAGCGTGAAGGGAAACAAGATCGCTTGGCAATATTTTCATGTTTGGAGAGTCTAGAAAGGGCTTAAATAAGACTCCATAAGGTTACTTTTCCTAGTTAATCTTGACAAGATCGAAAAGCATAAATGCAGTCTCGTCGGATGTCGCTTTCATATTTCAAAGCGAGCTCAAAATAAAACAAATCATGCTCATTTTGGGAGTCCTGAGGGTGAGGCCAAGAATGATGGTGCATCAGATGAATGAGGCTCAATGTTGTAATCATGACAGGACTAACAAGGGCTCCCGATCCTATATTCATTATAGATAGCATGGATTTCAAAATGCAACAAAGATCTACTTAGGGAATCCATGTAAAGGTAGGCTCTACCACCTAATTATGACACTTCTAGAGAGGCAATGAAGGTTCCATGTCTCACTTCGGTGGGATCGATCCTATGGAAAATTGGAAAAGACAACGATATGAAGAAAGTGGAGGTGAAATCCTAACTTATATGCAAAAAGTTGGAAAAACCAAATTTTACCAAAGGATTTTTTAAAGTGACCCATCCCCCAAAAAGTTACCAAACCAAAAGGAAAAGTGTATCATAACATCCAATAAGAAAATCATGAACAGAATTAAATGATTTCCAAGCTAGGAAAAATGACAAAGGGGGTAAAAAAAGTGTCAAAAAAGGGCCAAAAAAGTCTATAAATAGAAGTTGACAACTCATTTTCACCATTGCATTTTGAAAATTGACTAGAAGGAGAAACAACCCCCTTGTTAAAGAAGTTGATTTTGGGAGCTTTAGAGGATGAAACGAACTTCCGCTCAGACCAAGTAAGTACAAATGTATCCCTCTTACATTTCAATTCCTTTATTATGCATTTCTTTTTGTTTTTGAGGGGGTGTGTTCTCCTAAAAAGAGAAGCCTTGTGTGTACGCAGGATGTCCAAGGACAACCTGCATTTGTACTCAGGCAGAAAACAATCTCCCCGCGTACATACATGACTATGACCAAAACAACCCACATACACCCTCAAAATCTTGGAAAAAAACTTAAAATGCAAGAGCTAACTCGCTTTTATCTTCCATGGAACATGATGTATGTCCATTCGAGGGAGAGGGAACACGAGGGAATTGATGTATTGGTCGATGAGGACCCTACTGCCATTGCCACATTGAAACAATGTGGGTTGTGGAATTTATTTTGGTGTCCATTTATGAGGGCACAACCTAGGCTACTCAATACCCTAGTATACTAATGGCATCCAGATGCAGTGGTATTCATGATAGAGGGACAGTCGTAGACTCCAACGACTAAGGACATTTACTTCTTGACTGGCCTCTCAAGGAGAGGGAAACCAGTCAATATGTGGACATTTCCCCCTGGGATTTTGTTATCGAACTAATCGGTAGGTGCAGACATTAACTGATCTCCCTAGATCTACCTAGATCTAGAACAAAACACACCAGAACATGATGCTTTCCTTAAGTTTTAGATATTGAATTTACTAACTAAAGAGGGATGAGTGACATACCATTTAAATGTCGCTTCCTCTCGCCATCTCCATCCTAGCTCTGTTCCAACGCTCATATAATGATGAACCTTCAAAATAACATAACCAACCAAAGTGATAGTAATAGCATAAACTCAATATAAACCTATGTATGTGATCAAGTAATCATACAATAAAACACAATGAGTTTTATAGGAAAGAATCATATTACTGTATCATATTAAATGTGAAAGATAGATTACAACCATGGCCTTGATGTCGTAAGGTCCCTTCCAACTGTCCTTTATTCCCCACACACTTTCACTCCAAGAATTCTGAGAGCACAGATATGATAGTATTCATAATCTATCTTGAAAAAGGCAAAACTCAAAACCACTCTAACCAAGCTAATAATTCCAAGCCAAATCCAACTTAGCCAATCCCAAAATCTCCAAGCTACAAGCTAACTTTTTCCATGAGAGCCCCTCTCCTTTTATAAGTTGAAGAGGATAAGGTGAGGAGGTTAGGATTATCCCACTAAATCATGAAAGTGAGTAAGATCCAAACCATTCGGATGCCACCTCACCATGGAAGTTTCTCCTTCTAGAAGATTCGAGAAAATGCTCGTTTTTCTCACATGTAGGCATTCTCACACCCTGCCTATAGAGCAACCTGTGAACCTCTCACAACCCAGCTATGGTGCAACCTGCGAGAATCAAGCATTCTCACACCCTGCCTATATAGCAACCTACACACTTCCTTTTTTATAGGGTTTTTACAAAGGAAAATGAAACTTCTTTTCTCAGGAAAAGTTCTTCTCCCTTCTCTCTTCAGGAACTCAGAGCACTGATCCCTCTGAAGGCAATATATAGGTTTACATCATTAACGGTCATAGGGATGAAGAAAATAATGTGTAACAGAGAGCCCCCCAAAGTATGAAGTTAGAACAGAGTGATAGCTAAAATACTTTGTCGAGTGTGTGTAGGGAACAAGGAACAGTTGGTCGGAAACCTACCAACAAATAAGGAAATACAGTACAATAATATATCATCATTGAGGTAGGCATTCCCATACTTAGAATAAAAATGACTCAAAGCATAAATGCCGACATGCGAAGATCCATGTCAAGTAAGATAGGTCATGGCCATGAAACATACACTGTGGATCCATGCCAATATGACTCAAATATGAACATTGCCACCAAAAATACAATTTGGATCTATGTGTTAAAGACTCAAATTTGAACATAGCCACAAGACATAGAATGTGGATCTATGCAACAGTACAAACTGAATATACTCCAACGCAACCTGAATCTATCAGACAAGATCTAGGGTCTTCATCTCCACCACTCTATAGTACGAATCTAACCATGTGAATACATGTGTTGAAGTAAAAAATGGTAGAAACCACTTGATTACCGATCATTAGTGTATACCGTTAACAAGCATGAGAGAAATCACCATTAATGTCAATGACTCCTAAGGTACACTAGTACAATCCAACGAATGTGAATCAATGAGATGAGGTCGAACACTCGGTGGAATCTTCCAATCAGGGGTCAATAATGAAAACCCACTGTCAAAAGCGAGGAAACCTGCCATTGAGGCATGCAAGTTCCAAGGTACCAATTATTTTCTAAGTCTAATTCTTGGATAATGAGTTGAATTCGATAGGAAAAGACTCGTCACAGGAGGGCCTTAATGTATCCCACATCAATGAAATGAAATAAGTAACAAGATTTGATGTAGGTCAGAGTAACAAGTGATTCAAGATGGACTCAAGGATGGCCGACGCAATACAAGGCTTAAGGACAACAGAAATGGCTAATGCAATAGAAGGCTTTCCGGGTTGAACTTCTCTTTGAACATATTGATGATATGAAAACTGTCTTGGAAACACTGACTCAACAACAGGGATCAAAGACCGATTTGTAATCTTATAAAGGAGTATGATCAGGAGACAAGTGGATTTTCCAACCTAGACACAAAGTGAGTGAAAGGGTGTCATGTTCAAAGGTGACTCTTCCATAGAATACAGGTTTAGATACATTTCTTTCCCAATTTTTCCTCCACCATTTCTGGATAGTACCTCTTTATTTTTACGCAAGCTTGAGGAGGATAACATATGCTTGTAATGTAAGCTCATCCTTTAGAAGAGTCCATCGGAGTATGTTTAACGAACCCTAGGAAGGAGTGGTTCGGTCCCGTATGGGCGTGTCAATGTTTGTTTAACGAGTCTAAAGATAGAAAACTCCAAGGTTTTTCATGATTATAGAGTCTGGAAAAACACTTAAAAGAGAACTCTCTCAGTTCCTTTTTCGTAAAGTAGTCTAATGAGACCGAAAAAGAGATAAACTATCACTCAACAGATGTTTCCTTCAAACACTTTAACGAGCATGAAGAGAACAAGGTCTCTCAACAATCTTTTCATTTTTAGAGAGTCTAAAAAGAGCTTAAAGGGAAGTCCAGGAGGTTCCTTTTTCGTATAACCTTTACGAGTCTGAAAAAGTGATAAAAGTATACTTGGTTACATTCTCATTGATTTAAGATCACGAGAAAGAACAAAGACTAATCTTGGTAACTTATTCTCATGTATTTACAAGCATGAGAAAGAACAAAGACTAAGCTCGGTAACTTATTCTCATGTATTTACGAGCATGATTAAGAACAAAGACTAAGCTCGGGATTGTTTTTATTTTTACGCAAGCTTTAAAACAAAACAAAACTATGCTTGGGATAGATTTTAATTTTTACACAAGCTTGAAAACTAAACAAAACTATGCTTGGACCTGGTTTCATTTTTACGTAAGCTTGAACCAGAGGAAACTATGCCTGAGGTAAGTGGTTTCATTTTTACACAAGCTTGAACCATATAAAACTATGCTTGCGACTTCCCAACGCATAACACATGAATGGTTGGTACTTAGCCTCAAGTTTAAGAAGCTAGTGGCTCAACTTTAGGATGAAGTCCAGAGGTTGAGGCAAATGCCCCCCAAGATTCATTTCATCCAACTGCAAAGGAGAATGAAATCAAGCTTCAAATACTAGACGAAGGACTTGACTCAAATAGAGAGGGGGAAAACTATTTCATTTTTTAACGAGCTTGACATAGAAACAAGAACTATGCTCGTAACATCTGTTTCTTTTTTTAACAAGGTTTCCACAGAGACGCAAAAACTATCCTCATAACTAGTTTTATTTTTTCACGAGCTTGAAATTAGAAAACTATGCTCAAAGACTTTTGTTTCATTTTTTAACGAGGTTTCCTTAGAGACGCAAAAACTATCCTTGGAACTCTTCTTGATCATGGATTCCAAGGGGACAATACTTCAGAATGACACCATGTCAAGGGACAAAACTCGGTCATGTCTTCCAAGAGGTCTTCACTGGAAGGAAGAAACACACTCCGGAAGGACACCATGTCAAGGGTCGCAACAGGAGTAAAGAGATCATGCTCTAACAACCCTATCAAAGAGATCACCATGTCAACTACTAGATCTAAGTCATCCAAAGTTGAAGCCATGGGTGACAACGCCACATAATTGACCTGTGGTGGGGGCGATACCGTCTGCATATAAGAACCATTGAGGGAGGCAATCCAGTTGGGGTCAATGAATGAAAGTTGATCAACAGTCACAACTTCTCCATCGTAAGGGAAAGATATCACATGAAAAAGAGTAGACACAATAGCTTTCATGGCCTAGACATATTCTCTCCCAAGGAGTAAAGAAAAATCCAAGGGGTCTTGGACTACCATGACATCAATAAAGACAGTTTTCCCTCCCAAAATTACAGGAAACTGAGGAAGGGTCCCTAAAGGTTGATTGGTTCTTCTGTTAAAAGCTAACAGATTCTGTGTAACCGGTGCAAGTGGAGGATAACCCAAATCTTTCCAAGCAATAGAGGACAAAATACTAATAGATGAACCTTCATCTATCAGCGTATGAGGAACATCTCGACCAAAAACCTGTACTGTAATCTGGAAAGGAATGTGAGAGGGAAAACGAGGTCCAGTTAGCACACCCCAATTAAAAAGGATGGTCTCATTACTTGGAGGAGGTTCCACGAGAGAAGGAGGAATACCCCTCAGCACGGGAGATTCTGTATCAACGAGAAAAATGTGGGTAGTATTGGGTTTACTCTCTAGCGGGAGAGTAGGATCGACCGATGATGGGATCGAATCAACCACTTTGGCACTCTTTAGAGGAAGAGTGGGATTGACCGATGATGGGATTGGATAAACCACTTTGGCACTCTTCGGATGAAGGGTGGGACTGACCGAGGAAGGGATTGGATCAGTCACTTTAACACTTGTCAAAGGAGGAGTGGGATCGACCGATGAAAGAACCGGATCGACCACTTGGGTTTCTCTCTCTAAGGGGAGAATGGGGTTGACGGGTGGAAACAAATCGACCTCTTTGGTGTCACTCTCTAACGAGAGAGTAAGATCAATCGAGGATGGGATCAGCTGAACCACTTGGTCTACTGGTTCAACCAAAGACGTGACTAGATTGACCACTTGATCAATCAGACTGACCGACGGGGGAACCGGATTGATCATTCCATCAACTACAGGTGGGTTGAGACAAAGTTTGCGACAAGCAGTTGGAAGTTGAGACTGTGAAACAATCATGTGTTCTAGGAATTTCGAGGCTTCTTCCATATCAGGGCAAAGATGAGTTAGATGACTCCCTTTGCATAACATACATGGAAACTTGGCTCTACTTTTCTTCTTCCCAACTATATCATGACTAGTTGATGGGAAGTCATCAGCATGTTGTTCAGAGGCTAATGACATGGGTTGGAAAAGATGTGTAGACCATAATTCTATAACCTTAGGTAGGCCAAGGAAATCCTTAATAAGATGGATACCCTTACAAAGCCTGGAAGGGTACTTGGGCTTACGAGTTGTTTGGGTGATTTTGACATCATCAACACTCCCAACATGATTAACAGTAACTAGTTGTTTTCCAACATGTTTGAAAGTGGTTGGAAGCTTTGACCCTTGTTTATCTTTCTTCTTCTTAATCTTCCTTTTCTTCTTCTTCTTATTCACCAGATTACTAGCTTCAAAACTTTCACTCGACGAAGAAGATTAAATGGAAGGCGACCTTGCAAGTGAAGAAGGTGAAGAAGACCTTACTGGTGAAGAAGGTGAAGGATCAACATGAGGTTGATGCTCATGGGGGAAATTCTTGTGACTAAAGCACTAACTACATTCAGGATTACCTGAGTGGAAAAAAACCATACCGGTAATCCAATAGTGAGACCTGGAAGGCTCAAAGTAGCAATGTGAGGAGGACCAATTTTTCCATAAGACAGGAAAACAAAAGGTTCCCCTAGAGTAGGGGTTACTTCACTGGTCATTCCAGAAACTGACGTCATTAAATAAATCCAACCTAGAGTCTGCTAGGGAGAACAAATAACACACGCTAAAAATCTAGGAAGCAAGCAACAAACAAAACCTTCTTACAATGAGCACACTAGTTGGTGATGAAATCCAACGTCATGGGAACAATGTAAGAAGGGGTTGAGATAGAGCGGGTTGAAAATTTATGTTGACGACCTGCTTAATGGACTTACACCCTAGTGCAAGCTCCCACACATAATCGTGGGTATACCCTCCAAGGAGCCCGAGTGAGTTTGGCCAACGTTGATTCCAGGTACTATGAAGACTTTCCCCTCCACAGTCACCTTGTGTAAAGACCCTAAAGAGATAGGCCACTAAGGTTACCAATCACTACAGTGATGCCTGGAGAAACAATCGACAGTCCCATCCACGTGAAAGGGCAGGGCATCTAGCCCGAAATCAACTTGAAAGGCTTCCACTCATCATTGTGGGTATACCTCTCAAGTGACCCCCATAATACACGCAACCTCTACACCAAGACCAAAAAAGAAGGTTGAGTAACTCTGCCAGTCTCAATGTGACCTCGTGATTGACCCTTGTGTTAGAAGGGCTTCTCAGGACAAAATGTGATTAGTGGATTTAACCACTCCCTAACTCAAGATTCTATGATTGTTTGCAACTTTGGAAAGTTATCTTCCACACCTATTCCAAAGCCCTGCAACTAATCTAATTTAGGTTTGCTACCAGAAAAGATAAAAATGTCTAATCAATTTTTATAAGCTCTTTATTTTATGGCTGTTGTTACTCAAAAGGAAAATGGCGTGGACAGTATGGTGTTTTGACTGACTCGAATGTTATGCAAAGAGATGAAGATGAAATCTTTTCATTTCAATGAAATCTATGCTACGAGAAGGAGAAAACGTTTATCATTCCCATATGCATGATGTCCCAAAATTCATTAAATTCATCAATATAAAGATTCTCAAGAAATGAGAAAAAGGTACTGTACACCAATGCATGATTCATGCCCCCCCCCCGACAATGAGGGGGAAATGTTTTCGGAATTTAAGATAAAAAAATGCCAAGAATCATGCAATTTCACTACTTCAAATGCAAGGATGCCCCTAATCTAATATAAAGCAAGAAATTAAATCTTTTTGTTTCAAAATTTTCACTAAAAGCAATAATGAACTTTCTTAAAACAAAGAAACCCAAACTAAAAGTTCTCTTTTAAAGCGAGCTATTAAAAAAAAATATGATCTTTCCCTAAACAATTCTAAAGAAAACACATGCTTTGTAATTGAAATACACTCAAAGAAAGAGACTAATCCTTCAAAACCAAACAAAGAAAAGATGGATAAAAGAAACTCAAAGAATGTCAAGAATACTGTAAAAAGATCAATATAGGCTCCAAAAGTTCAATCCAATTGATCAAAGAAAAATTGGGTCATCAAAATATGACAAGACCCAATCCAAAAAACATTTACAAACAAGTTCGCAGTCTAGAAGTAGAGTACAGTGTGAGAATTAGGTATTCTCGCAGGCTAGACACTGGTAGGGTGCGAGAATTAGGTATTCTCGTAGGCTAGACACTAGTAGGGTGTGAGAATTAGGTATTATCACAGGCTAGACACTTGTAGGGTGCGAGAAGTTCGCACTGAATTGAACAGTAGGGTGCGAACATCAATGATTCTCACAGGCCACAGAGAGGTACAATGCAAGAATGTCTGTAATCAAAGAAAACTTTGAAAAAGTACAGGGAATCTAAGTGAACTTCTAGATCTAGAGAGTCTGGATGGATGTCCCACAGACTCAGAAACCAGAAAACAAGCAATCAAAGGAAGGGAAACTAGACTAACTAGGAAACAATCAATTCCCTAATGGAGTCGCCAATTTTGTTATCGGACTAATTGGTAGGTGTAGACATTAACTGATCTCCCTAGATCTACCTAGATCTAGAACAAAACACACCAGAACATGATGCTTTCCTTAAGTTTTAGATATTGAATTTACTAACTAAAGAGGGATGAGTGACATACCGTTTAAATGTCGCTTCCTCTCGCCATCACCATCCTTTCTCTATTCCAACGCTTATACAATGATGAACCTACAAAAGAACATAACCAACCAAAGTGATAGTAATAACATAAACTCAATATAAACCTATGTATGTGATCAAGGAATCATACAATAAAAAACAACAAGTTTTATAGGAAAGAATCATATTACTGTATCATATTAAATGTGAAAGAGAGATTACAACCATGGCCTTGATGTCGTAAGGTCCCTTCCAACTGTCCTTTATTCCCCACACACTTTCACTCCAATAATTCTGAGAGCACAGATCTGATAGAATTCACAATCTATTTTGACAAAGGAAAAACTCAAAACCACTCCAACCAAGCTAATAATTCCAAGCCAAATCCAACTTAGCCAATCCCAAAAGCTCCAAGCTACAAGATAACTTTTTCCATGAGAGCCCCTCTCCTTTTATAAGTTGAAGAGGATAAGGTGAGGAGGTTAGGATGATCCCACTAAATCATGAAAGCGAGTAAGATCCAAACCATTCGGATGCCACCTCACCATGGAAGTTTCTCCTTCTAGAAGATTCGGGAAAACACTCGTTTTTCTCATGTGTAGGCATTCTCACACCCTGCCTATAGAGAAACCTATGAACCTCTCGCAACCCAGCTATGGTGCAATCTGCGAGAATCAGACATTCTCGCACCCTGCCTATATAGCAACCTACAAACTTCCTTTTTTATAGGGTTTTTACAAAGGAAAATGCAACTTCTTTTCTCAGGAAAAGTTCTTCTCCCTTCTCTCTTCAGGAACTCAGGCCACTGATTCCTCTGAAGGAAACATATAGGTTTACATCATTAACGGTCATAGGGATGACACAAATAATGTGTAACATCTTTTTAACATAGAGGACTACATCTGGATGTACTGTTAGGATGACATTGAGAAGGTAGGTTCTCAAGTGCCAATTCACAAGATCACCAGTTTGTCTCTGAGAGTGATCTTGCTACTTATTGGGAGGATTACTGGATATGAAGCTCTTCACCAAGATTCCTGAGAGCATATGCATTGTGTTATTTAGTGCTAGGAGGTGCATATATATGACTGGAGTATGACCATGATCAAATGTGTTAGGACCCTATATAATAGGGAATTAGTATTCTGAATAATATTTATCTATTTCAGGCATTATGTGTTTGCTCATGATGCATGGTGAAGGTGGCAGAAAGTGCTAGACACTGACCAAGCATAATAGAAGTACCTGCGCGCGAGTTTCAAAGCGAGTTCCAGTGCATTTTTAGCAAAAAATTGTGAATTGGTTTGAATGGCAAAATTTTTATTATTGTGGGTAAATACAAAGTTGGGTTTATTAGCCAAATTTGGTTTTTATAATCTATTTTTGGTGAATTGAGCCAAAATTGGCCCCTAGGCCTTTATGAAGAGTTTTAGTCTTGTTTATCAAAATATAAATATTTTGACAAATATTTTTCCGAAAAATTATATTGGCCTAGGGCCAACCTCCGAATACTCAACACCGAGGATAAGCACAATTTCATAAACCAACAACAAACACACAAGCCATCGCCAGTGCCAACGACAAACTCCAGAGCATAGCCTCGAGCTTACTTCATCGAAATACCATGTGTCTCTTGGCTTATATAAATGCCACAAGTTCAGTTTACCATGTGAATGTGGGATATTTCCCACAGAACCCAAAAATAAAATAAAGGCACATGCCTATTTTCTACCATGAGTTCCTCATGGGGACATCTGGCAATCTCCCGTTTGAACACAAAATTGGAGGCAGTTTCTTGTTCCATCCATCACTAAGGAGTTTGGCAGCTGTGGAAGCAAATTCTTAGGAGCCAAAGATAAGCCCAGTTACCAAGTGTGCGCACATGCTTAGTCAGAGTATGAGATGAAACCCTTATGAGACAAAATTTCTCCATGATGTATATGATGAGAGTTACAGGTGTGAGTCGAAAGCCAGATGCTGGTTTTCCTCAAGTTCTTGACCAAACAAAAGGCCCGTATACAAAAGTTTGAACAAGCACTCCAGTTTGCAGAGACAACGATGTTAAAATCTCAAGCAGAAGTTAAGGTGAAAGAAGAACAACTAATTTGACAAACCGAAATGTGTTTGCATTTAAGTATACACCTCACGTTCTAATTTTCATTATTTTATCTTGTTTGATCTCTGTGTCTGGCAACTTCATCAGACAGTTTTATAATATTTACAGCATAAATCGCTACATGAGTGGCATAAAGAAAGTGTGTTGATTCTAAGCTACTCTTTGTTTTACACTTTCACCAATGAAGACAATGCCAAATGTTCGAAGAGACCAAGTAGATAGGAAGGTACCTTACAAGGAATCCAGATCTTTTAATTCTTGAAGGCCATATCCTTCGAAGTCATAACTCAAAGATTTGGAATTTATTAATGAGAGTGAATAAAGGATTTGAATTCTACTATCTGGAACTTTGTTTCAGAACAATTTTAAAGAGTATTTCAACACACTCTGTTTGGAAACATAAACCTTTGTTGATCACATTGTGCAATTTAAGAAACACCAAAGTAAAATCTTTTAAGAAATGGTGAAGGAGAAGATAGTTGGACGCTATTTTGTGCAGCATATTTCACATGGGGATGAAATCAATCTCGATCTTGGTCCAGAGAAGACTAATATTGACTATGATCCTATTTTGGTCCATGAAGATCTGACATCTGATGTAAGGATCAACAAAGATGGCTTCATTTTCCATGGGATTATAAGAGAGGAAAAATCAGGTTTCAAGAATCTCGAGAAAGAAATGGAGCACAATTTCATAACGCAGGCCTTCACAGATGAAGAATGGCTTGCCAGCTCAGACATAATTGCTTTCTCTCTTTCTTACAACCTTCTTGAGATGAACTCCAATTGCTTGAAACTTGTTGAGTCTCTATATGGTCTAGATGTCCGTATCAAATAATTACAAAAGAAGGTTTCCCTTCACTTGTTGTTGATCTGTATGGGTAAGAAGGAGTTCACCGATGTGAAACAAATCATTGATCTGTTAACTTCATTCAATGTGAGGGACAAGCAAACTGATTTCATTTGAATGTACATCTGTCTTCCTCTAGTGGATGTTTGGTTGTGGTGTAATCCTTTAGTCAATGAAAATTCAATTTCCCTTGAGACATGGTTACATTTCCTTCGAGGTTGTTCCTGTCAAATTAGTAGCACAGACTGGAGTGCCTACGCTTCAAAGGTGCGCAATAAGGCTTCCTATCTCCTTCAGATTTACGAGGAACTAAGACACCTGGAAATGACAAAATCGACAAAGAGAATCAGATCCCTGATTAAAGGCAAAAGTTTAGTGAATAAAAGATGAGACGGTTGAGCATTTACAGGGGTATGGTGCAGTTCTCTATGCGTCGACAGAGATGGAAGAGGCATTTAAATGAGAAGATTAACAATCAAAGGGATTTGTTTGAGTGGTTAAGAAGGAGCACAAGACATTTGGCAGTGAACAAAATATTAGGCTTATACACAGTGGCCAATTTACTACACTTGTCATCAATTTTATGATGCAGTCACAGGTGGCAGAGCAATTCCAAGCTCTAAAGGAACTCGACAGAAAACAAATGGCAGCTCCAACATTCCATATTTTGAGGAGTTCGTTTTCATTAGATATAATAGTTTGAAGACAATTTACATGTGTTGGTTTGGTTTGTTAATTGTTTTCTATTTTTAGAATTAAGTAGAGATCCCAAACTCCCAGCATTAAAAATATCAGCCAAAAGATAGGAACTGATCCACCTTTGTAGGCTAGAGGAAGTTTGATTCACAAAGATATAATGTGGCCATAAACAGGGATATATTGGATGAAAGAGGGGAAGGAAGGGTTCGACCTGTGTGAGGGGATTCGACTTGAGAGGGGTAAATTTTCTTTGCTGGACTGGGGTCCTTGCTTTTTCAAGAGCATTTTCTGTAATCTTTAGATGATCAATCAACAATGGGCATGCTTTTTTTTTTTAACAGGATTCTTGTGCGAATGTATTGGTGGCGTTTCTTTCTCTGTGAAGTAATTTTCCTGTCATCTTTTCTCTTGTTTTCAATTCTTATTGTCAAAAGATAATAATAGAGAAAAATTTATTGTAAAATACTCTGCATCTTATCTTGTGATAATCTTTATGTTTCTCCTCTAAAAAGCTCAGTTTATGAATTCTTAACTTCTCATTTGATCGCTTTTTCCTCCCCTTGTTCTTCCTCAAATCGACACCATTCAAACTTAATTCGATCCAACACTTTCGTTATCTTTCCCTGTTTAAGAACTTTGTCCAGATCTGAGAGTGAATCACATAGTTAAGCACAGACCCCATTTTCCCAATGGCCCTTCTTGCTGTCCCAAATTAACCATTTAAAAATCAAAAACCCCAACCCCATACTTTCATTACTTTCATAGCTAGCCTAAAATCCATCCCATACAAACCAAGTTAAATCGAAAAGAGAGAGCCCTCTTTGAGTCTTGGAGGGCTAGATCCAAGACTCCAAGTGGTTCGAGGTTACCTCTGTAATTGCCTCCACAGCCTTGGGAAAATTACAGAGCGGTAACATTTTGGCAACCGTACTGGGGAACTTCTCCAGAGATGCACTTCAAGTTCATATTTGACTTCTGATGGTGAACAAAATCCAAACACAGGAAGGATGTACCATTCACCTGGTGACTCCATTGTTCAAGATCCTGAGCTTCAAAGTTCATAAGCGACTTCACTGCTGAAGAATCCATATTTCAAAGCCTTGATGATGTTTCAAGATGACAGGGTATGTGGCAAATCCTTTATCTTGTGAAGCCATAGAAGAATCCAGGGGTAAGTTAGCATCATTTCACATTGACGAAGACTTTTTAACAACTGTGTTTCATATTTTGGAATCGAGCAAATTTTCTACTAAAAGTAAAATTTGTTTTCTTGAGCTAGTTGTTGAAAAGTTCGAAAATGATATTGAACTTTTGGATTCTCAAATTCAGTCATATAATTTCCTAGATCTCAAAGAATTCTTGGAAAATCTTCCTTCTCCAAAGCAAGAGGAAATCATACTACCTGTTGATTTGCAGATTGATGATGATTATGTTTTCAAGTATAAGGATGAAGTTGTATATACAGGGTTTAATTTTGAAGATGGAACTGATCTACTAGTCATAGAAGATCTAGGAACGAATATCATGCATCATGCTTTAATTGATCCTATAGAATATTACATGGAGGTTTATGTTAGCTTGAGTTTTCAAACATGTATTCTCTATAACGACCAAATATGTCACTAGTTGGCAGTGCATATTTCAGCCTTGATTTTCATCAAGCACGATGAGGAAATCCAATCATGGGATCAACTGCTAGGTTGGCTTCATTGGCACTTTTTCATTATCTGATTGAAGCAGTAACTGTTAGCAAAGTAGGGTAGGTAGGAATGCGCCAATAAGCTCAACAGGATAAGAATCTTTTCTTTTTTCGTCTCTTCATGGCTTTATTTTCAATTTACAGTTTTGGGGCAGCCCAATGATCAGTCGATCTACGAAATTCAGAGTTCAACAGTTCTAGACATCTCCTTCGGAGTTATCTTCCCCAGGTGGAGCCTATGTTAGGACCCTATATAATAGGGAATCAGTATTTTGAATAATATTTATCTATTTCAGGCATTATGTGTTTGCTCATGACGCATGTTGAAGGCGGCAGAAAGCGTTCGACACTGACCAAGCATAAGATGAGTACCTCTGTGCGAGTTTCAAAGTGAGTTCCGGTGCATTTTTAGCAAAAAATTGTGAATTGGTTTGAATGGAAAATTTTTTATTCTTGTGGGTAAATACAAAGTTGGGTTTATTATCCAAATTTGGTTTTTATAATCTATTTTTGGTGAATTGAGCCAAAATTGGCCCCTAGGCCTTTATGCAGAGTTTTAGTCTTGTTTATCAAAATATAAATATTTTGACAAATACTTTTCCAAAAAATTATATTGGCCTAGGGCCAACCTACGAATACTCAACACCGAGGATAAGCACCATTTCATAAACCAACAAAAAACACACAAGCCAATGCCAGTGCCAATGCCAAACTCTAGAGCATAGCCTCGGGCTCACTTCATCAATAGACCATGTGTCTCTTGGCTTATATAAACGCCACAAGTTCAGTTTACCACGTGAATGTGGGATATTGCCCACATAAGACAAAAATAAAATAAAGGCGCAGACCTGTTTTCTACCATGAATTCCTCATGGGGACATCTGGCAATCTCCCATTTGAACACAAAATTGGAGGCAGTTTCTTGTTCCATCCATCGCTAAGGAGTTTGATAGTTGTGGAAGCGAATTCTTAGGAGCCAAAGATAAGCCCAGTTACCAAGTGCGCACACATGCTTAGTCAGAATATGAGATGAAACCCTTATGAGACAAAATTTCGCCACGATGTATATGATGAGAGTTACAGGTGTGAGTCGAAAGCTAGATGTTGGTTTTCCTCAAGTTATTGACCAAACAAAAGGCCTGTATACAAAAGGTTGAACATGCACTCTAGTTTGCAGAGAAAACGATGTTAAAATCTCAAGCAGAAGTTAAGGTGAAAGCAAAACAACTAATTTGACAAACCAAAATGTGTTTGCATTTAAGTATACGCCTCACGTTCTAATTTTCATTATTTTATCCTGTTTGATCTCCGTGTCTGGCAACTTCATCAGACAGTTTTATAATATTTACAGCATAAGTCGCTACATGAGTGGCATAAGGAAAGTGTGTTGATTCTAATCTACTCTTTGTTTTACACTTTCACCAATGAAGACAATGCCAAATGTTCGAAGAGACCAAGCAGATAGGAAGGTACCTTGCAAGGAATCCAGATCTTTTAATTCTTGAAGGCCACACCCTTCGAAGTCATAACTCAAAGATTTGGAATTTATTAATGAGAGTGAATAAAGGGTTTGAATTCTACTATCTGGAACTTTGTTTCAGAACAATTTTGAAGAGTATTTCAACACACTCTGTTTTGCAAGAGAAACCTTTGTTGATTGCATTGTGCAATTTAAGAAACACCAAAGTAAAATCTTTGAAGAAATGGTGAAGGAGAAGATAGTTGGACGCTATTTTGTGCAACAGATTTCACATGGGGATGAAATCAATCTCGATCTTGGTCCAGAGAAGACTAATATTGAATGTGATCCTATTTTGGTCCATGAAGATCTGACATCTGATGTAAGGATCAACAAAGATGGCTTCATTTTCCATGGGATTATAAGAGAGGAAAACTCAGGTTTCAAGAATCTCAAGAAAGAAATGGAGCACAATTTCATAACGCAGGCCTTCACAGATGAAGAATGGCTTGCCAACTCAGACATAATTGATTTCTCTCTTTCTTGCAGCCTTCCTAAGACAAAATCCAATTGCTTGAAACTTGTTGAGTCTCTATCTGGTCTAGATGTTCGTATCAAAGAATTACAAAAGAAGTTTGCCCTTCACTTGTTGCTGAGTTGTATGGGTAAGAAGGAGTTCACTAATGTGAAAAACATCATTGATCTGTTAACTTCATTCAATGTGAGGGACAAGCAAATTGATTTCATTCGAATGTACATCTGTCTTGCTCTGGCGGATGTTTGGTTGTGGTGTAATCCTTTAGTCAATGGAAATTCAATTTCCCTTGAGACATGGTGTTAAGAACCAAACATCAATATAGCATAGAAAAACCTCAGGAAAAGTACTCAACACCTTGAAAAAGAGATAATTTCAGATAATAAGCCTCTTCGAGGGGGCAACCTTCTTTTAACCCACTTAAATGTTCAAGTACAAGATGATTCAAAATGAAAATGTCTCCTTGGTATATATAGGAGACTAGGAGGTATAATTACAACTAATGGCCTAAAGCCGACATAAATAAAATAACATTACTAATCTAATTTACAACTAATG
>ML781153.1:1470402-1506487 GCA_009831015.1 Picea engelmannii | reverse complement strand
CTAATGGCCTAAAGCCGACATAAATAAAATAACATTACTAATCTAATTTACAACTAATGGCCTAAAGCCGACATAAATAAAATAACATTACTAATCTAATATGCCCCAATTAAGGGGTAATGAGCCAATATTAGGGCTTAACACATGGTTACATTTCCTTCGAGGTTGTTCCTGTCAAACTAACATCACAAACTGGAGGGCCTACGCTTCAAAGGTGTGCAATAAGGCTTCCTATCTCCTTCAGATTTACGAGGAACTAAGACACCTGGAAATGACAAAATCGACAAAGATAATCAGATCCCTGATTAAAGGAAAAAGTTTAGTGAATAAAAGATGAGACAGTTGAGCATTTACAGGGGTATGGTGTAGTGCTCTACGCGTTGACAGAGATGGCAGAGGCATTTAAATGAGCATATTAACGATCAAAGGGATTTGTCTGAGTGGTTAAGAAGGAGCATGAGACATTTGGCAGTGAACAAAATATCAGGCTTATTCACAATGGCCAATTTACTACACTTGTCATCAATTTTATGATGCAGTCACAGGTGGAAGAGCAATTCCAGGCTCTAAAGGAACTCGACAAAAAATAAATGGCAGCTCCAACATTCCATATTTTGAGGGGTTTGTTTTCATTAGATATAACGGTTTGAAGACAATTTACATGTGTTGGTTTGGTTTGTTAATTGTTTTCTTTTTTTAGAATTAAGTAGAGATCCCAAACTCCCAACATTAAAAATATCAACCAAAAGATAGGAACCGATCCACCTTTGTAGGCTAGAGGAAGTTCGATTCATAAAGATCTAATGTGGCCATAAACATGGATATATTGGATGAAAGAGGGGAAGGAATGGTTCGAACCGTGTGAGGGGATTCGACCTGAGAGGGGTACATTTTATTTGTTGGACTGGGGTCCTTTCTTTTCCAGGAGTATTTTCTGTAATCTTTAGATGATCAATCAACAATGGGCATGCTTTTCCTTTTTTTTATAGGATTCTTGTGCAGATGTATTAGTGGCGTTTCTTTCTCTGTCAAGTAATTTTCCTGTCATCTTTTCTCTTGTTTTCAATTATTATTGTTAGAAGATAATAACAAAGCATAATTTATTGTAAAATACTTTGCATCTCATCTTGTGATAATCTTTATGTTTCTCCTCTAAAAAGTTCAGTTTATGAATTCTTAATTGCTCATTTGCTCGCTTTTTCCTCCCCTAGTTCTTCCTCAAATGGGCACCATTCAAACTTAATTCGATCCAACACTTCCGTTACCTTTCCCTATGTAATATATTTGTCCAGATTTGATAGTGAATCACATAGTTAAGCGCAGACCCCATTTGCCCAATGGCCCTCCTTGTTGTCCCAAATTAACCATTTAAAAATCAAAAACCCTAACCCCATACTTTCATTACTTTCATAGCTAGCCTAAAATCCATCCCATACAAACCAAGTTAAATCGAAAAGAGAGAGCCCTCTCTGAGTCTTGGAGGGATAGATCCAAGACTCCTAGTGGTTTGAGGTTACCTCTGTAATTGCCTTCGCAGCCTTGGGAAAATTACAGAGCGCTAACAAGATGCATGAAAAGGTAGTTGATAGAGTGTCGAGAACACAACAACATTAACTTCAGGTTTGGCACTATCCTTTTCTTGTTCTTCTGCTTAGAGAATGCCTAGTCTGATTCCTAGAGAGATTGTACGGGTGCATGTGGTCTCCTTCCTAGAAGTATGCAGATGGGTAACACTGATTCCATGACAGGGGGGAGGGAGGACCATAGAGGCCTTTGATGACAAATTTTTTGACTGGTGGGCATGATAGATTCCAGTGATAGATCACTACCCCTATGATGGAATCAATTTTTACATGGATACAGACATTCCCGTGCCTCCCGGAGAGGAGAGAGGAGAGATAGGTAACATGTTCTTTAAACTTATTTAATTTTTAATTATTTATATATATAACATTTTTATATATGTATCAGAGTACTCACTTTTATGTATCTGTTACATACACATGTGGGACCAATGCACTCGATGGACTTCATGAGGAATCAAAGACGTCCTCAACCAAAGGCAGGACCAACAATCATAGGGGGGACGTACAACTAGAAAGGATGAGAGAGTTTTGAGGAAGGTGGAGTGTAACCTCACCATGCTCACTCGTACATTACCTATGGTTGAGATTGAGGATCTCCCACCTTCTATGCAGCCTCATGTAGTGGGGGTGCCACGGACTTGGGTCTAGCTCTTCCAACGTTTATCCAACATTGTTGTTCACTATGGCAGGGCCAATAGGCCCCGTACTTAGATAGGCTAGACTTTTATGTGTCGAGGGAACCTTTGTATATTTGTTGAGGGCATAGTCCCTGTGATGTATACCGAACCTTATTTTTGAGGCGTTTGGACCCACCTATGTACTCATGACATTTTTTGACATATATATATATATATATTCATCTTATGGATGACATTTTTTTACAAATGTATGTACATGTGTAAGTGTGTGAAACATGCCAATCTAATACTTGATTAGCTAGAGTATCTGTCATTTTATTAAATCTCCTAGGAACATTGATATACGTAATGTAATCAAAGTAACGTTCTAGGAGACATACCCTAAGGAAACGTCGATGAAAATTAGGATCATAAATGTGGTAAAATCCATTTAACTAGGACACACCCAACTGAGCATATAATTAGACCTGGAGGTGATAAATACCATGCAACAAAGCGTCACAAAGAAACTCTATCACTGCGTTGTACTCAACGACATTGTTTGTGGTGTCACCTAGACAGATACCTTTAGAAGATAGAAACTGGCCTCCAGAGGTGAAAATCACCCAAGATGCGGAAGCAAGCCTCCAAGTGTGTCGACTAGCACTGTACATGAACCCAAAGAACACCTTCGATACACTTGACATCTGCCAAAGTGAAAAATAAGGCATAAATAACTACACGTCCATAAAACAAAAAAGACAAAAAACTGTATAAGAACTATACATATGTACAAGAAGTCACCCAGGTGACCAACTTAAGAGTAATACTTCTTGAGGTAGAGCCCATTTCTAGGATCCACCAAGGAATTTCCTTCAAATTCAACTAGATAGTAAGCACCCTTCTTTAAGACCTCTTTCATGATGAACGGTCTGAACCACATGGGTTTTAACTTGCCTGCCCCTAGGGGATCTTTGTATTGATCATAGACCAGAACAAGATCACCTTAAAAAAAATACGAGGATGAACAGACCGATCGTACTAACACTTGAATCATTTATTATGGGCCTCATTGGCCAAGGTTGCATTAGGACGTTGCTCATTGAGATGCTTGAGATATAATAAGTGTTCCTCAAGCGGTGAAGTGTCTGGGAGTAATTCCACTGCCAAATTTAAAGATGGGATCTGGAACTCGATAGGAATTACTGCTTCCAGCCCATATGAGAGTTTAAAAGGTGAGAAACTGGTCGAAGTCTTTACAAACATTCAGTAGGCCCATAATGTCAAGTATAACATCAAATGCCAATTTGATTTGGCAGAATTGATCGTCTGTTGAAGAATAGTATCGAAAGATTTATTCATAGCTTCAACTTGACCATTCACTTGTGAGTAGTAAGGTAATGAATTTTTTTGCCTCAACCCAATCTTTGATTTTCACTCGATCATCATTTTATTTTGGAAGTGACTGCCATGGTCAGTGACAATCTCCTTCGGGATGTCGAACCTTTCTACTATCTGTTTAAAAATGAAAAGAGCCATTGTTTCTCCATCATTGTACGATGGCATAGCCTCGATCCACTTTGTCAAGTAGTCTGCTACTACGATGATGTAACGATGTCCCCTGGCTGAGGTTGAGTGACATGTAGTAAATTCAATCCCCCACTTGGTGAAAGGACCAACAACAATGACATGAAACATGGGAGCAGGATGTGCCCACATCTTCCAAGAGAATATCTGACACGGGTGGCACTTCTTGGTTGACTCAACACAATCCTTGATTAACGTAGGCCAAAATTAACTGGAACGTAGAATCTTTTGGGTTGTTTCCAAACCAGACAAATGACTACCACATGCTCCAATGTGGAAATCGTTCAGAATGAGCTCCACTTCCTCTTGTATAAGGCACCGACAAAGAATGCAATCTACACATCGACAATACAAAGTGTCATCGAGTATGAGATCATTTCCTTCCTGATGGAGAATTCATCGACTCTCATCGCGGGAAGGAGAAGAAGGGCACTTAAAAGTCTGGAGATAGACTAGTATATCTCCATACTAGGGGTCCAAAGATGCGATTAGAAAAATATTTCCTTTGATAGGTGATTCTTCAGGCGTGAGATCACTAGATTCGATCAGGAGTTCTGAAATAAGTTCAACAAAGACCAATGACCTTTTGTATTTCGTAGAAACAAAATCCAAGTCAAATTCCTGGAGGATTACAATTCATCTACTGATCTTTCCGCCAATGACCCATCATGTCAACACATATTGGAAAGGGTTCACAATGACAATGATGGTGGTCTTACGAACAAGAATGTAATGACGGAACCACTGGACAACATGTATTGCTGCCAAAGCAAGATTTTCAATATGGGAATAGTTGAGTTCCGGCCTAACCAGGCCTTGGATCAGGTAATAAATGACATTCTCCTCGAGTATACCATCCTCTTGAACCAAGACCATGTCGATGGTCAACTCTGCAGCAACCAAGGACAACAAGAAATATCTATTATAATCGGGAGGGAAGAGTAGAGGGGCAGATGTAAGGGCGTGTTTCAACACTTCAAAAGAGAACTGAGTGGATTTGCCCCAACAAAAAGGGAATCTAGTTTTCAATAGATGCATAAACCATTTAATGATCTCGACATAGTTCGCGACAAAATGCCGAAGAAAGTTTTCTTTCCTCTGTAAGCTCTGAAGTTGGGGTATTTTGCATGGGAGAGGAAATTGAACTATCGCCTCAACCTTGAGAGGATAAATCATGATCCATGTTGTCAAAAAAATGAAACCTAAGAGATGACCCAACGCCATGCATAAACTGCACTTGCTAGGATTCAAGTGAATCTGATAGTAGTGACATCGTTCAAAGATTAGCCAGAGGTGTGTGGGATGATCAGATCTCTTGCGAGAGCATGATTCTAGATCATCAAGATATGCCTCGACTATATGTATAAGGTCATGGAAAGAAAATGACATGGACCGCTGAAAAGTGGCTCCAACATTATTCAGGCCAAAAGGCATCTTACGATACGTGAAAGTGCCCCGAGGACAAATAAAAATTGTTTTATGCTAGTCTTCGGTTTTGATCTAAATCTGGTTATATCTCGAAAAACCATCCATGAATAAAAATACCTCACAACCTACACATTCATCGACAATATGATCGATGAATGGGGTGGGAAAATTATCTTTAGGACAACCCTTGTTCAAGTCACAAAATTCCATGCACACACGAATCATACCCTATTTCTTGTTAACTGGAACGAGGTTTGACACCCATTCTGTCAATTGTATGGGGTAGATAAAACCAACTTTAAGCAGTTTCTCTACTTCAACCTTAATTATTTATGATTTCCAAGGATTCACCAGATGAAGATTCTCTTGGACTGGCTTGGTGTCTGGATAAGTCGTTATTTCATGTTCGACGATTCTTGGGTCTATGCCTGGAATTTCCTCGTAACACCAAGCAAAAACATCGCGAAATTCTTTAAATAATTCTGTATAAACTCGAATCTCTTTGGGGGAGTAGTCTACTCCGACGAAAAAATTCTCCATGACATTAGGGTTTCTGGAGATATATATAGGGATCGTTTCAAAAATACTCTCCATATTAACCTCAGCATAAATTGTAGGCATAGCCAGAGGATTAATAGGACAAGACCTATCTCCAGTCATAGTCAAAACAAATTCACCTGCCTCTATTCTCCTTAACTTCGAGAGGAAGTAATATCTATGATGAAGATCATCCTAGGGTCTATATGGAATAGTCAATGCCTCAAGAATCACCTCGTCTGAGGGAAAGATTAGGTGTAAAGAATCTGTAGTGGAAAGATAACCTTGATCCCAAATAGGCTCAAGAGATAGATCTAACTCTTGTGCGAGAGTCAGATCCGGGTGGGCCGAAGCTTGCTGGATAATGTTGTATGCAACTTCAGCCACGGAAAAGGGCATGGACATTCCTGAATTCCTTGTCCCTTCCATTGAGGCCAATGGGGAAGGAAGAGTCGATGGATCTTGAAAGAAAGTCATTCAGAATGATGACATTTGAAAAATTTCAGCCCTAGGTTGTTCGGGGGCAACTGATATATGCTTGACATTGCCAGAAGGAGGTGGGTAATCGAAAGTACCCATCAACTATGGACACAAACCAACCCCTATGTTGACAGTGTCAGGATGAGGATTATAAATCATTGGGACCGTGGATGCCCCCGATGAAGGGTTAGTATGGGAGAAAGACAACTAGTCAATGGTTACAATATAAACCTCCTGTGGAAATAATAAGAGTTGAAAGACTGTAGCAACCACTGCATGAATTGCATAGGTCCAACTCCTTCCTAAAAAAAGGTTGTAGTCGAGAGGCGCATCGACCACTTCAACTTCGACATGCACAATCTTTCCTCCTAACTGCATAGGAAAAGAAGGAATGATTCCATGTGGTCTGAACGAATGACTGTCAAATGTCGTAAGAAACGTAGGAGACAAAGAAAAAATGGGTTGGCCAATGGCCTTCCAAAACACCAATGACATCACACAAGTCGAGGTGCTCTCATCAACTACCGTACGAAATATATTCCAGGTAAAATATTTCATGGTGTAAGCCACTACTATCTGAAACACAACGCAACTCTGGAGGACTTCCAGAGCAGACATCGCGCAAGGGGTTTGTGTCAAATCCTCCTCATTGGAATAGTTTTGGGTAGCCATTGCATTCAGATTATGAGAATCTTTCTTGAACGCACCTTTGGGGATGCGTATCATTGTTTGTCCCATCGTCTTCTCAATCTGGAGAGGAGATGGTGGGTTTGTGGCTTCTTTTCCCTTTTCAGCAAATTTCGACATTCGGTAATCTTGGGCCCTGGTCGCTATATGAGTGTCACCTTTCAACATGTAAACATTCCATGCTCGAGGATGCTGAAGCTTGAGCCATGTTTTTTCCATGTGGAAATGGGTTCATCAGCACAACAAGATGTTTCTGTGACAATAGCTTCTGAGCCTCCGCAATTCAAGGGCACAGGTGAGTTGCATGATCCTCTATGAAAAGGTTACATGGATACTTTGACTTTCTTTTCTCTTTTTTTCCCCTGCCAACATTGTTATTATCCTATTTTTCCCCTTTACCCTTCTTGTTCCATTGTTTCTTCTTTCCTTCAGGTTGCTGGTTGGCCTTTAGGTTCGTCAACTGCACATTGTGTACGTCCGACGTTTGGGTAAGGGGAACAAACGAACTGGAGGTCTGACTAGCCGCAATATGTTGTATTAACAATTATTTCAATTGGTTTGACAACATATCAGTGGAATTTTATTGTGATAATCCCACAATACCATCGGTATAGGGTCCAGACTTTTGTTTGACCTTGTTGAGGATGGACCGTGGAGCATCTGGCAATATCTCATAGAGAAATCTTGACTAAAAGTAAATCAGTTCAATTTGTTGTGCTCTCATTATTGACTCCTCCTCTGAAAACACTCCAGAATTTGCTACATCTTTGGATACAACTGGTACCAAAGATTTCATGAACCACTCCAATAAGAAATTCGGTGGGACCTGTACCTTAATCAAGCTCTTTTGACACTACCATTCTCGTATGTGATCAAATATATGGTCGGCCTTAGTCTGCTCGAATTTGGCCAACAATTCAGTGTCATCATCGTATCTCACAAGTAGCAAGAAATGGTTTAGAAAGACCATCTCCATGTCATTAAAGTAAGAATACCTCGAGTGGTCGATATCAATATACCATTTTGTGGCACCCCTGATAAGAGTGCATTGAAAAAGGTGAAACTGGATGGAATCATCTTGCAGTGAGTTTGATGAGCACCATAAGTGGAAGGTTTTCATGTGATCACTTGGCTCTTTGCCAAGATTTCCTTCAAATTTTGGAATATCCGAAGGAAACTTAGTCGGAATGGGGGGCCAATGTGGAATATGATAAATTGGGTCATTGAGAAACATTGACAAGTCTGGTAGATGTAGCATTTCCAGAAATGATATTTTGGGTTGAGTACTATGTATAAGAAAAAGGGGTCCTGGAGTTTGACTGGCACCAGGTTGCTAGGAAAAGTTAGACTGCTAGCTAGGGTTCTGGTAGAAACAATGGACTTGACCACCGTATGGAAACTGTGTTTGTTGGGATATCATCGGCTGAATCCCGTAATTGGATGACATGGGTTGGGCAGGGATTTCTCTCTGCATTGTGTTCCAAGGATTTTGGAAGAGGATACCCCCATCCAATCTGATGGGAATAGGTATTGAACCCTTCTCAAGGTTGAATTTACCATGGAAGGGGTTTCCCCCAACTAACATCCCTTTTGAGGGAACTGATCCCTGCCAAGGATTCCAAAGTCCCTGCGAGGAGAAAACTCCTGAAATTTCCCCCGGTGTAGGAATAGTACCCTACACAGAGTTATGTTTCCCAAAACCTGGGTTTCCCCCGACCGAGACAACAACCGAAGAAAAATCATTGTTCCAAAACACACCAAACAAAGAGAACGACATGGATCCCACCGACATAGTGTAAGATGAAGGTCCTAAACTGCCTGCTCCAAACAAGCTGTAGTTAGCATTCATCCCGATGGGTTACTGGAAAGAACCACCAATCAAGGGGGATGGAGGAGGTATATGACCCCTAGTGTAAGGGATAACATTAAAGGGGACTGAAGTGCCCCTAATAGAACCTTTCATGGGATAATTTGAGCTCACTTCCCCCAGACCCCTAGTCTGTAAGGTGGAGTAGGTAAGGACTGAGTTCGAATTGAAGCCAGGCATCCCATATGAGAATGGAGGTCCCATCGCACTCTGCATAAAGGGAGAAGTGGTCACCACCGATGATGGTATCATACCACTGCTCAAGGTAGAGGGATTCAAGACCACTGTGGTCCGAACTGGCGAAGGTGGGTTAGGAGGCAAGATACCCCCTGTGGTATTAGCCAAAAAAAGAGTATGAGGACTCCAGACGAAGTAGAAGCATTAGAGGGTTGGCTGGCCCGAGATATTCCACTCCAAGGTTAGAAAAAGTAGGTTCCTCTGGATTTGAATAATCTCCTCTCAGAGCAGGCTCAGACATAGTTTCCTACAATCCGGTCACTTCGAACAACCCTTGTTGGTCAAGTATTCACCGTAACGATGGTGGTGGTGGCTCTAATGCAATCGACGATAGGCCCTGAAGCCTTCGCCACTGGCAGAGCTCTTGATATTCCACTTTTTGAAAAGATCAAATGACCCAGTAATGCTTAACTAGTGTTTAAAACCAAGCACAAACTAAAAAAATTCCTATAAGACAAGTCAAGCAAACAACTATCTAGTAGGAAGAACAATTACGCCAACCAACCGTATATCAACTAACTGGTGCAAGTGAAACTTGAACATGGAAGCACCCTATGGGTATACTCTACGAAGTGTGACCTGATGTCTGCCCTAGGTACAATGTTATACCCCCGCAGTCACCCCTATAATTCCCTAGAATATAGGAAACTAAGTTGCCATCTCGCAGTCAGTCACCGGGCGGGTATAGTTGACGGTCGGGTGGATCATAATGAGCAGGATAAAAAGTCCTAAACCTATCGAGGGTATCGAAACAAAGTGGTTCATAATAAAAAATATGATATTGAATGGATTTGAGGTCCACGAAGCTTCGTAGGAAAATGCAGTTGGTAGTATTCCCATGACAGACCCTCAATATGCGTTCCCCACTATGTTTAGTCCAGATTTGAAGGGGTTCTCTCTGCTGCATTTCCTCACATGACCTCATGTTTATCCCTTGTGTTATAGAGGGTTCCTAGATAAATTTTATGACACTAGAATTTAACACGCTTGTTCGTAGCCCCACATGATTTCGTTGATTAAACAAGAAACTATACTTTCTATAGCTACCTTCACCTTGTCTTGTAAAAATTATGTTTTTAGACGATGACTGGGTTAGTATAGTCGTTTAAAGATTTGTGTGTTTGTTTTATTCTGTGTTTGATTCATGACTGAAAGCATGAATCAAACATGGAAACTTAATTTCGTATTATATCCCTATTCAAAACATGTTTTTAAAGGTTCATTGTGACTTACATCTACTTCATATTTAATATCGGAATGATTTTCCTTTTTGAGTTTGTTTGAATGTCGATATAATACCAAGAGATGATTTGTATTTTGATGTGTAAACATATATATTTGAACCCTTTTCAAATTGACCATATTCATTGCATGACATGGGAATTAATGTGCAAACATTGTGTCATGTACTTTACCTTTGGCTTGCAGATTTAATTGACAGACTTTTATTATGAGTTAAAATGTTTGTGTCATTCTTTGTACTCGAGGTATTCATTACCAGGAGTGTTCAAACTTTGTGACCAATACCTTCATGTGTATGCTATGATCACATAGGTGTTTTCCTTGTTTTGTTTCCTTGGTATCCTCTCAAACTTGTCCCCATTACTTCTGCCATATAAGTCCACAGTTAGCTTGATTCGCCTGTATTACAGTCTGGTCATACTCTTAATGGTCCATGTTGTCCGAATAGATCCGAATGGCTCTCAAGCATTACTGTCTCTTGATGATGCGACGAGGATTTGAAAGCCCAAGGCTAGGATACTTTCATTAAGAGGTTCGATGGGTATAACCTTCGCGCAACTAAGGAATTCACCCAAACATTTAATGGGTATTGGGTGAAATTTGCAGACATTCAGTTGGAGGTGACTGAAGGGTTTAACAATGAAGCCACAGGGCTCCCATCCTCCAGTCATAAGTGGTTTAAGAACTCAAAAATTGACGAAGTGTCCTGGAGTCTTTTCATGACCTCCAGAAAGATTGATTCTTGTGAGAAAAGTATTCTTGTTTCTCTACTTAAGGTTAGCTGGCATGGTCTCTTATCATTTCTTAAGCAGTTTATAACCTATGAAGGCCATTATGGCCTGATGTTTCTTTATCATGTGCAGTTTCTTATGCACTTTATGGGTTTCCATCTGAATGTTTCGTTTTATTTACTAAGGAGTCTGTACAAGATGTCAAAAAGATACAAGAAGAAGAGCCTCGACTCCAGCCTCTTTCAGCATGGCTTGGTTAAAATGTTGTTGATTCATCGTTTGACAGCCCTGGGTGATGACTGGGATAGGTTCCTAGCCCAAAACGGTTTTTCTACAGTGATTCCTATAGAAACCCCTATGTTGGATAAGCCTATGATAGAGAAACATGTTGATTTCTCAAGTGCAAGCCATAATTTTTGGAGGAAAACCCTTGTGACGAGGCAATACCCAGTCACTTTTCACATGGGTAACATGATATTGGTTCTAATTTTATAGAAACACCTATGCATGATTTGATTTTCGGCCATAAGCCTACTGTAAAATTTGGTAGTAAAGACCCTCGAAAACAATCGAAACAGAAGAAAGCAGTGTTAGGGTTTTGAAATAAGAGGGTTGGTCAGCTCATCTTGAGAATTTTTCTTAATCGATCTAAGCCTCATTTGAGCTCGATCAATACAATCGAGATCAATGAGGATTCAGATCCTGAAATTGGGGATTTTCTCACAGAGGAAGATCCAGATTGTCATAAGTCGGATCCCAATCAACCATACAACTATGTTAACAATGTTCCACCATGTCTTGAGGTAGCAAGGGGTTTAATGGTATTAACCTCGGTCAAGGGCCGAAAATAGGTAGTGTTGATGTTCTTACACCCAACTATACGCTCCATCAACAAATCACTCCTTTTGTGCATCGTGAGGTCTACTTGCATTGGATTGAAAGATACTATAATGACATCCCCATTCTACAAGGAAGAATTAAATCTCTCACCAACCACAATGAATTGCTCATAAAAGAAAATCATGAACTCAAAGAAAATGAACAAAGACAAGCCAAGAATCTTAAGAAGGAAGACAACATTGTGATAAAGAATGCAGATAGTCTAAAGGCCATTATCAATTCTAAGTTGTCTTGATCCATGTTAGTCATTGGTTTAAATGGTAAAACAGTTTTTTCCCTCTTATTACAGTCAGGTTATTTTTTGAATCAAATCAGTTAAACTTAGATTTCTTTTACCAATATAAGATTGGCTACATAATCGAGAGATTATGTAGCCAAGTCATTTTCATATAAAATTTAGTAATTATTTGTTAATAAAATATATAACTTGTTCCTATTTCATTTTTCAGGACATGGTATATTTGATGCTGATCTTATGGGATGGAACATGTTCAATCTAGTTGATTAGTATATCCTTTTGTTTATTTTGTTAATAGGAAAAAACTTAAATAAACTTTTGAAGATATAGTTTGATCATGAGTGGCTCTAGGTCCTCTATATTTGTAATATTTTGATATTATAAGATCTAATCCTATCTTAGGAGATAGTAAGTTTAGATTTCAAAAAACTCTTTAAATCCTCTCTATTTTGTAAATGAGAGGCATCTTCGTTTGGAACCAAAGATGGAGAAATGATATCCCAAGACTTAATGAAACAACGCACAACATTTTGGCTTTAGTCCTTTGTTAACGGTGTTTCATTAATGTTTCATTTTATTTAATCCTGATGCATTAATATGTCTTGTAGATTTAGACTCAATGATATGTTATGTTTCAGGATATTCATGTTATAAAAATCGCTCATAATTTATTGTTCCAGATATTCACACTGTGATCATCTTTTTTTTTAATTTAAATATCAAGATTTCTATTTGATTTTTAAGTTGAATAATGAAGTGAATGCATTACATGTAGATTTCTCTGAATGTAATCATTGGCGATCATAAGATCACAAAATTAATATGTGTCCCTTTTCATTTTCAAATCTCGGCTGCCAATACATCTTGTGAATTTATTCGGAAAGGTTTTAGTATAAAGTCTATTGCAGATTTATCTCGTAGGCATGGCAGCTGAATCTTCTTCATTCATACAGAGCCTTAGACACATCTCACAAACTAACACCAGGTTAGCTTTTTATGTTTCTAATTTTTGTCATTTATATATTAGTGAAACCAGAAAGTTTAGATTAGCTTTTGACTATCTGTACATCTGCATTTCATGTTTTAGTTAATTCAATATTTGTTAGATTTATAAAAAGAAAACATAAAATATTTAAATGTGTTTTTTTTATCTGCTTCTCAAAAGAAAGTATTATTACATTGATTTTGAAAGTTTCTAGTAAATCTTGCAACATGTAAATGTTGTTCATAAGTGAGATTCTTATGTTTCTTTTTTCTTCTTAAATACATTTACAATAGTTATATTAGAGTATGTATATATATATATTATAGGTTTTAGCATTAGTTAGTTATCCATTTCTCTCTATTTTAGGACTTTAGATTGGCTAACAGAGTCATTAAACCTGTCAGAACAAGTTACAACAAACAACTTGGGTTACTTAGACAACCCCAGACCGAACTTGTTCTTCCAGTTGACGAAAAATCAATTTTGCCAGCCAACAAATGATGCTAGAAGGAGGGCCTGATTGCAATTGATTGCACGTGGAAGTCATAAGACTCCTCCCCCACACATTCGCTCCCCTGTAGTAACACATAGTCTCTTGGACAACAACGTTACTTTTGAAACAACAACTACCTCAAACGATAATATTGAGTTTTCCGTTGAACCACTAACACCGGCTCCTCAAGGGGTCGACATACAATAAATTGTTTTTCAGTCACTTATAAGGACACACAATGCTTTGGCTCGTATCAGAGAACCTAGTAGGCCTTTCAATCAAGATTTAGATTTCTCATATATCTGAGAACAACTTGAAGGCATTGGTTTTCTTTTAAATCCTTTGGAAGATAATACTACAGATCCTGTCGAAACCCCTACTCTTGGAGTTGGAGGATCCAATATTCCACCTTCCCCGACTCATTCATCTCCATCCGCTTCAGGGGGAGAATCATCTGTTGAAAGTAGTTCCTTGTCTGAACTATCTCAGCCTTCGACACCACCTGGAAAACCAAAACAATCCTTCCAGAACCTGGCTCGATCAAGATGTCATGGTTGTACCTGGACCTCAACACCCATTTCCAAAGAACCCAGAGAAATGGTTACCTAAATTCGATCTGGATTCAAATAAATCTGTTGAAGATCACATAAAGAAGTTTATGTTGGCCATTAGACTCTGAAGTGTAGAGAATGAAGACGTAGTATGCAAAATATTTCCTTATACTTTTGAGGGCAATGCCTCCACATGGTATTTCGCCCAACAACCCCAAACCATTGTCTCTTGGGAAAAAATCGAAACCTGTTTCTTAGAGAAATTTGGAGACGATAAATCCCCTGAAGTCTTGGTTATGGAACTCTCCAGCCTAAAAATGAACCCTAAGGAGAAAGTAAAATATTTTAACCAAATATTCCTTACATTAAAGAATCGAATTCCTACATATTCAACGCCTGCTAAGAGTCTAATTGTTGCATATTACACCAAATCTCTACATAACAATATCGCAATTTGGGTCAAAAGGTCTAAAAAATCTACATTGTTGGAAGCCTTTGAGGAAGCCATCCAAATTGAAAAGGATATATTAATATTGAAAGACAATCTCAATAGTGAAGATGAAACATCTTCATCTTCTAATAAGAAAATGGAAATCCTTATGAGGCCCCCCCAAGTCAAAGGTCAACCAGAAAATTTAGGCCTGGAAAGCTTGCAAAAAGCCTTTCAAAAGATATCAAATCAAGTCATTGACTTGAAGAGATCAGACGAGGAGGCATCCTAGAGCAAAGGAAGTTTTAAACCTCCTTTCAAAAAACCTTTTCCTCCCAATCGACCAAACCAAACCACTGAAGGTATCAATTTTGAAAGCTTGTAGTATGCTTTGCAAACCATTCTTGAAGCACATGATAATTTTATTCCTCCTAAAAGTTCAGAAGACATAGTTGAGGAAGAAGTAGCTAAAGAACAAGAATCATCTCCCAATATCTCCAGACACTTTTTTGATAGTATCTTTCAAGCAAACTTTGAAACTGTCCACCCTTACAACACGAGAAGCAAAACAGTAATAATGTGCCTCCAAAACAGTCGAAACAAGTTGAAATAAAATAGAGTTTAACAACCCCAGTCTTAGAATATGACTTGATTGAAGATCTAAAAAAATTGAGGGCTAATATTTCTATTTACGAGCTTTTGAAATTTCCTCTTATTCTACAGAAAATGCTTCAAAATATCATAGAAAACAGTAAGAACAATGATCCTAGTAGCAAGAAGACTGCAAAAATCAGTTCTAAAATAACCAAAAAGATCCCCACTAAAACGACATCCGAACTTCCTGATAAAAGGGATCTAACTGGAAAAAATGTATAAAATGTAGATAAAATTGTTTCAGGGACAACGACAAAAAATCAATAGAATTATGCTATTAATACTCGTAAAAATGTCCCGTCTTTCTTATTAACTTTTGAAATTTTCAATAGAAATGTACATAATTGCATGGTGGATTTCGGCACATCATCAAATGTGATGCCTTTATCTATTTGTCAAAACATTAACGTAGAATCTTGACCTTCTAGTCTCAAGATCATTCATCTTGATCGAACAAACGTTAAGGTAATTGGTGAACTTAAAAATGTTATGGTTAGATTATCTTCTAATCCAAAGGTTCACCAAATTATTGACATCATTGTTGTTGACATCCCCGAAGTCTTTGGTTTATTTTTGAGCAGGGACTGGTCCAAATAGCTGCATGGGTACTTTTCCATAGATTGGTCTCATTTATGGTTATCGAAAAATGGGCTACCAAATATAATTAGGATAAATTGTGAACGCTATCTCAAGCACACATTGACAGATCTTAATGATCCAAACGAACCTTTTACTGCTTCTACTAATTCATTTGAAATGCAGAGAATGAGCACCTTCTTTGGTAACTTCGTGAACAAAATTCCCCCCATCACTGATCCTGTGAAAGAATTAGAACTCATTACGTGCACTTAGTCACCAGCTTTGCCAAATGTGCCAAACATTGCTGACGAAGCTCAGATATGGTCACTATACTTCGACAGATCCAAATCCAAAGAAGGAGCTGGTGCAGGATGTGTACTCATCGACCCCACAGGTAATAAGACTTTCATTGCCCATCAATTAGAGTTTGAGTGCACCAATAATACTGTCGAATATGAAGCACTTCTACAAGGGCTTAAGAAAGCTTTGGATATGGATGTAAGACATTTAACGGTGTTCGATGATTCGGAAATCATGGTTAGGAATTTAAGAAACTCCATACATTGCTTGTCACCTCATCTGAGAATTTACCAAACCGAGGTATGGAGTTTTATAAAAAATGTTTTAGCATTTAACATCAATTTAATTCCTATAATAAGTAACTCTGAGGCTAACTTGTTGGCTAATGTCGCTTCTAAACTTTTTCCCACATAAGGTATTTCTCCGAATACATTTTTGATTGAATTATTGTTCAGACTGTCGATACTGGATAACATCACCAATTGGAGAGTGTTCGATGATGATCAATAGATCATAAACTTATTGCATATGGAGGACACTTTCCAAGGTGCAATTATTGATGAAGGCACTCACACTGAAAACCTACGCAACTTCACGGTAATATCAGATCTTAGATCTCCTGAATCGATATCTGATTTGGTAAACTCTATTCCCAGATACATTGTAAGACTAGAAAAGATTTATGATTTACATGATAAATTTAGAGGGTCAATGAATTGTAAAACGAACAGTTCTTCCTTGACTTATGAAACGATAAATCTAGGGACTAAAGATAATCCACAAAATATCAATTTGGGAACGGGATGCTCTGAACAAGAACGATCTTCCTTTATAAAAATGCTTAAATAATTCAAGGATGTTTTTTCTTGGACATACGATGATCTGAAAACATTTGATCCTAATATAATACAACATGTCATCCCAATGAAACCACGAACTCATCCTTTTCAACAAAAATTAAGAAAAATGTACCCCAAATTAGAACCGACTGTCAAGAAAGAACTAAATAAATTACTAAATGAAAAGATAATTTTTCTAGTGAGACACACACAATGGGTGTCTAATCTAGTTCATGTAAGGAAGAAAAGTGGTGAAATTCGACTCTGTGTCAATTTTCGTAACTTGAACCGAGCGTCTGATAAAGACAATTATCTTTTTCCTCCAATGGAACAAATTCTTTAGAAGGTATCTAGTTCCAAAACACTATCTCTATTAGATGGTTTTTTGGGATACAACTAGGTCCTCATGTCTCCAGTAGACCAGTTAAAAACCACTTTTCGTACCCCCTAGGGGACTTATGCCTACAGGAAGATGCCTTTTGGACTCATAAATTCCAGGTCCACTTTACAGAGAGCAATGGAAATTTATTTTCATGGCCTCATAAACCAATTAGTAGTGGTCTATCTTGATTATGTTACCATTTTCTCCAAAAACAAGAAAGATCACCTGTCTCACCTTAGGACTGTTCTAGAACGATGCCACAAGTATTGAATATCTCTCAACCCTAAGAATTCAGTCTTTGCAATGGAACAAGGAAAAATTCTCGGGTTCAAAGTGTACAATGATAGAATGATCATCAATCCCAAAAGAACTCAATCCATTGCCAAACTCCCCCCCCGCCCCCCCTTCCTCTAAAAAATCCAAGCAATCCCTTTTAGGCCAGATTAATTTTGTTAGAAGATTTGTCCCAAGTTTTTCAAAAATGGTAAGACCGTTATAGAATTTAATTAAAAAGGATGCTCAGTATCATTGGGGACCACAGGAAAGTCAAGCCTTTGATTCCATCAAAAAATCCATAGTGGAAGCCCCTTCCTTGACGAGTCTTGATTTCTCACAAGATTTCACTCTTTACACTTTCTCCTTCGATCGATCTTATGTTGTTGTGTTAACACAAAAAAATGATGAAAGAAATGAAATCCATATTGCCTTCATGAGCTCATCTTTTACAGGGGCTGAATTGAATTACCCAGCTATAGATCAAGAGGCATATGCTATTTTCAAAGAAGTGAAACACTTCCGGTCATATCTACTAAAATCCAGAATTAAAGTCATCGTTCCTTACCCTCCTGTAAGAAACTTATTAGTACAAAAGTAATTGGGAGAAAAATGGGCAAATTGGATGACATTGTTACAAGAATATGACCTTGAAATTACTCCTGCACAAATTTTTAGAGGTCAGGGCCTATGCAAACTAGTGGCTGATTCAGTTGAAGAACAGGAAAGTCAAATTAACATCTCAATTGTAAATCAACACAATGAGACACAGGTCAGTTGTACACAGGTGTTTCTAATTCTTGGTATGATGATATTAAATTTTATTTAACACATGGATCTTCTCCTTATCATCTATATCCTAAAAATAGAAGAACCCTCAGGTTAAAATATGCACCTTTCCAGCTAATAAATGATGTATTGTTTCGAAAGAATTTTGATGGTGTTCTTATGCATTGTTTGGAAAAAGATGAATCAGAAAAAGTGTTATCTGAACTACATGCAGGTGAAGCTGGTGGACACTTCGGTGGAGACACCACTACTCACAAAGTGTTAAGAGCTGGGTACTATTGGCTCATGTTTTTTAAAGATGCCCATGCATTATGTTGTAAATGCATAATTTGCCAAAAGGTTGTTGGATGAGTGAAAAATGCATCATTCCCTTTGCAACATGTTACTGTGGATTCACCTTTTCAGCAGTGGGGTCTCGACATCATAGGACCAATTAACCCTGCTTCTTCATAGCAGCATAAATATATCATTACAACAACAGATTATTTTACCAGATGGTCCAAAGCTGCACCTTTGAAAGTGGTAAATACTAATCAGGTAGTATCTTTCCTTAACTTGAATATCATTACTAGATTCATCATTCTTGAATGTTTAGTATTTGATAACGCATCTTATTTCTGATCCCTCTATATGAATGTATTCTCCTTAGAAAAAGGGATTAAATTGAAATATTCTTCCAGCTACTACCCCCAAGGAAATGCCCTAGCAGAATCAACAAACAAAAAATTGATCAAGATCATTAAGAGGACAGTCTCTGAAAATGACAAGAACTGGCACAATGCTTTGTTTAATGCACTTTGGGCTGACAGAGTAACACCCAAAGATTTTGTTGGTAACTCTCCTTTCTTTCTTGTTTATGGGAGAGAAGCAATCCTACCTCTTCATGTTCTTCTCCCATCTCTGCAATTATCCCATAAAGTACAAGAAGAGGTATGCATTCCTTTGGAAAGTCAAATCAATGCCTTGTTAAAACTGGAGAAGTAAGAGCATAGGAAAATAAGAAGCTGGATTAGCATCAATAGATTGTGAAAACATGGTTTGATTCAAACTCTTCTTCAGATAGAAGTTTCAAGGTAGGAGACCTGGTTCTCAAATGGGATAAACCTCACGAGGGAAAAGCGGAACACTCCAAGTTCCAAAACCTGTCGTTGGGACCTTTTGTAATCGTTGAAAAACTAGGTTCTAGCTCTTTTCATCTACACAATTTGGAGGGACATCCAGACACCTTCCCGGTGAATGGCCAAGCTCTAAAAAGGTATTTTTCCTAATAATTCCAAATTCACCTCTGTACATATTTTTTATTTTTTATTTATTTTTCTTTTTCTTTTTTATTTTGGTTCTTTTCATTTGGCTTGTTTTCATTGCTTTTTGAATAAAATTATGTCCGTGACACCTTTTAGTTTGTGGAGGGAAACTAGAATGCCTCGTTATGAAGTGATAGTCAAGGTCTTTTCAGAGCATCAATGTTGTAAATTGCTGAAACATAGACTGCTAAAGAAACTTTATGTTTGAAGTAGGTTTCCTAGTTTCACTTTATAATCATGAGCATACACGATCATCATTAAAGCTCTTTACATTGTCCCTGTTTTTAAAGAAAAAAACTCAAGTATGCCTTCCTATCCTAGAAAATTTATTCTTATCAGAAAACTAATTTCAGATCATAATGAAGGTTATCAAGAGAAAAATTAAGGCTGGAAAATATCAAGTGTTCTGAAAACTGAAATTTTTAGCATCACCCCTCTCTTCTGAAGATCATTAAATTTATATCAAATTGTCTCTAGAGAGTTGTGGGAAGTGTCCGAGGTACTGAATAGGCCCATTGGTAGCGAAGCAATGTCGGGTTCAAGAAAATTATCAGGTATAAATTTTGATATTTATCGTAAAATGCCCTTCATATTGAATTGACAGTTTATTGGACAGGATAGAGGCGTCAGAGTGGGTTAATATACATCCCCACTAAGGCTATGGACACATGATAGAAGCAACGAACCTGTCAAAAATATCAGAGTCATTGGCTTGAATATTGTTTCTCTTGTAATTAAAACTTGTCACCGGATTTCATTTGAACAGAAAGACATCTAAAGACTGGGTTGTGTGATGTTTTTGAGTTTGTTTCGGATGCTTTCTTTACCAAAAATGTGATTTAATTATTAATCATTCTAATCAGCCCTAAACATAAATTCGTTAGGTGATGCAGAGATAATTGCTTCTCCCATTAAGCCGCCACTGTTGGCAGCCCCACATGATTTCATTGATTAAATGAGAAACTATACTTTTTGTAGCTGCCTTCACCTTGTCTTGTAAAAATTATCCTTTTAGACGATGACTGGGTTAGTATAGTCGTTTAAAGAGTTGTGTGTTTGTTTTATTCTATGTTTGATTCATGACCGAAAGCATGAATCAAACATGGAAACTTAATTTCGTATTATATCCCTATTCAAAACATGTTTTTAAAGGTTCATTGTGACTTACATCTACTTCATATTTAATACCGAAATGATTTTCCTTTTTGAGTTTGTTTGAATGTCGATATAATACCAAGAGATGATTTGTATTTTGATGTGTAAAAATATCTATTTGAACCCTTTGCAAATTGACTATAGTCATTGCATGACATGGGAATTAATGTGCAAACATCGTGTCCTGTACTTTACCTTTGGATTGCAGATTGAATTGATAGGATTTTATTATGAGTTAAAAGGTTTGTGTCATGCTCTGTACTCTAGGTGTTCATTACCAGGAGTGTTCAAACTTCGTGACCGAAACCTTCATGTGTATTGTATGATCGTGCAGGTGTTGTTCTTGTTTTGTTTCCATGGTATCCACTTAAACTTGTCCCTGTTACTTCTTCCATCTAAGCCCACAGTTAGCTTGAGTCGCCCCTATTACAGTCTGGTCATACTCTTAATGGGCCCTATTGTTTGAATAGAGTCGAATGGCTCTCAAGAGTTATTGTCTCTTGATGATGCGACTGAGGATTTGAAAGCCCAGGGCTGTGATACTTTCATTAAGAGGTTTGATGAGTATAACCTTCAAGCAACTACGAAATTCACCCAAACATTTGATGCGTATAGGGAGAAAGTTGGAGACATTCAGTTGGAGGTGACTGAAGGTTTTATCAGCAAAGCCATAGGGCTCCCATCCTCTAGTTAGAAGTGGTTTAAGAACTCAAAAATTAACGAAGTTCCCTAGAGTCTTTTCATGACCTCGAGAAATATTGATTGTTGTGAGAAAGGTATTCTTGTTTCTCTACTTAAGGTTAGATGGCATGGTATCTTATTAGTTCTTAAGAAATTTATAACCTATGAAGGCCGTTATGGCCTGGTGTTTCTTTATCATGTGCGGTTGCTTATGCACTTTATAGGTTTCCATCTGAATGTTCTGTTTTATTTACTAAGGAGTCTGTACAAGATGTCAAAAAGATAAAATAAGTAGAGCCTCGACACTAGCCTCTTTAAACATGGCTTGATTAAAATGTTGTTGGTTCATCGTTTAACAGCCCTAGGTGATGACTGGGATAGGTTCTTAGCCCGAAATGGTTTTTCTATAGTGATTCCTATAGAAACCTCTATGTTGGATAAGCCTATGATAGAAAAACATATTGATTTCTCAAGTGACAAGCCAAAATTTTTGGAGGAAAACCCTCGTGACGAGGCAATACCTAGTCACTTTTCACATGGGAAACAGGATGTTGGTTTTGAGTTTATAGAAACCCCTATGCATGATTTAATTATCGTCCATAAACCTACTGTAAAATCTGGTAGTAAAGACCCTCGAAAGCGATCAAAATAGAAGCAAGCACTGATAGGGTTTCAAAATAAGAGGGTTGGTTGGCTCATCTCGAGAAGTTTGTGTAATCGATATAAGCCTCATTTGAGCTCGATCAATATGATCGAGATCAATGAGGATTCAAATCTTGAAATTGAGGATTTTCTCACAGAGGAAGATCCAGATTGTCATAAGTTGGATCTCAATCAGCCATACGACTATGCTAACAATATTCCACCATTTCTCGAGGATAGAAATGGGTTTACTGGTATTAATCTCGGTCAAGGGACGAAAACATGTAGTGTTGATGTTCTTACACCCAACTATATGCTCCATTGACAGATCACTCCTTTTGTGCATTGTGAGGTTTGCTTGCATTGGATTGAATGGTACTATAATGACATCCCCATTCTACAAGAAAGAATTAAAGCTCTCACCAACCACAATGAATTACTCATAAAATAAAATCGTGAACTCAAAGCAAATGAATAGAGACAAGCTAAACGTCTTAAAAAGACAAACAACATTATCAATTCTGAGTTGTCTTGATCCATGTTAGTCATTGGTTTAAATGGTAAAATGGTTTTTTCCCTCGTATTACAGTCAGGTTATTTTTTGAATCAAATTGGTTAAACTTAGATTTCTTTTACCAATATGATATTGGCTACAGAATCGAGAGATTCTGTAGCCAAGTCATTTTCATATAAAATATAGTAATTATTTGTTAATAAAATATCTAACTTGTTCCTATTTCATTTTTCAAGACATGGTATATCTGATGTTGATCTTATGGGATGGAACATGTTCAATCTAGTTGATTAGTATCTCCTTTTGTTTATTTTGTAAATAGGAAAAAAATTTCATAAATTTTTGAAGATATAGTTTGATCATGAGTGGCTCTAGGCCCTCTATATTCGTAATGTTTTGATCTTATAAGATCTGATACTATCTTAGGAGATAAGAAGTTTAGATTTCAAAAAAATCTTTAAATACTCTCTATTTTGTAAATGAGAGGCATCTTGGCCTGGAACTAAAGATGGACGAATGATATCCCAAGACTTAATGAAATAGTGTACAACATTTTGGCTTTAGTCCTTTGTTAATGGTGTTTCATTAATGTTTCGTTTTATTTCATCTTGATGCATTAATATTCCTTGTAGCTTTATACTCAATGAGATGTTATGTTTAAGGATATTCATGTTATAAAAATAGCTCATAACTTGTTGTTCCAGATATTCACACTGTGATCATATTTTTTTATTTTAATTTGAATATCAAGATTTCTATTTGATGTTTAAGTTGAATAATGAAGTGAATGTATTACACTTAGATTTCTCTGAATGTAATCATTTGCGATCATAAGATCACATAATTAATATGTGTCCCTTTTCATTTTCAAATGCTGGCTACCAATACATCTTGTGAATTTATTCAGAAAGTTTTTAGTATAAAGTCTATTGCAGATTTATCTCGTAGGCGTGGAAGCTGGATGTTCTTCATTCATACAGAGGCTCAGACACATCTTATGAACTAACATCAGGTTATCTTTTTATGCTTCTAATTTCTTTCATTTATATATTAGTGAAACCAAAAAGTTTAGATTAGCTTTTGACTATCTGTACATCTTCGTTTCATGGTTTAGTTAATTCAAGATTTGTTAGATTTATAAAAAGAAAACATAAAATATTTAAATGTTCTTTTTTTATCTGCTTCTCAAAAGCAATTATTATTACATTGATTTTGCAAGTTTCCAGTAAATCTTGCAACCTGTAAATGTTGTTCATAAGTGAGATTCTTATGTTTCCTTTTTCTGCTTAAATACATTTACAATAGTTATATTAGAGTATGTGTATATATATTATAGTTTTTACCATTAGTTAGTTATCCATTTCTCTCTATTTTAGGACTTTAGATTGGCTAATGTAGCCATTAAACCCGTCAGAACAAGTTACACCAAATGACTTGGGTTACTTAGACAACCACGGACCAGACTCGTTCTTCCAGTTGATGGATAGTCAATTTTTCCAGTCAACAACTCTCTAACTCTGAATCCAATGTTTGTTTAACGACCTTGAAGAGTTTCCTCTACAACCTAATTCAAGACCCTAATCCTAAACTAGTTGGTTGAGCCTACAAAGATAAAAAGTCTAATTAATTTAAGATTTAGCATTCTTTTTAATGGATTGATTTACTCAAGGGATATGGTGGTGAAACTAGTGATGTTATAAGAGATGAAAAAGAGGATAAAAAGGCGAAACTTGAAATAAAAATTACTTCTAATCAAAAGGAAAGATTTACAACTAACTCTTTGTAACCAACTTTTCTTTAACTAACTTTTTCAAGATCTTTAAAAAGAAGACCTAAAACAAATTTTCGTTTGACTACAATCTACTTATGTTTCAAGAAATCAAAAAATAACTTAAAAAACAAACTCTTTTTCCTTTATAGTAAATAACCAACTCTAACTACTTTACCAAACTGATTTTTTTTTTTTTTTGAAATTGCTTCAAACATAAAAACTAAAATAAATCTTTTTTTCTCTTTTTTCAAGGCAAGTGAAAGGGATAAAAAAAAACACTAAAACAAGACTGAAACAAATCTTTGGACCATTGCAGATCGCAGGGAATCACTAAAGAAACCAAACAGATAGATCAATAATTCAAAGGACTTGCTTAAGACCATTTCAGAAGTAAACAAAAGAAACTCCAAAAAGACAAGTAAACTGAATTTTAACCTAAGCTATGGTTGTAAAACAAAGACTCTGAACTGAATCAAGAAACCCTGAGAAGTACAAACCTCAATCAGGAAAAGAGGTTGGCTTCCTCTTTTCAAAAAAATTCCTGAACTGGAGACGCTGGCTGTTTCTTCAGTAGCCTACGTATGTGTGCGAGATGTTTACTGAGAAGAGTGCATATGTACGTGGGGAGACTGAAGATAGGGTGCGTACACCTCTGTATTTATTTAAAAAAAGAAAGAAACCAACGGTCTCATAGGGTAGACAGAACTGGTATAGCACCTGAAGGTGACCAAAATCCCTTAAAAGACTCATACAACTTGCAAGAAACTCGAAAGGAAGAAAAACTAATTAGGCAACCCAAAATCTCCTAAAAAACCCTAGATGCTTCCCCAACATGGTCGTCAGTTATGCTAGCGGGAAAACCCTTCTATGACTACACCAGGGTTCAAAATGTAGGCATATCGATTAACCGTCTAAAAGTCAATTAATTCTCTATACTACCCCAAACATACCAAAACTCATATGAAGAAAGAAAGAAAAACGAGATTGGGTAACTATACCTATAATCCCATGTCTGGTGATGACCTCCTCGTTCTTGGAAGTTCTGCTGACTACACGCCTCCTCCTAGAGATGACTTGCATCCAAAGATTGACAAAAAAAAAACTACAAGCATGTTATTCCATATATAAGTTAGGGTTAGATGTTAGAATGTCAAACATAAACCAACAAAAGTATTCAAGACACCATGATTTGGGATAGGAAAATGTAATTCTCTTATTAATAACATAATGATTATACCTTTACAATCAAAGTCGGCTACTGCTACGCGAACCTATTCTAGGCTCCTCTTCACCAAGCTCCAAGTGCACCTTATATGAAATTCTCCTCTCAAGCTTTTGATCTCTTCTTGGGAATTGAATGGGTTAAATGGAGGGAGAAGGGGATAATGAGGGAATGCTGAGGCAATTCTCACAAAAGGAATCAATATCTTGGGAAAAGAGGGGAAGTGAAATAGGGCAGAGTTTCATTTTTCTTATGCTTAGATTTTTAATGAGACCCCAACACCTCCTTTTATATAAAAAAATGATGGTTATTTGGTTGGGTGACAGACTATAGCAGGTGTATTAGATTGGAAACTACCCAATAGCCCGTAATATCAACAAATTCCTTGCAACTTTTTATTTTTTGCAACTTTTAAAGTATATGCAGGCTGTAATGGTGCAACATGCATATGTACGCAAGTTGTAGTGGTGCAACAAGCATATGTACGTGGGAATTAATGGTTCAGGGCACATAAATCTTCAAAAAATTGGTTTTTAAGAAGAGAAACTCAACTGTTCTTTGGAAAAAAATGCAAGTAAGAGGGCCAAGGCCATGTATGCATGTGTAGAGAAATTTAGGGTTATAACAGTAAGTCTGTATGTTATCATTCTAAAATGTTTCATTGTGGAGTCCTAAACTACCCTACGTATGATAATGAACTATATGAATTCTTTTAGGTTTCTAATATGTGGAAGAACTATCTAATGGGAAATGAAACCATTATTTACACTTATCACCAATCACTATAGTATTTGTAGGCCTAGAGTAAGATTTAGAAAACTAGACACTGCAAGTAGATGGGGTTTCTGAAACCATTTTATCTAGTCATCAAATATAAGAAGGGTAGCACTAATAATTTGGTAGGCATGCTTTCAAGGACACCTACATCTAATATTACATCTTTTGTAACTCTTTTGCACATGGATTCCATTATCCATGATGCAAACAAAGAGGCATACACGAAAGATAAGGATTTTAAAGAGTTATTTCAGCAGCTATAGGGCCAAATTTGTGTAGAAGAAGGTGATAGTAAGGATGCTTATCATCTCCAAAATAGGTTTCTCTACAATCTATACAAGCTCTATGTTCCAAAAGGTGAAATATTGTAGCTTATTAGAGAGGCTCACTCCTCCAAGGTTGAAAGACATTTTGTTATTGGGAAGATAGTTTCCAAATTACAAAGGTATGTGTATTATCCTAGAATGCAATATGTAGTTTCATTTATTAGAGGATTTATACTTTGTTGGAATAGAAATCCTAGTAACATAAAGTAAGGTTTATGAAATCCCTTACCTATACATACTTTACCCTAAGATATCATCTCCATGGATTTTGTGGGTGGTTTTCCAACAATTAGGAAGGGACATAACTATCTATTTGTGGTAGTTGATATGTTTATCAAGATGTGCATTATTATTCCTTATAAAAAGACAATCAAAGGACAAGAAGAAAATATGTTCTTTTAATAGGTTTGGATGAAGTTTGGGGTACCCAGGAGCATCATCTCAGATAGGGATACCAAATTTCTTAGTTTATTTTGGACTACACTTTGGGAAAACATGGGCCACCAAGTTGAAGATATATACAACTTTCCATATACAAACACATGGGAAGATAGAAGTAGTCAATAAGACATTGGTTTATCTTTTTATAGGTTACAATAGAAAACATCCAAAGACATAAGATGAAAATTGATTTATATTCAATACTCTTATAATAGAGAAGTCCACACTTCTACTAGTAAGTCCCCTTTTCAAACATGCTTTGTGTATTTGTTTCATTTACCCTTAGATGTTGTCTATTGATAATAAGGAGGAGTGAGGGAAGATAACATAAATGCACATAAATTGGAGTTTTTTTTTACAATATTAGGAAGATCCATCTGCAAGTACAAGAGACATTAAATATATCATAGGAAAAGCGTAAGTTCGGACATTATCATCACACATTTGAGAAAACATTCAAGTAGGGAGACAATGTTTAGATGCATATGAAGAAAGGAAGAATACAAGGACCTAGAAAGAATATTAAGGCTCTATGGTGCAGTTCTTTTGAAGTACTGGAGAATGTGGGTGATAATTCCTACATAATCAATCTACCCCCATATATTTTCATTTACTCAGTAGTGAATGTGATAAATATGAAACTATATGAGCCTTCCATGTTGGATCGGGAAAATGAGGAGTGATTTCTACCTACTATAGAGGAATTGGAACTAGAATCTTAGGCATAGTTCGAAGAAGATACACTTTTTCAAAAGAAGTAAAAAACTACTAGACATGGGCAACATGAACTCTAGTAGATAGGGTTGAAAGGTCAACTTCCAGTAAAGGCCAAGTGCTACTATAGGGAGAAGGTAGAGGAAATATTTCCTCACCTCATTTAGTAAAATATTTCAAGGAAAAAATCCTCCCTAAATGGGGAGGTATAATCCATAATGGATCATTATATAATTTTTCATCTATATTGGTACTTTTTGGATGGAAAAATTAGAGGAATTGGTTTGCAGGGTCAATTTTAGGGGCATGTCTCAGTTTAGTGATTTTGGGTCTAGAATCTTCCATATCTAGTTTGAGGAATAAAATGACACTTTTTGAAGTAAAAATTTTAGGATCATATCTCATATCCCCTCTATGTTGGTATTCACACTTAAGGATTTCCAACGGTGCAAACATCACCTCAATCAGAGTTTATATGTGAAAGTTATGCCTCTTGCATGTTGACCTACCATTTTGAGAACCATGGTACCGCGGGGATTCCATGTCAACCCCCATTACTCACACATTTAGTTCTATTCATGTGTGGGATTTCAATAATACTCTAGGGGGTCCAAAACCATAACATTAATTGAGGGTTGAGGCCACTAGGAAGAGAAAGGGTTCCATTCTTTTAATGTTGTTATTGTAGTTAAAGAATAGAAAAAACAAGATGATAACTTCATAGAAAAGGATTTAATCCATATTCAACACTTGTATTCATCTCATGATATTGATGTATAGTACATGTATTTGACCACCTATCACTAATAAAATCACGAGTGGATAATGATAACACCTTAACAATATATAAGGATAACAAATCATAAGAATATGGTCTCATAATTTTGTATTTTCTAGGGACTCATTGTTTAACATTCCCCCCCTTAATCAAAAGTCTAAATAATTATTCTATAAAGGAAACATGAATTAGTGCATAAATTGGTATCATTTTCAATCTTGAATGTGAAATTTCTAAACTTTCTTTAAATGATGATATGCCTGAAAGTTTTCCAATATGGATGTTGAATGGTTCATTTGAAATGAAATTTGAAATAGAGTAGAATTTATAAAAGTGAAAAGATTCCATGTATGAATATTCCCTTAGTAATTGGTGAACTAATAGGATCACCATTCTGATATCAATGAACAAATAAGATCATCAAAGAAGTGCTCCTTGAATTTAGACATAATTATGTGTTAATCAATGCCACAATGTGATCCAGATGGATTTCCACACATAGAAGGACTTTACTGTGTTCACCAAGTTGATTTTCAGAGTGTTGAAGGTGGTAAACTTATATGTTTTGAGTTTATATTTCTCATGCATTTTATTAATGCTTTGTGAGGAAAGGGTCTCATGCATTCTTATGCTTTATGAGATGCTCATGCATATTATTTATGCTTTATGATATTTTGAAAAACTCATACATTATTATACATTATTGATGTAAAATGATTAATACTTGTGAGGGAAATTAGACTCACTTATTTTTCATTAAATTATAATTTGGAAATTGGTTTGTATGTGAGAAACCACCTCACACCAATTTGCCATTATTCTCACTATTAGGTTGAGAGAATCAAGGACATGGATGATGAGTCTTTGGGTGGTTTTGAGACTTTTCCCTTTATGTACTTGAAGATAGTTTGAGATCCTACATTCATGGATCTTGTTTTTCCTCTGTTGTAATTAGATCTTAATATTGTGGATCTAGGATTTAATGCTCTTTCTTAAGAGGGAGTGAAGAAAAATTATATAATGCCTTATGTGAGCCCTTTGAAAAGGAAGAGAGTAATGAAGATTTAATGAGTGGAGTTAGAAATCCATAGTGTTACTACTCCTAAGTTTTTGAGAGACTCATTCATGTAAGGTATTATCCTTCTTGATGTATGGAGATGAATGAGTGTGAGCAGTCTTCTTGAATCCTCATTGAAGGAGAAGGCATCTCTTATGTAATCACTTATGAGAAGGTCCCAACATATTTTGAAAAAGGAATGAAAGTGATCCGTATTCCAATTGAAGCAGGTCCGGAGACATAGCCTAGAAGGGGGGAAATCCATTACCAACATTGGTTGTCTCTCTCTCGTATATTTTCATGTGATTATTCCATTTTGAGTTCATGTGTGTTATGTATTATTGTTTACAAGCATGGTTAATCATGGATTCATAGGCCCTTTAATCCTTATGCAAATACTTCGTCAGAAAATGATTCTTAATTGAAAACTTGTGCTCACCCGTTTTCATATCATGTGCCATCAGTGCTGGGATGAGTGCTTTGCAGGATGGGAAAAGGAGAGAAGAAAGCATAAAGACTCCAAGAATTAGAAGAGATAAATCAAAACATTCAAGATGAAAATGCACAGTTGAGGAGACTTTTATAGGTTGCAAAAGAAGAGAAGCAAGCGCTTCAAGAGAGGTCTCAGCTTCATGGAGAAGTCGTCAACGGAGTTATTGACAAATAGCAACTTGAATTGCAAACCAAGGATCATCTACTGGCTAAGTTGTATCCTGGTGAACGAATAGAGGACAAAGAGCCTTCTATCGGGGATGAACAAACTCAAACCGAGGTATATGATGTTTCGTCATGTTCAATGTTTTCTTAGTATGAAACTAATGTTAGCATGAAGCTCCTCACGAAGATGGGATACAAAGGAGGTGGACTTGGCATTCATGGCCAAGGAATCACTCAGTCACTAGAGGTGGTACAAAGACCACAATTCACAGGTTTGGGTTATGGCAAGAAGGAGAATGGAGAATGCTCAAAGGTTGTTGAAGCAAAAACCATCTCTTCATCATCAGTTTCCACGAAAGGAATCAAGCCAGCTTGTCCTCATCAAAGAAAGAACCACTCACGAAAGCATAAAGGAAATTTCAATTCTTTTCTTATATATAATCAAAATGATTATGGTCATAGGTCTTCTAACCATGATGTAACCAAGGATCACAAGAAGAAAACTTGGGTAGAGAAGACGAGCATTCCCACCGGAAGTAGGACAAAGCAAATGGAACTTGTTTCACGTCTTCATGACAAGGAGATTCTGTTAAAAGAGAAGCGAAGGAACTATTTCACTTAGTGCGAGATCGGTGGCCATTGGGAGAAGAAGTGATGGAAGTTACATCCCGAAATTTGCCAAAGACCAAGAAACAAACAAATTTCTAAAACACCCACCAAGAAGGAGGCTACAAATATAGTGGAGCATGTGATCAATGTTCTTGCCCCAATCTCTGAAGAAATGCGGTCGCAGAAAGAAGGTACCTTTGATTGGTTGGGTAATAAATGGATATCATTCTTGCATAGCCAATATTAGCATACATTGTAGCACCTCCAGTCATTTTGCTTGTTTCCATTGATTGAAAAAGCATGGAGGAAACCAACTTAGTTTGTATGAGCAAGCATTGATAAAGATCACTTATTCATAGTGAAACTATGAAGCATATCATTTGTTTGTTCATCGTTTAGTCTACCACATGTTGTAGTGGATTGTACACAATGTTTCTACCACCACACAGTTTATTTCATTGAGTTTCATAATGGAGGTGGATCATGGAGGTGGATCGCTCTTATAGTAAAATACCACAGTGAGTATTGTGGAATAAGAATAACTGTTCAAGATTTTAGTAGCAATAAATGATGTGAATCTATTTAAGATTTCATTATGATTGATCATGATGAGGGTACTGGTGTTACTCCAAATATTCATGATGAATGCACTTACAAGATTTCTCTTGCAATGAGAGTTCCCACAAATCTTGAGAATCTACATTCCAATTGAGAGATCTTGCAAGATCCGACGATGAAAGAAGATTCTTTTGCAATCGCAATTATTTTTGGGACCCTATATGAAGAACCTGGCCAAAAATGCATATAAATGTCAAGATCAAGGGAGCCAATTAATATATTTCTGCATATTGAAATAAGAGATCAGAGAATGAGGTTGTCGCTTCAACGTTGGACCGAGAACTTGGCGGTGAAAACGACAACGAGGGCGATTCTAAGGAGATTTCATGTTCAGGTCATGGAAAATTGGTGGTGAATTCGACTAGTAAAGGGCTCAATGAAAGGATTCACTATAGTATTTCTGCTGCTGATGAGGAAGCTTCTCCACGATTCCCTTCACAACGATGTAGAACAACAACAAAATCCGAGTCGAGTGATCTATGGCTTTTTTTCAATTCCATCGTCAATTCTGAAGGAAGAAGCGATGGATCTGCATCTATGCGATTTACTTTGATGGTCCGTTCCAGTTGCTGGCCAGAGCAGAGATGGGAATCCTTCCATCTTTCACAACCTTGGGATTGATAATATCCGATCTTAGACTTTGACTATGCAAGAGGATGATCATTTTTGGTTTCCGATTACCACATGGGGGAATTTGAATGGACGTCCAAGACAAGTGGAATACTTCTGGATATCTCTAACATAACCTGTTCATGTTGCGTGACAAAGAATCCATCACTCTGTTTTTGGTGTGTCTATGGATCTGCGGCTTGGTTCACATGAAGATCTCAACAATCTTGTGATGAAAAGGACGATCTAAACAACCACAACAATGAATATCACCAACGTCGAAGTTACCATGTTATCCGAGATTATCGTCGGAAATAATGACTCCATTGCATGTGAGATCCGCATGTTGGACGAGAGAGATGCCACAAAGGGTTTCCTGATAGATGGTAATTGACCGAATATATTGGTTCCATGGATCTCTAGAGTGCCACTTCATGAGTACCTGGTGAGGAAGAATTCCTGCCACAATACTTTTATCACAACCTTTTTATTGGAAGGCATATATCTCAAGAGACGAGACTAAAGCATGGTTAAATTTTTATTGGTAACCATCAACATATTGATCATTTCAGTACCATGCATCATGATGCACCACCTGGGAAAATAGTTAATCTTCTTGCTGCAAGAAGAACTAGTTGTTTACGTGGAAAAGCTGCATCAACCACTGATATGGTTTTGATTTGATACGATTCCTCCATAACAAATGAAATTGCGACCAAGAGAAGAGGAGTTTGTGAGCTGCATGGCAGGCTCAACATATACAATCTGCTAAGAATGTGGATATTTCCGCTATGAAGGTCGTGACGAGGAAGAGCATATTGACTATCAGGATTGTCAACTTCTCATCGAGATATTGCTCATAATCTCAGCGAAAAGATAACGAGCGATTCAATGAATGTATCTTTTCTAGATTCATGCCAAATCCGGTGAACGTATCCTTCAACACACTTTCTATTGTTGCAGTTGCATAACGTGTCAAATCTCGGAGGTTATAACATCCCACATCCAAAAAAAACACATAGGTCAACATGGAAGGATTTTCCTTCCTTTAATTGACACTTAGGGGAACAAACAGTTGTAGATGATTTATACAATCGACTTAAGAGCGGATTAAGCAGGATTTCCCTACAATCTATGCACATATATCCAGAGTGATATGCTCCACTCTCATAGGACTTTTTCACCCATAACATATGTAAAACGAGTTGTTTGAAGTGTTGATTATGTTCCTGGGTGACTGCCACTAAGAGGACGTGTTTCATGCGAGGACAGGAATCAATGGTTGAGCTCAAGCCCTCGGGAAATGGGAGATTTTGAGGTGGCCGAGGATGTTGACGGATCAACAACTATTTTATGTATTTTTCTTTTCCCTCACAATTTAATACTCAAGCCTTGAATTATTCTTGAATTAAATTGTGAGCCTTGAATAATACTTGTGAGGGAAATGAGGGAAATTAGACTCAAGTATTTTTCATTAAATTATAATTTGGAAATTGGTTTTTATGTGAGAAGCCACCTCACACCAAATTGTCATTATTCTCACTATTAGGTTGAGAGAATCAAGGACATGGATGAGGAGTCTTTGGGTGGTTTTGAGACTTTTCCCTTTATGTAGATTCAGAGATGGTTTGTTTACAAAACTGACCTTCCAAGGTAGGGAGACATCTTCTGAGTCATTCCCTTAAGGAATAGGGGCATCGTAAGAAGATAATGGATGATCGTGACAGGCTTCACTCACAGATCGAAATCAATTAACTTCTTACAAACAACAGTCTTTTCTCAGTTATGGATGTAAATTTCAGAAGTAGTTTATAATTGATGTTTAGACAAATTTTCAACAGTCATTTCAGAGGAAGAATTTTCTATTTTTTTGTCTGACGAGTTCATAATGCAGGTATGTGTATTTCAACATCAAAAACTAGTAAGCATAAGGGAGAAATCAAAACACACCAGCGAAGAAAAAATTGGAAAGAAAAGAAATCCAAACAACAAAAACAAAAAACAGATATGTAGAGAAGGTGCATCTGAAAACCTCATGAAACAAATCCCTTGGGAAACTGAAAGAAAGTAGGAAAATCCCAATTAATGGGAATGCAGTCTTACTCGTGGTACCTTGGGTCAGGGTTGATTCAGATTTATTTATCTCTCTACCTTCCATTGAGGATCTTCATGACGATACTGCGTTTTTTGAAAATAAATGTTCAACTAAGAGTAAAGAGAAAAGGATTAAGGGGACTTCCCTGACAACAACCGTATTATGGTTCTCGTGGTGCGCCTACTTGCATTCATGACTGCATTATTACAAAGAGAAATAGTGAGAAATCAAACTGAAAGAAAACCTATTCTTAAACCTACCCTAACTTTTAAACAAATCAGGATACTATGTGAAGTCATGTTTCCAATGTAGCCATCAGAGTAACTCCAATCCTGCAATGGAAACAAAATCAATCATTATTAATAAGAATGGTAGTATATCAACAAATGATAGAAACATATCACACTTACCTTCATAACCATCATCTAAAAACAAAGTAAGCACGATCTTACCATTCCCTCGAATATTCTTGATGTCTGAATCCTCCAGCCATTGTGCAATCTTGTCGTGATAAGGGTCATAATGGCATGGGAGAGTGTAAGTAGGTTTGAAAAACTTGTCAGGATTACGAGGAAATGGAATAACCATCAGCCAAGGATGAAATTCCCCATCCTCCTGACAGTTCTCTAGGTGTTCATTTATTTCTTTACATGGATGATCTAAAAGAAATATGTCCCACTTACTTCCAAGATACTTAGGTAACAAGAAAGCAAGCACAACTTTGTCTTTATTATGATTTTTTTTTTATATATGAATATTCAAGCCATCCTAAGATCCTGTCACAAAAATGGGGATGCAAACCATGACCTTGATGAAATGAATATACCAATGGGAAACTCATCATAGGAGGATTCGTGCAATCAATTGGATCATTGGTTTGAATGTTTCCTTCGATGAGATTGATCATTTCAAAATGTGAAGCATAAACATTGAGATTCGAGCTAAGAAAAGAACGAGTATGAAACTTAGAATGTTTGATTTCCATAAGATACAATGCATTGTCTTTTTTAACAATAAGTTGTGTAAAATCATCTCGCAACATGTCCTTTTCCCATGTGAGTGATGAAAGTGAACAAGCATCAAATCCAAGTTTATCAATGTTAGGTTTGGAATTGATTTCACCAAAATTTAGCATATCGAAAGGATATGATTGTGGCGGAAAAGAGTAGTATGTTGTGGGTAAGATGTCATGTCCGCCAGAATCTAGGAATAGATCAGAATATAAAGAATAAAAGGAATCAGAAATAAGCAGATGAAAATAATCTCTTGAACTATGATACTCAACAATGGTATTCTCAAGACAATTCTCTTCATTTTCTTTAAAACTCTCACTATGTTTTGGTGACAAATTCCTCAACATAATATGATCATCTGGATTTGCCTTTTGTGTGTAGATAATTCCAAATTTATGTGACAAGCAGCTAGTCTTTCCTGTGAACAAAGTGCGTTTTGAGGATGAAGGTTTATAGTTTCTTCTTCTAGTTGCATAACTTCTTCTCTAATCAGTTTCATAGGAGTACTAGAACATTCAAGACGATTTTCGTCGCTTAATTGTTCTTTAATGACTGATTTTAAATGTTGATTAGAGCATGAGTTACAAGAATGAGGGTATTCACCTTGAGCCAGAAACAAATCATCTTCCATACTAGTCTTAGACTGAAAATACAATGATTCAAAGGAAAAACCAATTTGGTTGTCAATAA
>ML781153.1:1388625-1432239 GCA_009831015.1 Picea engelmannii | reverse complement strand
TCCTTATTTTAGGGTTGGGTCCACTTCTAATTTCCCCATTAAATTTATTATTGAAATAATTTATTTTGTATTCACTTTGAATTATAATACACTCATCACTTCACTTTATTATTTACCTTTTAAAATATCTTAAACCACTTTGATTACTTTGACCTTTTGGGATTTCTAGATGACATATGAGGGTCCTCCAACTTCATAAGGCCATAACTCTCAAACCGTGAGGAGTTATGTGACGTTATACATAGCACCAGAAATGTAATGACATGTAATATCCATATAGAATAGTATTATCTAAAAATATATCATAGCTCATACAATTACCCATTAGACAAACTTGGGTCCATTACCCAAACCTGGGGTCTCCAACTTCTCATGGCCATAACTCTCTAATCGTGAGGAATTATGTGACGTTCCACATACCACCGGAAATGACATGACAAGAACTATCCATATAGGATATTGTTTCTGAAAAAATCACTTTCCTTCATCTCATTATTCCACAATTAAGCATGGGTCCATTTACTCCACAAAGCATCTTCTCGTGAGGGCTTTCACCATAAGGGGACTACTTTGGAGTTCATCCATATTTACTTCTTATCAACAATGAAAAAACAATAATGAGTCATATTTACATCAAACAATATTGGGTCCATTACCCAAAACTTTGTGCTATGGGTCTTTCTTCAAGGGTTGACATCAATGACAACCAACCTTAATCAACAGGATTTCCCTAGAATGATCGCTAAGTTGGAGAGGCTGAATCTGAATCAAGAAGACCAGAAAGTAGAAACCCGACAAAAATTAGAGAAAATATTAATACGGATAAAAGAAAACCTGAAGGAACATAAATACATCCGATTAGCAGATATGTTCAAAGAAATGGAGCAATTCGAAGCAAGAATAGGGGACTTTGACATTGACTGTATTCTTGATGAAGAAACACAAGTGAACATTATGCCAGAAAGAACTTGGGAAGCTATAGGAAATCATGCCATGATCCCTTCCCTAGGAGGGACATGTTTATTAAGAGGAAAGATAGTAAACCTATGTGGAAGGCTCATCCGGATACCTATGACTATCAATGGAACTTCGACAGAGGAAGACTTTAATATTATTAATTTTTTTGAAGACAACGCCCCGTTTACCATGCTCATAGGAAAACCTTGGATTGATGGAGAACAAGCAAGACGAAAAGAGGAAGAAGAAGTTTTGGAACAGAAGAAGCAAGAGTTAAAATACTTTATGATGAGAAGGATCGTGCACTAGATTGAAGAATAGAAGAGCAGATCGTAGATAGTTAATACTAGCAACTCCGATGTTGAGGCTAAGAGAACACTAGAGGATCCACAGAAAATTGAGTTACCTATTTTCGATATAGAAGAAGTATTATCCAGGAACCCTAGGAAAGAATTTCAACAACGTGAAGTAACTGAGACCAGAGAAGATAAGCATCAGAATGGTAAAAGCATTACTGAGACGAAGCTCACTAGGAAGAAGGATAGAAAGTTAAGAAAGAAAAGGGATAATACTGTAAGGTTACAAGAGGTTATAGAGGATACTTCGCAGAAAGAAAAATTGCAGAATTGGAGCTTCACCGAGATATCAAAACAACGATATAGATTACTTCACCATGACGAAGCAATATAGTCATTGGGGCTGATATATCCGTTCGACTTCCGCTCCGAACCAGCAGAAAATCAATAAAGGTTCATCATCCAACCATTGAAATGCGCCATAACAGGTCGAACAAGAGTTAATGAAGAATCATAACCGTTGCCAGCAAATTGTTGCTAAGTTTGCCTACTTAGTCCATCGTGCCATTGAGAATACTTTTTGCTAAGTGAGAATTTGAGCATGAAACCTGAGATAAATTCACCCTGAGATCATTGCCTTGTTCCCATACTATTTATTGTAGTCTCTAAATTCCTTTCGCACCCGAGCTAGCTAACCCAAGCTTGTATGTCGGACGAGCTCAGTGCTGCTAAGAAAGTAGTTGAAGAAGTTTTAATTGATTTAATGATTGAGCGAGTCATGTCGGGAGCATTTCCAGCTTCCCCCTCCACTGCTCGAGCAGGACCATCCCAGCCTCCTTAGGAAAGATGATCTAAGATCGAAAATGACTTCACCACTGTGAAGATGATCCCAAGTATCTTACCTAAGTATATCCCACCACTAAGAGGCACAATGAATCGAGACACTATACCCATAGACTTCGACTATGCTTTGGTCATTGCGTACCTCCCGAAAGGGGTGCGCGTAGTTTGTGTTGACCAGGATAAGCTCACGGTGCTAAAATTTAGTGATTTTAACCTTGGAGTTTGCAAAGTTTACAGTATTCTAGCCTGGCACAAGTATTTAACTATCACAAAAGGGAGGAACCCAAAGATTTTCCCTTAGCAATGGACCCATAACCTCGCGTAGTCAACCCTCCTCAATGTAATGAAGATTCCTCATTTTGAGAGGCATCAAGAAGTGAATGCATGCGTCAGATTGTTGTTATCCTGCTACCATGGAGGATACTTATGGTTGGATTGTCGCATCACTGTGGTTATGATTCTAATCAATCGGATCAAAGGGCTAAGCATGCAATGCCCTGACACGCAGGAGTTTTACCCTGGAAAGACCCCAGATCGCGCTCTCACCCAGAGAATAAAAGACACATATGGCGATGTAGAGAAGGGAACGTGAGGCTACAAGGTAGCCTCCATCAAGAATGTATAAGTGCACCTCAGTTTCTAAATGATCGTAGGGAAGTTAGTCCACAAGAACAGACCCACACAGGTGACTGGATTTGTAATTGACCTCGCAAGGAAGTGCGCAAAGGGACTACAAATGAACTGGGTGAAGTACCTTGTAAATCAGTTAGAGCTTGACTGCAGAGAAGTCCAAGACCAAGGGTATGAGTTCCACTCTATTTTTTTTTCTCATACTCATCGCTTTCATCGCCTGGGAGCTACCAGAAGGTGCCACTTTTATGGAGATTGAACCCTTCAAACCACTGGCCATGAAGTTCTATATGTTGTGGTACTCCAGCAACATGAACAAGTAGTGGCAGTCCAATGTCATCTTCCATGCTTATTACAACCAATTGAAGAATGAAATCCAGTCTACCCCACACCTCACACCAAACACACTTCATAGGTTTATACCTTTGATCAAATTCCACACAAACTGCCACTTCACCTATATCACAGTGCAAGATGATGAGCACAAACAACAAATTTAGTCGTACTACAAGTTGACAGAAGAAGACTTGGAGTAGATTACCAAGGAATGGTCGGAGAACCTCCTTGTTCTAGCAGACCCTGCAAAAATATCAAACGTGGAAAGACCTGAAGCTATAATGGATACACCTAGACCGAGCAAGACTAAGACGAATGATGAAGTTCAAGATATCCATAGCAAATCCACAAAGACTACTTCGATCTCACCTGCGCAGGGAGGTGATGGTGAAGAACTAGGTGGCACAGAGGTTGAGAAAAACAAAGGTGATGTTACTCCACCTAGAGAGGAGGAGGATCCCTCTAAGAAAAGGAAGTTCACCCCACCAAATCCCTCATCTCGAAAGAAAACTAAGGCCACCTGACTATATTTAAGACTACCCTCACACAGGACGACTTCGACTTCTTGATCGCTATGCTAAATGGTGCCTCACTAGAGATTGCAGAAAGGAAAGAAGTGAAGAAGGAGGAGATATTCAACCGATTCATGGGTGAACTTCAAGAAGTGGAGTAGGAACTCCAGTCCAGCCGAGTCATTTCTATTATGCCCTTGACAACGGGAATAGTAGGAATAGACGATGAGCCCACCCAATTACACTAGATCATCGAGAAAGTCAAAGCTCACCCTCGATGAGATCAAGAAGACACAACGCAAGCCACCCAGGATTTGGCACAAGTACAAAGAGAACTTATAGTACAACAGAGGAAGGTAGAACAAGAACAACTTGCCTTACAAGCAATCTGGGAGGAGGAGAAAGCATAGTTACATCAGAGCAAGGACCAATTGCTAGCAGAGAAACTTGACATACATGAACGAGTTCACAAAGAACTTCACTCTATGACGGTCATTGAAGTGAAAATTGAAGAACATGTCCCACAGCAGGTGGTACAACTTGAATAAGTAATCAAGCAACTTCAACAGTGCATCACAGATCTAGAACTTCATACCATTTCTGAGACTCACCAAGAAGTAAGAGATCTAAGGGAGCCAACTGCCCATAGCACAGTTGACAGGTTAAAAACCTTGGCTTTGGAATGTAAGCAACTGAGCGCTAGAAGCACCCAGAATTATGAGAGCCTCACAAAGAACCCAGAATTGCAGGCATTAGAGGCACATCTCCAAGAAGAAAAGCAACATGCAGATACACTATAGGTGTAGTTGAAGGCCTTGAGCCTAGTTGAAAGAATGAAGTAATTTCTAGAACAACGCACCGCCCAACAAAAGGTACACATGCTGCAAACTAAAGTGATGGAAGTCTCTCAATGACTTCAACCACTCCAAGAGAAAGCATGCCAACTATTCACTGAAGTTGAGAGACAGTCAACTGAGCTTGAACAAGTTGTCATCACCGCAGAACAACACATGGAAGGACCAGTAAACGATGCAGTGATCCAAGAGTTCATTGAGCAAGAGGTTGTCTCATTTCAATAGGTCGAAGTAGCTCGAGCAAAGATCGAGACATTCGAAGCGGAGTTGATCAGACCATAGTGACTCGGGATGAGTAATAGGTGGGTGTTGGGGGCATGTTGGCCCTTGACCAAGTTTTGAGGAACACTTGGTCATATTTGACCATTTTTGGACTTCGACAGCCTGTCAAAGATGGAGTGCCAGGTGAAGTAGAGATCATGGGATCTCGACCCACTTTTGGGGCCCTTTTAGGGTTTTGGGTTAATCTAATGGGAAAGGGATGTCACCCATGGGTTTACCCATGTTTAGGCCTATTTTGTAAAGTATAAATAAGTAGCTAAGCAATGTAAGATAGGAAGAGAAGATAACCTAAGTTCTAGTAAAGGATTTGTGTATATTGTGTGACCGACTTATAGAGCTGAGTGCAAGTGTTGTAAGTGCTAAGTACATGGATTGTAAGAAGGCTCTATGCTAGATCTACTTGGGGAAGGAGGATCCGACGAGGTGCACGTAGATCTACTATCCTATGCAAAGTACAAGTGTGATATCTGTACTATAACCCGATTGACCTAAGCTAATAAAGAAGAAGAGACATTGTGGACATAGCCCCAGGGTGGGGGTGAACCATGATAACTCTATGTGTTGTGCTCGGTTCTTCGACCTAATGTGTTGGTTTCTTTCCATGTTTTGTGCTTGATATGATTATGCTATGTGATTTTCTATGATATACTTAGATATATCCACTTTTATTTGTGCTTATTAGATGTGTGGGTATATATTTGACATATACGAAAGTGTTGAGTGCTACACCTATTTGTTTGTTGCTAAGTACTAACTTAACCTAGATCTAAGTGAATGTTGTGGTGCCTTGTGCCATCAACGGAGTTCCATGAGGGTTAAATACTGATGAATGATCTATGATAAAGTGATTTCTAAGAGTAAGAATCATATATTTGTGTCCTAGCTAAGGTTGTAGACACCTGAGTCTTGCAACCACCCCTGCCTCTACCTTGGGTGAGACTTCATTTGCTTCACAGGTGTTGTCGAAAGGGCCAGTAGTTAGGGTTTTTTTGGTGCATTGTTGAAGCGTTGAACCTTGGGTTTTCCCCTGTGCCAACAACTATCAAATGCTTCCCTATCGAGATCATCAATCTTTGTAGAAATACCTGTTGTGAACATAGTGTCCAAAGCTTGAAATATTTGTGAAACATTTAGAAGAGGAGGATGAGGAGGAGGAGGATCGATGGATGCTGACACATGTAGAGGATAAGGACAATGATTGATGGATGTTGACACAAGTGGAGGAGGAGTAGGAGGATCATATGTGGATGGAGAAGACACATGTGTAAGGGGGGGAGGAGGAGGAGGATCGGATGTGGATGCAGTTTCAAAAACATGTGGAGGGGAAGAAGGAGGATTTAGAGATGGTGAAGTCAACTCATGTGGAGGAGAAGAAGGAGGAGGAGGAGGACCATGTGGTGTAGAGGATGTGGATGGCTCTGTTGATGAGCCAAATGGAGTAGGATCATGAGCATGACCCATCAAACTATTGATAATTTTGATGGTAGCAAAAATATGATGCATCAAAAATGTCATGTCACGAGGAAGAATCCTCCATATCATATAGAGATATGATACCCACAATATGTATCTAACCAATGTGGGTGCCACTCTATGCCTAATCATGACATCGCATAGGTGATCCACCGCCTCTACTTGGACACTCATGTATGACATGCAGGGTATCTATACTATAGGATGGTCCTCTTCCTCCTCCATCTCCTCATACTATTGGGGAGGCTCATCCCCAACATGTGGCAATATCTGTAAAAAAATATATAATAATAATAATAATATAATTGAAACAAAATGTTACAATAAATTACATGTGCATTAAATAATATATAAAAATATGAAGCTAGATTTATCAAAATGTAATGATAATATTACCTCTCTTAGTTAGTGGCTCGGTTGTTGTAAATCAGATGTTTGGAAATTCTTTCAAATCCATCCCCATGTATGGGTACTATGTAATATCAAGGAAAACAATTTCCTCACTAGCCAGTAAATCACATACATCCCTATCGACTAGAGTAATGGGAAACTCGATCTATCCCCTATTGGGAAAAAACTTTCCCCACATGCACATACACTCATCGAAAATAGACCTAGCATGAAAGTGGGGTACTATTGGCCAAGTGGAATGAACCATATTAAAAATATAGTTTAAATAACTCTAAAGTGAATGGGAAGAATCGTTTCCCATGTAATATGATGCGACAGTAATATAATGAAAAAAAAAACTATCACAAAAAAATATATGACCATCTAATCAATAAGGGCCTCTTCACTAAACTATCTACATAGTACAATAAAGAGAAACTGATGCATTTCCCATTAGATCTATATTATGATATTTCCAAGAGAATAAGACATGGGAACCTAAACTCCCCTCTACAAAATGAATGTATTCACATATGACCACCAGGAACCTAGAACTATGAAGAGGACTGAACCTCCAGATGGACATATCCCTACAGATATTCCAGTTGGGTATCTTCAGAAACACCATGAAATAGCTTAGGAAACTGGTGAAAATCCCCCCCCATCCTTGACAAACTATTCATGAAATAAACATCCTCCTATGTGGTATTATACCACATATTGGGACCGACCCTGAACCCCTATCACCCATGATCCCAACTATGAATCAACTATTTTAACAATAAAGAGTTCCCCTTGAGAGATGTACATGTTAATATTTTTAGCTTTGGGAAGATATTCTCACATGGCCCTAGGTGTTGGGCATGTGGGAATCATCGTGGGCACTACATCACACTTTCAATTTTGTGAAAATCCCCTTGGATTTGAGTGGGGGATACATGGGGTTGGTGATGGGATTTATGGGCTTGTGTTTTGGATTCATGCCCACAAGGAAATCCTAATTTGATGTTGACTAGTAGAGGGGATTCTATGGTGACCCCTAAGGATTGTATATAAAGGAGAGAAGTCATTGTGACATTTCATAATATCATGTAGAGTGTGTGGAGACATGAGTTTTCACTTTTGCTAGGAGGATCGGTGATCTCAGCTAAGGGAAAGTCTGCAAGGTGTTGAATCTGGCCCAAGATAGAAGCGAAGAAGGTTGGATGCGTGGAGTGAATTTTTCGTACCATATGCGGCTTGCAGGAGGAAAAAGAGCATATATATGTGGGTTGCAGGAAAATGACTCATGTATAGAGTATACACAATTTGCAGTGGAGAAAACAATGTATGTTCTCGGGTTTCCAGTAAGGTGAATCGCGTATTTGGTTTTTTGTGCAGATAGAGATCCATACATGCTGACAGGTGACATTAGTAGGTTGTACAGGTGGTCTACATTAGATTCTTGTGCAAAGGAGATTCCTAGGGATATTCTTGAGGTTTGGTTCTATGATTTGTATGGTCATTGGAGAATAATTTTTTTCTCAGTTTTGGTGAATTTGGAGGACAAGGTTGTCCTCACATTTTTGGTGATATTGTATTGGATGGGAGGTGTTATCACCATATAATTCCTAGTTGGTGTATGAGTTTCAGAAATTTTATGATGGATTAAATCGCCCCAGAGCTATGATAAATTTAGAGGACCCATCTATATCTGGAGAAGTTTGGATGAAATAGAGGAGATATGAAGAATAAAGCTCAGTTGACCGTTGATCTCAAAGGTGGCCTGGATCAACGGCCGAGATGTGCATCGGAGATACAACTAGCACAAACATTAAGTGGTCGAGGGCAGTCTAGGGAAAACCATCATGGTTTTTTGTGGGATGTGTGGCACCCTTAGAAGTATATCGAAAAGGAGGGCTCTCTGACCAAAACCACCTTTTTCAAACTCCGATGTCAAAGTCGTCGGGGAAGACGCTGAATGTAGATCTTGAAACAACCTGAATCAATGGCTGAGGTACAATTCAGTGATCGAAGTAGCGTAAGAATTAGCCGACAAGGGGAGTACCGGGGAAAACTACCCTAGTTTAAATCATGGACACATGACATTCTCTGAGACACATAAGGGCTAAGGGTGGTTCATCTAAAACCACTTTTCTCCAAACCCTGATGGTAATAGATTCCTATAAAAGGAGGGACCCCAGGCATTATTCTATGAGTATTTGAAGCAGTCGAACATTCAGAGATTTGGCCCAAAGCTTCCATACAAATTTTGAAATTCAGGACCGAACCAGATCAGTTCTATCGTCGCTTATTAGGTATTCTTCATGATGGATGCCAATCCTGCTTTTTTATCTATGAGTGAACTAGATACTCCCTCCAGGGAAGATTCCCTAATTGACAGAGATTCTGACATTTTCAACATAGTGACAACGATCTCATCCGTTTCTGTGTCCAAAGAGAATTCGTTGAACAACGTCGGATCCCACATATCCTTTCTTGAAGCGGATCAAGCCTCTTTCGCCCCTTATGTCATAGAAACAATTTTCCCATTCCTCGAATTTGTGAACTGGTGTGCTGAGAGACATTCCCAGGGAGAAAGAGTCATCCTAAACAAATTAGGGACAAAAGTCCTATGTAAAGTAGATGGTCCCTCACTCCGACATGCCCTAAATGTAACAGACGCCTCCCCTGTGGTGTCAAAACCCTTTGAGTAATAGAGAATGATTATGATGTATAGGGAATTCTTTCCCGAGGTAAAAACCCTGTTTTTGCAAACCATAGTCAAACTTGAACATCATTCAGAAAGTCTATCCCTGCTTGCTAATCTAAGCATCATGATCGTCGAAGTCCAATGGGATTGCTCTCTGCTGAGTCAAATTCTAGGTCTAGACAATGAGAAGTTTGTGGTAGAGGTTATGTTAGGAATCCTGTTAATTTTCTTCATCTCTGGGCAATCAATTTGTGTCAGTTTTGATGAATTTATTATGGAGAACATACATCAACAACTGGTTAATTTCATCTCATTGAGATATTTCAGATACTACTCTCATCTGTTGAGAATGTTTCTAGTATCTAACAATACCGAGCTTCCTTAAGCTATGTTTATTTCGATCAAGTGTAAAAAGATCACCATGCTCATCTTCATCAACAAAATCATGTCCAGAATATACAGTCTCATTTTCGGTTCAAATTTTCCAAGAGTCCTGAAAGAGATGAAAAGTTCGTTGCAACCGAGTCCGGAGAATGCTATGGGAGACTGGATGTTTTTCACTCAGTCGCCCGTGATTTGAGTATACATATGCCAAGAAGGACCTCACCTTTTACCAGTTTTAGTGACTCCTAGGATATTTGCGTTGGAATTTATAAGACAGAGGATCATCTCAGAGACTGAACACTTCCTCAAAGCTCACAAGGCTTCAATTCTGAAATTCCCGTTTGTGGTAGGTCCTTTTGTGGTGAAGAGAAAGTCTTGTTTGCCTCAAATTCAGTCTAAACTCAATGAATTTGGGTTCACACAGCTGCAAGGAAGAATATATGATCCACAACAGGTTATATCAAAGAGAATATTGGCAAGTAGACAAGGCCCTTGTGAACACTAGCACGTTGAAGAACTAGATAAATTGGCTAATATAGAGACCTGCATAGAAATGGAGGTCACCACACTGCATGAACAAGAAAATAAGACATAGATTACTTCCCAGTAAAGCTCAGCACAAAAACCCTCACCCAGGTTGATTATCAAGGCTCCTAAAATGAGCATCTTCAATAAAAGAAGCAGTTCAGAATCCCTAGGGGCTAGCGGCCAACAAGACACCCTCAAGAAAATGAGAGCAACGTCACCTTTTCCAATTATTGACTTGGAAGAAGAAGAATAGAAAGGAAATATGTGCATGGAGATGGTAGACACAAAGGTCTAGAATGAAGAGATCAATCCCGAAGACAAACCACAAAACGAAGGCAACATGAAGGTTTTCAGCAGCAGGAAATACATATTTGGCTAGACTCCCAGGACAGTTTATCAATCTAAGGAAGACTTGCTACATCAGTATGCAGTGAAAGGGAGTATGGCCAATAGCGAGATAAAGGATATTTTTGATACAAGAGTTTAAAGACTCCTTCGAACAATTGTTTGCTAAAGGCCTCCCCTCATTCTGGGATGGTAAAGGCTCATTGTACAAGTAGGAACATTACCACTCTTCTCATGCAATGCAGGATGGACCATTCCAGGTTTGAAGATATGGAAGAAATTATGAAGGGTCCTAGCTTGGTAGAACACTTAGCTACTGATTTTGAAATTCTGAACAAATTCAAAACAATGAAAGTCAGCATGCCAATCATGTCCCACGCAACGTGCAATGACCTGGAAATATTGATTAAAGAAATGATGCACTAGGAAATCCCCTCTGACGCGCAATGGAAGGAACTTGTACGGTTGGGAAAGACAAAATGCCACATCCCTGGAACCAACAGATGATCTCCAACTATCACCCATCTTACCAGACCTAATGGAAGTAGAGAGCAAACTAGGTGTAGCAGAAGCAACTGGGCGGTCAGAGAGATTATTTATGATGGTGAAACCTTTATTTTTGTTAATGATTGTAAGTCGTTTCGTATACCAAAATTGACATCCGAAACTATTACAGAAGATGAAACGTTTCAGTTTTAGTTATTTTTTATCAAATTGTATAAGTACTAAGAGGCTTGAATTAGCCAATGTTGGCAAAAGTGTAAGAGCACCTTTTTGGTTGTATCAAACTTTATTTGTAAATTTTCTGAATCTGAATTGAATACAAATGTAGAATATTTTGAAGTCTCTATGAAAAGATTCTAACAGGTGGTGATATGAGCTTTTTTTCCTTTCATCGTATGTATTTCCCGTAGCCTGTCATTTCATTTAAATTTTCTTCTGTTTAAATTGGAGAGTTTAAAGGCCCATAATTCGTCCTCCGACGCTCTTGGTCTAAGCAATTTAAACTATGTGATTGTCTTCTTAACTTATTCAGAATTCATTTTAGCAATGCTCTGATGCAGTTATTTGTCTTCTTTATCTTCCTACACATATTTTTATTTCAATAATAACTCAGATTCATTGCCTTATTTAGCCTTTGTCCTCTGGAGATTTCTATCAGTCTATGCATCATCTTCGTTCACTTTCAGAATTTTGACTCCATAGCCCATAGTGTTCCCCTCTTCTTCACCAACAACTCTATTAAAATCTCCCAAACAAATCAAATCTAGCCGTCGGTTTGCATATATATATCAAGTGACACAAGAGATCCCTCTCTGAGTTGGGAAGGCTAGTGCCTTAGCTCTAAAGCTGGTTGAAACAATTACCTCTTTCATTTTTCTATTCAGCCAGACAAAATTTACCAAGTGCTAACATTCTGGCGCCATTGCTGGGGACGAAATTGAAAGTTTTTCCCTAGGAAAATGACTTAAAGATTTAGTTTGATCCCTGAGGGTGATAGTTGACCAAATACCTTACTGGATGAAGATTATATTTACCCTGGTGACTCCATTACCTAGAGACCAGTTGTACTATGCTGTGTGAGATAGAAACCCTGGATCCTAAAAGAATCCACACTAGGAGAAACCCAGACCCTGAGCCTGTAGTCCCTATCTCTAGTCCTGCAAATCTTGGACGAAGAAGAAAAGAAAGGATAGTGACCCCTATGTTACATCTAGAATGATATTCATCCTTACCTAGAGATGGATTGATCAACATCGACGACCTTGAGTTTGACCTAAAGTTCGAACACTCCCTGTTCAGAACCAGGTCCGAATCTCGTTTAGACAAGACCCTATTTGACGAAAAAAGATTCCAGGATTTGATTCTAGTTGCTCCTGTTAAACCCATAGTACCCCTTGTCCAAAACCGACAGCCACTTGTTGGCAGCCATTTTTCATTTCTATCCTATCTTTATAAGCTTCCTACACAAATGTCTTGGAACCCTTGATTCTGATCACAATATTTTGAATAAAACAACATTACTATCTTGCTCATTCGCACACCTGCCTTTTGTTTTCATTTTCATGACTGGAAGCGTGAAAACTTTGACTCCAAGTCATGTCAATAACATTAAAATCACCACTGGATTATTATGGTTACTCTTGTTTATGTGTTCATTTCACTCAATGATGGTCACATAGTTGGCAAGACACCAAATTTTTACCCACTTTGCATTTTCTGTTAATATGACTTCATTTTATTAAGTTTGAGATGCAATGATATTATAATGATTGTCATTGACTTCTTGATACAATGGTGGTTTTATGTTCTATAGTCTTTCATTGAATTCAATGGTCTCATAACAACGCATTAACATTATGATCAGACTTACAGTGCGATGGTTTCATACAATGCATAAGTCTTATGGTCAAATCCTTGGTGCTAAATTCGAAATATGGTTTTGTCTTAAATCATGCAAACACTATTGTTGTGCAAATATTTGACTTATCATAGTTTTCAATAGTTGTTTGATTCACATTACTTTTAACACACACCAATAGTCAATCACCATAACGTCGTCAATTGTACATTCGATATGAATGTTCTGCATGGACTGTTTCGTTCCACCACCCTCGCACACTTAGGCATTAATGCCTGCCTTCTATCCCGGGTTACCTCTGTTGGTTTTGGGGAAATCCCTGAACTTTCAATCCTACATATACCCTATACAAACCCTTGTCCCTTTACTTGGCTCACTGCATGCTCTCTCCTATGGCACCTGTGGTGTGCATAGAACCTAATGGCATCCAAACCTCCTCCTATTTGAAAATGCTCGTGAGTATTTGGAGAATAGTGGCTGGTTGATTTTTATCCAAAAATTTGAGGGTTTTAACCTCACGGTAGCCCAATAGTTTTCCCTCACGTTCAACGGATGCAGGGATAAGGTCTGAGATATCCAACTCGAGCTAAATGAAGAATTCCTTAGTTTGGCTACAAGCTTACCAGCTAAAGGGAAGAGGTGGTTTAAGAATTCAAAAGTGGACGAGGTGTCGTGGTCGCTCCTATTCACATCAAGAAATATTTTTAGTTGTGACAGAGGTATTCCTGTCACTACCCTTAAGACTAGATGGCATGATATATTAGCAATTGTTAAGCAATTCATGACCTGTGAAGGTCGTTATGGGTTAGTGTTTCTTTATCATCTTAGGTTGCTGATGAATTTAAAGACTACCCTCTGAACATGCTGCACTATCTCCTACACAGTATTTACAAAATGTCCAAACGATTTAAGTGTGAGAAGGCTGATAGCAGCCTTTTCCATCACTGCTTGACCAAAGTCATTATTGTCTATCATTTGAGCTTTAGTGGTCACTTTTGGCAAGCCTTCCTATCAAGGAATGGCTTTTCCACTCCTGAGTGTGTTCAAGTGGACAAAGTTGTAGTCACTGAAACCCTGGTTGGGCCTGCCGTGCCACCTTCTACCCTTCTACCCCCTGTCAAACCCTCGAATTGCCCCAACATTGACCTACTCGATACCATGGCCGACCCGTGTGCTAAAGACAATAATAAGACCGTTAAAAGGCCTGTAAGGAAGAAAGCCAAAGGTGATACTGGTGTCAATAGTAAGGGAAAGAAAAATGCACGATGGATATCTAGATGTGCTTGGAACAAGCCCAAGCAAAACATTGACTAGAAGCCTATTGTCTTGAGCGAGGATTCAGACTCTAAGATTGAACACTTCTTGGCCGAGGAATACCCTTACTCTCATGGCCTCTGTTCTATGGAACCCTATGACTATGTTTCCAAACTACCTCCATGCCTTAAGAATGACCCTAACTACCCAGGAGTTAAGCTTCACAGTGAAACCCCTGGTAACTTGAAAGAACCCTCGCCTGTAATGCCAAGGCCCAATCAACCATCGTGTAGTCAATGTAATTCTTGTCTTGAACGTTATTACACCGATATTACCCTATTGCAATCTAAGATTAAATCATTAGAGGAACGAGTTACTGTGTTGTCAAAGGAGAATGACAGGATACAAGCCAATGAGAAGAAGCAAAAGACTACGAGTTCAATTTTCTTCAGGAATGTTAAGGAAGCTACGTCCTTTGTCAACTCAAGGTTATCCTGACCAAATCATTTTTCTAAAGCCCAGGTATGATTATTTGAACATCGATTTTGAATGATTTGGTTAGCCGATTGTGTTCGCTCCCATTTAGTTCTGTTTGTTTAATAGATTTAAAAACGATTCTGCTATTTTGACTTCGTTTTGAATTTTGTGTGCATTGAAGATTTGTTTGCTAAAATAGAATATTTCTATGTTTTGATTGAACCGATTTACTACGATTTTATTTCTCTTAAATTAGTGTAACGATTGTGTCGGCTCTGAGATTAGTTCGATTCAGTTATGTTTGGTGTGATTTTGAAACGATTCTATATGTTTGAATTGGCATAATCGTTTGTGTATGCGTTGGATTAGTATCTAAGATTGGTTTGATATAGTTCTATTAGTTTTGAATTAAAAAACGATTCTATTAGTTTTTTTTTTATTCAACAACGATTTTGTTAAGTTCTGAATTGACATAAACTATGGCGTTTGTGTTGAGTAAAAGATTTGTTTGATCGATTATAGTCTGTGTCGATTGAAATTGATTCATAAAAATTATTTTGTTGGTTTTTAATTGTCAAAACGATTCTGTCTGTTTCAAATTTGTAATAAAAAGGTTAGTCGACAGATCGCATATATCCATGTTACCATTTGGTTAATTGACCACGATTTCGTTTGTTTCAAATTGGCATAAAAGTTTTGGTTTGTTTTGGCATGAATGATTTGCTTTGTTTTCAATTAGTAATTAAAGATTGGTTTAATAGGTCAAATATATTTCTGTTATCATTTGGATTGATTTAAAATGGTTTTGTTTGCAAATAAGACTAGCTACAGAATCGTGAGATTCTGTAGCTAGTCTTAAAATTTAATTTTTTGTTAATTTTACCAATAAAACATTATCTAAACTTGTCTAGTCTTGTCCACCTAGAGGTACCTACGAATTTCAATGGAAAATTGGGCATGTTGTGGCAGTTTAGAACATGCTTTTTGTGATCTAGTTTTGTTCTAAGTTGTTAGCCATAGGCAGAAATAGAGACTTGGGAGATTGTTCCCAGATTTTTTGTAAACTATTTTTGATAATTCCCACAGGGATGTTTTACCCTGTGGCCTTTATATACTCTTTTATTTTTTGCAATGAACCAATCATTGTTGGGAGAACAAAGACTATGGATTTATGATGATACAGACTCGAATGGAAGTGGATCGTTTGTAACAACTTTAGCTTTCAATTTATCATGCTTTCATTCAAGTTTTGTGCATTTTAATATGTGATTAAGTCATTGACTACTTTAGATATCAAGACTTGTTACAGGTTAATGTGTTGTGATTTAAATTTTGTCCATGTCTTATGTATCTCAGTTTTAGTACAACAATTACTATGTTTCAATTTAATGAATAAAGGTTTATCTTCTTCGTTAATTGAATTGTTCTGTACAAATCTTTGAAAAGGGATTTATCTAACTGCGATGATTTGTAAATTATAAGATTGTTGTTGTTTTTTTTGTCTTGTTTGTCCTGTCATTCATATTCAAAGAGCATTGTTGCTTCCTGTTTACAAGAATCTTGTGGATAATCTGGTGAGGGTTTCCTCCCACCGAACAACTAAATCAACTATCTTCCACAGGACAAACCTGAAGCATTACTTCATGTCAGTTTGTTATTTGTTATTAAATAGTTAATAAATTCGAGAATTCTCAGTAGTTCAAGTAGATATATAGTTCAGATTTATAGCCAGGATTATCATTATAGTTGGTCATCTTAGACAGTTTTTATTTAATTTCTTTCTCATAAACGATTATAAAAAAATAAAAAATAATAGCTTTGTTGTCATAGGACAATTCACAAATGATTTTCGCAAGTTTTTCGATTCAAAATCTGTAATCTTTAAATGTTGTATATATATAATTAAGATTTAATTCTGTTAATAACTGAACTGTTGATTTCATAGAATTATTATTGTATAATATTAGTAAGTAAGTTGTATATATATATTTCAGATTTGTATATAGTTTGTTGTAGTTTCTTTTTCTCATTTAGATTAGTTCCTTTAGTTTAGTTTTTCTTTCATTTTCTTAGGAATTAGATCGGCCAACGGAGCCGCTAAACCCATCGGGGTGGATCATCCCAAACGGATTGGGTTATTTAGACAACCCCGGACCGGATCCACTCCTCCAGTTGACGAGCGTTCAATTTCGCCCGTCAACAAATGGCGCTAAAAGGTGGGCCTGAAATTTATTAATGGCACGAGGCCATCGTAAGACTCCTCCACCACCTAACCGCTCACCTATAGTGACAAGAAGTCATTCAAATGACAACATCCCCCCTCAAACAACAACCACATCAAAAGATGATCTACAGATCACAGTTGAACCAACAACCCCGTATCCTACAGGTGGTGACGTACAAGAGATTGTTCACCAATCTCTCTTAAGAACACATAGTGCTTTCTCCCGTTTGAGGCAACCAAATTGGCCTTTGGACCAACCTTTAGATTTCTCTGATATCAGAGAACAACTTGGAGGCACTAACCTCACTTTGAACCCTACAGATCCAATCCTCACTCCTCCTGCAGGAGGATCTGGAATACCACCCTCACCACCTCCATCACCTCCTTATTCTTCTGGAGAAGTCTCTTCTGACAAAGGCAGTTCCCCTTCTCAGCCTTCCACACCGCCTACACCAATGTCCAACCAGAACAATCCTGCCAGACCTTGGCTCGACCACGATGCGGTAGTCGTACCTGGGGCTTAGCATCCCTTACCCAAACATCCGGAGAAGTGTCTTCCCAAGTTTGATCCTGACTCTAAATAGATCGCAAAAGATCACATTAAAAAGTTTATGTTAGCCATTAGACTCCGCAATGTCAAGCATGAAGACGTAGTCTGTAGGTTGTTCCCCTATACTTTCGAGGGCAATGCCTCTACTTGGTACTTTTCCCAGCAACCCCATACCATCGTATCTTGGGAGAAGTTCGAATCCTACTTTCTGGAAAATTTCAGAGACGATAAGTCCCCAGAAGTCCTAGTCATGGAGCTTTCTAGTTTAAGAATGAATCCCAAAGAGAAAATCAAAGACTTTAACCAAATATTCCTAACACTTATGAACTGAATCCCTACGGACTCGATGCCTGCTGAGAATATTATCATAGCATACTATACTAAAGCCTTGCATCAAAGTATATCCATTTGGGTAAAACGATCTAAGAAAACCACGTTGTTAGAGGCCTTCGAAGAGGCCATCTAGATTGACAAAGACATCCTTAGTTTAAAAGACTCTACTAGGAACGAAACAGAGATTAGTTCATCTTCCAAAAAGAAGATCAAAATCCTCCCTAGACCTGCTCAAAGTAAAACACAACCTGGAAGCTCGGATTTAGAAAACTTAACTAAAGTCGTTCAAAAAATGTCAAATCAAGTTATAGATTTGAAAAGGACGGCCGAAGAAGCTTCTTCGAGCAAAGGGCTCTACAAACCCCAGTTCAGGAAGCCTTTTCCCACCAACCGACCTAATCCAACTACCGAGGGCCTAAATCTAGAAAGTCTGCAATTCGCCCTTCAAACAATTCTAGAAGCCTAGGATAACTTGATGCCTCCTGAGATTCCTGAGGAGGTAGTTGAACAAGAGACAGTTGAAGAAGAAGAATCTTCTTCGAACATTTTTGGACACTTCTCAGATAGCATCTTTCAAACTAACTTCGAGATAATACATCCCTACAATACTAGGAGTAAGACAACCAACAAACCTTCTTCCGAAAACACTACGACTTTGCCCCCAAAGTAATCTAAACCAGTTGAGACTAAACAGAGTCATGTAAACCCCAACTTAGATTATGATTTATTTCAAGATCTAAAAAAGTTAAGGGCTAACATTTATGTTTATGAGTTACTAAAATTTCCATTTTTGCTACAAAAAATGTTACAGAACATCTCAGATAATAGCAAAAATGGTAATTCAAGAAGTAACAAGGTTGTTCAGAACAAAGTCCCTCAGAAGACTTCCACTAAGAATAATCCCGATCCTCATGATAAAGGACGCCTTCCTATAAATAATGTAACAAATGTAGATAAATTAGCTTTAGAGACTGCGAGTAAAAAGCCACAAGCTTCCACCCTTAGTACTCGCAGAAATGTACCTCCATTTTTGTTAAATTTCGAAATATTTAATAGGAACATGCACAATTGTATGGTAGATTCAGGAGCGTCATCCAATGTAATGCCATGGTCTGTGTGTCAGAAGATTAAAGATGAATTTGAACCATCCACTTTGAAAATCATCCAACTTGATTGAACTAGTGTTAAAGTTGTAGGCGAATTAAGGAATGTGCTTATAAGATTATCGTCTAACCCCAAAGTTCATCAAGTGATTGATATTATTGTTGTGGATATTCCAGAAGTGTATGGTCTTTTTTTAAGCAGGGACTCGTCAGAGCAACTACATGGCTATTTCGCGACAGATTCGTCTCACCTATGGCTACCGGAGAATGGCAAGACCAACAAGATCAAGGTAAATCATGAACGCTACGTAAAGCTCACAGTCACATATTTAAACGATCCCAATGAACCTTACACCTTCTGCTGATTCACTCGAAATACAAGGGATGGATACCTTTTTTGGCAATTTCATGGCCGAGACTTCAGCTATTACCAACCCAGAACAACAGTCTGAGATTTTAGCATATGTGCAACCAACATATTCTACACAATGGTCTCATGCACACGATAACAACCAAATTTGGTCTCTTTACTTTGACGGGTCAAAGTCCAAGGAAGGAGAAGGTGCAGGCTGCACTATTATTGATCCGGCAGGTAACAAAACCTTGATTGCATGTAGGCTAGAATTTGAATGCACTAATAACACAACGGAATATGAGGCTTTATTGCAAGGCCTCAGAAAAGCTTTAGATATGAACATTCAAAATTTGGCTGTCTTTGGCGATTTTGAAATCGTGGTTAGACAGGTAAGAGATTCTATCCACTGTCTGTCTCCGCATCTTCAAAGCTACCAATCCGAGGTATGGAATTTAATGAATAAATTTTCTGCTTTCAATATAAATTCTATTCCTAGATTGAATAATTCTGAAGCTGATCTATTAGCTAACGTAGCTTCCAAACTCTTTCCTATAGAAGGCTTGTCCCCGGATGCATTCTCCGTCGAACTATTGTTCAGGCCATCTGTTCCCAACAACATCATGAATTGGAGAGTCTTTAACGACGATCAACAGATTATTAGCTTCCTGCATATGGAAGAAAATTTCCAAGGCGCGGTGATTGACGAATGCACTCATGACAACAATTTGCACAATTTCACGGTAATACCAGATCCGAGAACTCCTGAATCTTCATCGAACATGGTAAATTTGATCCCTAGATCTGTAGTTAGATTAGAAAAAAATTACGATCTTCAAGATAAATTCAAAAAATTGGTCAACTGTAAAACCAATAGTTCCTCGTTATCATATGAAAAAGTAAACTTGGGAACTAATGACAATCCACAGTGCATTAATTTAGGGGTGGGGTGTTCTGAACAAGAAAAATCCACATTTATTAAATTGTTTAAAGAATTTAAATATGTTTTTGCATGGACATATGATGACCTTAAAACTTTCGACCCTAACATCATACAACACATCATTCCTATGAAACCCCAAACCTTACCCTCTCAACAAAAGTTAAGAAAAATGCACCCTAAGCTCGAACCGACCATCAAAAAAGAATTAAATAAACCCCTGAATGCTAAGATAATTTTATCAATTAGGCACACGCAATGGGTTTCTAACCTTGTCCCTGTCCGGAAGAAAAGTGGGGAAATCTGAATATGCATCGATTTTCGAAACCTTAATAGAGCGTCTGATAAAGACAACTATCATGTCCCACCCATGGAACAAATCCTTCAATAGGTGTCTGGTTCTAAAACACTATCCTTATTGGACGGTTTTTCAGGGTACAACCAAGTCCTAATGTCTCCTCCAAACCAACTTAAAACTACCTTCCGCACTCCATGGGGCACCTACGCTTATAGGAAAATGCCCTTTGGATTGATTAATGTCGGTGCCACTTTAAAGAGAGCGATGGACATCGATTTTCGAGGCTTAATCAATCAATCCGTCATAGTTTACTTAGATGCTGTCACTGTATTTTTGAAAAACAAAACTGATCATCTAGCTCATTTAAGAGTTGTTCTACAGCGATGTCGTAAATACGACATTTCCTTAAATCCTAAAAAATCTATCTTCGCAGTAGAACAAGGTAAACTCTTAGGATTCATTGTGTCAAGAAAAGGGATGATTAAAAACCCTGAAAGGACTCAATTCATCTCGAAACTTCCCCCTCCCTCATCCAAAAAGTCTATGCTTTCTTTCTTAGGCCAGATAAACTTTGTCAAGAGATTCATCCCCAGTTTCTCCGAAATGGTTAGACCTTTACAAAATTTAATTAAGAAAGACGCACAATATCATTGGGAACCCTTAGAAAATCAAGCTTTTAATTCAATAAAAAAGGCCATCATAGACACTCCTTCTCTCATGAGCCCCGACTTTTCACAAGACTTCACGCTCTACACATTTTCTTATGACCGCTCCTACGCTGCCATCCTAACTCAAAAGAACGCTAAAAACATTGAAGTACTCATTTCCTTTATGAGCTCTTCTTTCAAAGGCGCGGAACTTAATTACCCAACGGTATATCAGCAAGCCTACGCTGTTTTCAAAGCAGTCAATAACTACCGATCTTATCTTTTGAAATCTTGGACGAAAATTATTGTCCCTAACCCAGCCGTCAGGAATCTGTTAGTGCAGAAAGAACTAGGTGAAAAGAGGGCGAACTGAGTTACTTCCTTACAAGAGTATGATATATAAATCACCTGAGTTCAAATAGTGAGAGGCCAAGGGTTATGCAAGTTATTTGCTGACTCAACAATAGGGCAACAAGAAGAAAACGATATTTCAAACCCAGGACAACACAATCAAAATGCAATCTGCTATGCACAAAACTCTGTCAGTCCCTAGTATGACGATATAAAATTCTGCCTTGAACATGGGTCAGCCCCCCATTACTTGGATCCCACTAAAATAAGAGTGTTAAGATTAAAATATGCCTCCTTTCATTTGATTAATGGTATTCTGTTTCGTCAAAATTTTGATGGAGTACTAATGCGCTATGTTGAGAAAGATGAAGCAGAAAAAGTCTTACTAGAGTTGCATGCAGGGGAAGCTGGTGGGAATTTTGGTGGTGACACCACTGCCCATAAATTCTTGAGAGACGGTTATTACTGGCCCACACTTTTTAGGGATGCCCATGCCTTGTGTCACAAATGTATTATTTGTCAGAAAGAATCCAGGTGGATACAGAAACCAACCTTTCCTTTGCAGCCTGTCTCAGTAGACTCCCCTTTTCAGCAGTGGGGCCTTGATATTATAGGTCCAATCAATCCACCATCCTCACAACAACATACGTTTATTATAACAACCACATATTACTTCACCAGGTGGTCTGAAGCCGCCGCATTAAGAACTGTGAATACCAATCAAGTAATTGCCTTTTTAAATTCAAATATTATCACTCGTTTTGGTATCCCTGACTGTTTAGTATTCGATAACGCTTCTTATTTTTTGTCTCTTGAGATGAAAAAATTCTCTCTAGAAAAAGGAATTAAATTGAAGTATTCTTCCAGCTACTACCCTCAGGTCAATGGATTGGTAGAATCAACAAATAAGAATCTGATTAAAATCATCAAGAGAACGGTATCTGAGAATCACAAAAACTAGCATAATGCACTGTTAAACGCAATCTGGGTTGATAGGGTAACACCAAATGCTGTTGTAGGTAACTCTCCTTTCTTTCTCGTCTATGGTAGAGAAACAATTCTGCCACCACATATTCTTCTTCCCTCACTACAACTATCACAGAAAATACAAGAGGAAGACTGTCCCCTGTTGGAAAACCGAATTAACTCTTTAATGAAACTAGAGGAGGTAAGAGCTCAAGCTAAATGTAAGTTATATCAACATCAACTAGTGGTCAAAAGCTGGTTTGATTCTAACTCATCCTCTGATAGGAACTTTGAAGTAGGTGACCTCGTCTTGAAATGGGACAAACTGCATGAGGGAAAGGGAGAGCACATGAAGTTTTAGAACTTATGGCTTGGACCATTTTTAATTGCTGAGAAATTGGGTTCCAACTCTTTCCAATTACAGAATTTAGAGGGATAGCCAGACACCTATCCGGTGAATGGCCAAACTCTGAAAAGATATTTCGCTTGATGACAACCCTGTGTATACTATGTAAATATTTTTCTTTTGTTTGCTTTTCTTTTTACTGGTTTGGTTTTGATTTTTCCCCTTGCGCTTATCGGTTTTTGTTTTTGGAAATATACATACCTGAATTTTGAACTGTTCAAACAAAGAAAACATAAAATTCTTTCACTGAAATGACTACATTTTTTTCTAAACATCAATTATATACTTCTGGAATTTACATCTATGTTGGGCAAAGACTGTTGTTTGAAACAAGTTAACTGATTTCAATCTGTGAGTAAAGCCTGTCACGATCATCTATTATCTTCTTACGATGTCCCTGTTCCTTCAGAGAATGACTCAGAAGATGTCTCCCTGACTTAGGAGGATGGTTTTTAAACAAACCATCTATGGATCTTAATGAAGGACAATTTAAAAAAAAATTGTTGAGGTCTGTAAAAATAAAAAAATTAAAAAAAATTAAAAAAAATATGTCTAAAATATCGTAATTTTCAGCGTCACCCCGCTCAATTATATATCTTTAAAAAACCAAATAAATCATTAAAGAACTGTGGGAAGTTCTTGTAAACCCGCCGGGATGATGAACAGGTCTGCTGGCAGTAGGTAAATGCATGCATGACGCCAAGACAACTTCGTCGGGGTACTGAACAGGCCCACTGGCAGTGAAGCAATGTCAGGTATATGAAAATTCGTAAGTATGAAATCTCTTGACCTTAAAATGTCCTTTATTCTGATCCAGAACTTTTTGGCAGGATACAGATATCAAAGTGGGTTAAACGACAACCCTATCGAGGCTATGGACACCTGCTGGAAGCAGTGGCTCTGTCAACAGTATTGGAGATTTTATCTTTAATATCATGGCTTGCATATCTTAAGACTGTTATCAGTTTTCATCCTTTAAGCACTGCTGGAATATTTGATTAATGATGATGTTTAAACAATTTTCTAGTTGTTTTTGAGTTAGAATTATTCTCATTATCATAATCTGAATTTGTTCTTTTGGCAGAGATAACTGCTTCTACCAGTGTGTCGCCATTGTTGGCAGCCATTTTGCATTTCTATCCTATCTTTATAAGCTGCCTACACAAATGTCTTGGAACCCTTGATTCTGATCGCAATCTTTTGAATAAAACAACATTATTATCTTTCTCATTCGCACACCTACCTTTTGTTTTCGTTTTCATGACTGCAAGCGTGAAAAATTTGATTCCAAGTCGTGTCAATAACATTAAAATTTCCACTGGAGTATTATGGTTACTCTTTGTTATGTGTTCATTTCACTCAATGATGGTCACACAGTTGGCAAGACACCAAATTTTTACCCACTTTGCATTTTCTGTTAATATGACTTCATTTTATTAAGTTTGTGATGCAATGATATTATAATGATTGTCATTGAATCCTTGATACGATGGTGGTTTTATGTTCTATAGTCTTTCATCGAATTGAATGGTCTCATAACAACGCATTAACATTATGATCAGACTTATGGTGCGATGGTTTCATACAATGCATAAGTTTTATGATCAAATCCTTGGTGCTAAATTCGAAATATGGTTTTGTCTTAAATCATGCAAACACTATTGTTGTGAAAATATTCGACTTATCATAGTTTTCAATAGTTGTTTGATTCGCATTACTTTTAACACACACCAATAGTCAATCACCATAACGTCGTCAATTGTACATTCGATATGAATGTTCTGCATGGACTATTTTGTTCCACCACCCTCACACACTTAGGCATTAATGCATGCCTTCTATCCTGGGTTACCTCTGTTGGTTTTGGGGAAATCCCTGAACTTTCGATCCTGCGTATACCCTGTCCAAACCCTTGTCCCTTTACCCGGCTCACTGGGTGCTCTCTCCTATGGAACCTGTGGTGCACATAGAACCTAATGGCATCCAAACCCTCCTGCTATTTGACAATGCTCGTGAGGATTTGGAGAATAGTGTCTGGTTGATTTTTATCCAAAAATTTGAGGTTTTTAACCTCGCGGTAGCCCAACAGTTTTCCCTCATGTTCGACGGATGCAGGGCTAAGGTCGAAGATATTCAGATCGAGCTAAATGAAGAATTCCTCAGTTCGGCTACAGGCTTACCAGCTAAACGGCAGAGGTGGTTTAAGAATTCAAAAGTGGACGAGGTGTCGTGGCCACTCCTATTCACATCAAGAAAGATTGTTAGTTGTGACAGAGGTATGCCTGTCACTGCCCTCAAGACCAGATGGCATGATCTATTAACAATTGTTAAGAAATTCGTGACCTACGAAGGTCATTATGGGTTAGTGTTTCTTTATCATCTCAGGTTGCTGATGAATTTTATAGACTACCCTCTGAACATGCCGCACTATCTCCTACACAGTCTTTAGAAAATGTCCAAACTATTTAAGCATGAGAAAGCTGATAGCAGCCTTTTCCAACACTGCTTTATCAAAGTCATTATTGTCTATCATTTGAGCCTTAGTGGTGACTGTTGGCAAGCCTTCCTATCAAGGAATGGATTTTCCACTCCCGAGTGTGTTCAAGTGGACAAAGTTGTGGTCACTGAAACCCTGGTTGGGCCTGTTGTGCCACCTTCTACCCTTCTACCCCCTATCAAACCCTCGAATTGCCCAAACATTGACCTACTCGATACCATGGCCGACTCGTGTGATAAAGACAATACTAAGACCGTTAAAAGGCATGTAAGGAAGAAAGGCAAAGGTGATACTGGTGTCAATAGTAAGGGAAATAAAAATGCACGATGGATATCTAGATGTCCTAGGAACAAGCCCAAGCAAAACGTTGACCAGAAGCCTATTGTCTTGAGAGAGGATTCAGACTCTAAGATTGAACACTTCTTGGCCAAGGAATACCCTTACTCTCATGGCCTTTGTTCTGTGGAACCCTATGACTATGTTTCCAACCTACCTCCATGCCTTAAGAATGACCCTAACTACTCGAGAATTAAGCTTCACAGTGAAACCCCTGGTAACTTGAAAGAACCCTTGCCTGTAATGCCAAGGCCCAATCAACCATCGTGTACTCAATGTAATTCTTGGCTTGAACGTTATTACACTGATGTTCCCCTATTTAAATCTAAGATTAAATCATTAGAGGAACGAGTTACTATGTTGTCAAAGGAGAACGATAGGCTACAAGCCAACAAGAAGAAGCAAAAGACTACGGGTTCAATTGTCTTCAGGAATGTCGAGGCAGCTACGGCCTTTGTCAACTCAAGGTTATCCCGACCAAATCATTTTTCTACAACCCATGTATGATTATTTCAACATCAATTTTGAATGATTTGGTTAGCCGATTGTGTTCGCTCCCATTTAGTTATGTTTGTTTAATAGATTTAAAAACGATTCTGCTATCTTGAGTTCGTTTTGAATTTTGTGTGCATTGAAGATTTGTTTGCTAAAATCGAATATTGCTATGTTTTGATTGAACTGATTTACAATGATTTTATTTCTCTTAAATTAGTGTAATGATTGTGTCGGCTCTGAGATTAGTTCGATTCAGGTCTATTTGGTGTGATTTTGAAACGATTCTATATGTTTGAATTGGCATAATCGTCTGTGTATGCGTTGGATTAGTATCTAAGATTGGCTTGATATAGTTCTGTTAGTTTTGAATTAAAAAATGATTATGTTATTTTTGTTTTGATTCAACAATGATTTTGTTAAGTTCTAAATTGACATAAACCATGGCATTTGTGTTGAGTAAAAGATTTGTTTGATCGATTATAGTCTATGTCGATTGAAATTGATTCATAAAAATGATTTCGTTGGTTTTTAATTGTCAAAATGATTCTGTTTGTTTCAAATTGGTAATAAAAAGGTTAGTCGACAGATCACATATATCCCTGTTACCATTTGGTTAATTGACCACGATTTTGTTTGTTTCAAATTGGCATAAAAGTTTTGGTTTGTTTTGGCATGAATGATTTGCTTTGTTTTCAATTAGTAATTAAAGATTGGTTTAATAGGTCGAATATATTTCTGTTATCATTTGGATTGATTTAAAATGGTTATGTTTGCAAATAAGACTAGCTACAGAATCATGAGATTTTGTAGCTAGTCTTAAAATTTAGATTTTTGTTAATTTTACCAATAAAACATTATCTAAACTTGTTTATTCTTGTCCACCTACAGGTACCTACGAATTTCAATGGAAAATTGGGCATGTTGTGACAGTTTAGAACATGCTTTTTGTGATATAGTTTTGTTTTAAGTTGTTAGTCATAGGCAGAAATAGAGACTTGGGAGATTGTTCCCAGATTTTTTGTAAACTGTTTTTGATAATTCCCACAGGGATGTTTTACCCTGTGGCCTTTATATACTCTTTTATTTTTTGTAATGAACCAATCACTATTGGGAGAACAAAGACTATGGATTTATGATGATACCAAATCAAATGGAAGTGGATCTTTTGTAACAACTTTAGCTTTCAATTTATCATGCTTTCATTCAAGTTTTGTGCATTTTAATATGTGATTAATTCATTGACTACTTTAGATATCAAGACTTGTTACAGGTTAATGCATTGTGATTTAAATTATGTCCATGTCTTATGTATCTCAGTTTAGTACAACAATTACTCTGTTTCAATTTAATGATTAAAGGTTTATCTTCTTCGTTAATTGAACTGTTCTGTACAAATCTTTGCACAGGGATTTATCTAACTACGATGATTTGTAAATTATAAGATTGTTGCCATTTTTTATGTCTTGTTTGTCCTATCATTCATATTTGAAGAGCACTGCTGCTTCCTATTTACAAGAAGCTTGTGGAGAATCTGGTGCGAGTTTCCTCCCATCGAACAACTAAATCGACTATTGTCCACAGGACAAACCTGAAGCGTTACTTCAGGTCAGTTTGTTATTTGTTATTAAATAGTTAATAAATTCAAGAATTCTCAGTAGTTCAGGTAGATATATAGTTCATATTTACAGCCAAGATTATAATTTTAGTTGCTCAGCTTAGACAGTTTTTATTTAATTTCTTTCTCATAAAATATTATAAAAAAATAAAAAATAATATCTTTGCTGTCATAGGACAGTTCACAAATGATTTTCGCAGGTTTTTCGATTCAAAATCTGTAATCTGTAAATGTTGTATATATATAATTAAGATTTAATTCTGTTAAAAAATGAACTTTTGATTTCATAGAATTATTATTGTATAATATTAGTAAGTAAGTTGTATATATATATTTCAGATTTGTATATAGTTTGTTGTAGTTTCTTTTTCTCATTTAGATTAGTTCCTTTAGTTTAGTTTTTCTTTCATTTTCTTAGGACATAGATCGGCCAACGGAGCCACTAAACCCGTCGGGGTGGATCATCCCAAACGACTTGGGTTATTTAGACAACCCTGGGCCGGATCCACTCCTCCAGTTGACGAGCATTCAATTTCGCCCATCAACACCACTCCGACCCCTCACAACAACTATGGCGGCCAAATTTGCTCCTCTCATACTGCCTGTTGTATTGCATGACTTACCCTAGGAATACAACATAAGGATTAAGCTATATGATGTTGAGGGTAACATATTGGCCCAAAAACACCTAGACTGGTTTAATGACTTCATAGACTTAGAGGAGGTGGATTTTTCATATGTGAAAATGAGGTTGTTCACACAAAGTCTTGCAGGAGATGTAAGAAAATGGTTCAGATCCCTGGCACCAACAAGCATCACATATTTTGCATCTTTTGAGACACTCTTCCTTGCCAGATGGGGAGATAAGAAAAACCCCCTTCATTTGTTGACACACTGCAAAAATATGAAGAGGTCCCTTGACGAAATAGTGCAAGAGGTTTCGGCTAGATTCACAAAGATATATAATGCGATTCCTGATGAAGTAAAGCCCCCACCTAAAGCGGATCAGCTCAGATATGTTGATTCTTTTGAAAGTGATTTTTATTTATTATTGAGGGAGCGAAGATATGCCACACTAGATGATATGATGACAGATGCCATCAAGGTCGAAGTAAACCTAATGGCTTCAGGAAAAATGAAATCTAATCCTAGCAGAAACATGGGCAAAACTCACGATAAAGCACAAACTTCCACGTCGCAAACATCAGAAGAAAGGTTTGAAGCAATGATGAGAAAAATGGAAAGGATTATGGAAAGAATGGAACTAGGAAACATACCTAACCCTAGGGAATAGGCCGATGGTCCACCCGGGAATCTGAGGAGACCCGCTGGTCCAGAAATATAGCAAAGGGAGAAGAGGAATCAAGGTAATCAGGCAACTCAAGTAGACCAAACAAATCAAGGGAATCAAGGAACTCAGGGAGAAAAACAGGTCAGACCCCCTTTTCAGAATAATTATATGAATGAAAATTATGATGAATATTTTGAAGATAATGTGAAATGCTATGATGACAAAGAAACTAAAGTGTTTTTGACCAAGGAAGAACATGACCAGTTCATGGATGTGAGTGAAATATTCTTGCAAGATGAAGAGAAGATGTTATCCGTAGAAAAAAATGATTAGGAGACCAGATTGTAGAATACTGTCATGCAATTCCAAAGGCAATACAATCTCTGAAACCAAAAGGTCTCTCAAAATCCTCTGAAAGGTAACCTCACCAAAGACGCTTAGAGTAACGTGCGCTCTTCCAGTTAGCCCCAAAAATATTCTGATGTGAAAGACTCCACTGCAAAAGATGCTATAGATAAGGGCAAGCAGAAAGAGGAACCACCGAAGAAAATATTGACAAAAAAAGAAGTTGTCACTAAACAGGTAGAAAAAACTCCATCCTCTTTTGACTTCAAAAGTGAGATGGCTAAGATTAAGATTTTGGTACCCTTTCATGATTTGATCAGAAATAGTGAATACAAAAGTCAGATCATCAATATTCTTAAGATGGGACAAACCTCTGATACTCTGAACATACAAGACGACCACCCAACCATTTTATTTGGGCCAAGAGTAGAAGAAAGCGGTGAAAATGAAGAAGTTCCCCCTTTCTATGTAATCTTAAAAATCCATGACATGACCGTACACAATGCTATGCTGGACTCTGGAGCATCTCACAATTTGATGCCTAAAGTGGTCATGAACCAACTGGGCCTTGAGGTCACACGGCCTTACAAAGATATATTCTCTTTGGATTCAAGGAAGGTGAAATGCCTTGGCATGATAAAGGACATGGTCATTTCCTTGGCACAAATCCCAGCGAAGAACATGGTGATGGACATAGTGGTCACTGATATCCCTCCAAAATTTGGCATGTTGTTTTCCAGATCATGCGCTGCAAAACTGAAAGGAACCCTCTAGATAGACATGTCATATGCCACGATTCCTGTATTTAGTCAAGATAGAAGATTGTACAGGGAAGTTCTACTAAAATATATGGTCAACAAAAAATCACAACCTACCAACCATCCTATATACTCTTTAAGCACTGAGTTGGGGTCTTCCATTTTCTTCAATGATATATGCTCGGGAGAAAAAGAGACGGAAATAGTCCTGGCAGATAAAGGTATAACTGAGAAACAGTCGGAAGAAATCTCAGAACAACAGGGTGACCCAGAATATCAGATATGAAAAATGAACTTTGATGGAGCTACATGTAGAGAAGGATCTGGAGCTGGCGTGTGGATAAATCACCCCACAAGAGATGCAAAATTATGCTCTTACAAACTTGTTTTTGAATGTAGAAATAATATGGTCGAATACGAAGCGTTAATATTGGGATTGAAAGTCTTGGAAGAGATGGGCGCCAAAAGGATCGTTGTACTTGGAGATTCTGAACTCGTCATAAATCAAATTAAAGGTATCTACCAGGCCAAACATCCTAGACTGAGGACTTACATAAATATGGTTTTAGAACTTCTTGAGAAATTTTCAGAATGCAACCTTTCAGCAATCCCACGAAAGCAGAATCAAGTTGCAGATGCACTGGTCACTTCAGCGGCAGTGTTCAAAGTCCCAATTTTTCTTGAAAAAGTATACAAGGTTGAAGTCAAGTACAGACCGACGATACCAGATAATATGAAACACTGGCAAGTCTTCGAAGATGATAAACCAATAGAAAGCTTCGTCAGGATGGAAAATGAGTTCAAGAATTTAAACATCGATGAATGTTACGATGATGAAGTAGATGCATCTTTTTTCACCAAAGAAGGATACTGTGACAATCAAATTGCTGGCAGAGATATCATGCAGCTGAAAAGCAACGTTATCCCCAAAGGTCTAGTACCATTGGAAAAACTTTTTGATAAAAACGATGTGGCAAGAAGTCCAAAGATCACAGTAGATGAAGAGGATGTGGAGTATTGTAACATTGGTACTCCATAAGACCCAAATATCATTAAACTATCCAAGAAGCTCAACCCTAAAGTAAAAGAGAGGTATGTAAAATTGATGAAAGAATTCCCTGATGTTTTTTCTTGGAGCTATGATGACTTGAAATTTTATGATACTAGTATAATCCAACATGTCATCCCAATAAAAGAATATCACAAGCCATTTAAAAAAAAATTGAGAAGAATAAACCCTCTATTGTTACGATTGATAGAGAAAGAAGTGAAGAAACTGTTTGAAGCAAAAATCATAGTGTCCCTAAGATTCTCCAAATGGGTAGAAAATCTAGTACCTGTCAAAAAGAAGAGTGGGGAGATCAGACTGTCTGTGGACTTCAGAAATCTAAATAAGGTATCTCTTAAAGATAACTACCCTTTGCCCAAAATTGACCACATTCTACAGAAGGTAGTGGGCTCTCAAACGATGTCAATGTTGGATGGTTTCTTGGGATACAACCAGATCATGGTACATCCTGATGATCAAGAAAATACAACATTCACCACACCTTGGGGAACATTCATGTATGCCAAAATTCCATTTGTACTTATGAACGTTGGAGAAAGATTTCAAAGGGCTATGTACATAACATTTGAAAATTAAAAAGATAAATTCATCATTATATACCTGGACAACATTACTGTGTATTTTGCTACAAATGAGGAGCACATCAAACATCTCAGAAGGGCGTTCAAGAAAAGAAAAAAAATTGGCATATCACTGAACCCAAAAAATTCAAACTTTGCCATGGAAGAAGGGAAACTCTTAGGGCATATCATTTCTAAGGAAGGGATAAAAGTAGACCGCAACAAAGTTGAAGGTATCTTGAATATTGGCATACCTAGAAGCAAAAAGGAAGTACAATCCTTTCTAGGTAAAGTAAATTTCCTAAGAAGATTTATTCCTAATTTAGCAGAGATCATAAAGCATATAATCAACACGTTAAAGAAAGGAAATGAAATCAAATGGATTCCTGAGGCTAGAAATTCCTTTGAGGACATCAAAGTAGCATTGACAAAGGCTCATGTGCTAGCTAGTCCTAATTTTGAGAAATATTTCATACTTTTCTCTTTCGCTTTAGAACACACAATTGCAGGGGTATTACTCCAAAAAGATGACCATAATTTTGAGAATCCCATAGCATACTACAGTAAGACATTGAGAGACACCTTAAAAATATGACATCATGGAAAAGCAGGCGTATTCTTTGGTCAAAGCATTGAAATAATTCAGGGTGTATATTCTACATTCACATACTATTGCTTATGTCCCTGGCATCTCGGTAAAGGACATCTTAACTCAACCTGATCCTGAAGGAAAGAGGGGGAATATGATCTCGATATCAAGCCCACGAAGTTGATCAAAGGACACAGACTAGCTAGACTAATGGCACAAACAAACTGTGAACTTCTAGGAATAAATTTCGCTACAGACATGTCAAAAATTATAGAAGAGGAAGAGAAGGCGACTCCATAGATATCTCAGAAATTTCTTGATTCTGCGTGGTATGCAGACATTATCTTTGTGTTAAAAAATCTGCAAGCTCCTCTTGAATATAACAAAACAAAGGCTAGATTCTTAAAACTGAAAGCGGAAAAATTCCTCATTGTTAATGGATTACTATACTGGAAAGACCCAAGAGGAATTTTATTGAGTTGTTTGATAGAGGAGGAAGTAGAAAATACCATCAGAGAATTCCATAAAGGAGACTATGGAGGTCATCATTATTGGAAGACAACTGTACAAAAAATGTTGAGAGCTGGTTTTTATTGGCCTAGTATTTTCCCTGATGTTTACAAGGAGGTGTCATAGTGCCATGAATGCCAAATATTCAATGGGAAAGGAAAGCTATAGTCTCTTTCATTGAAGCCCATTTTAGTAGAAGCTCCTTTTAGGTAATGGGGCCTGGATTTCATAGGAGAGATACACCCACAATCTTCGACTCAACACAAATGGATTCTGACTACAACAGATTATTTTATCAAATGGATTGAAGTTGTTCCTACTAGACAAGCTACAAATGACATTATCATTCATTTTCTAGAAGAAAATATCTTATCTAGGTTCAAATGTCTGACCAAGATTATAACAGACAACGTAGCGGATTTTAAATCTAAAACAATTGAGAAATTTTGCAGTGATTACAATATTACTCTTGGCCATTCCATGTCATAATACTTGTAAGGAAATGGATTGGCTAAGACTTCAATCAAAAAACTGGTCGGAATCATAAAAAAATTGTTGTAGGAGAATAAAAAGGTGTGGCATAAGAAGCTCATTCATGAGTTGTGGGCGGACAGGATATCCCCAAAGAGATCCATTGCCACATCTCCTTTCCAGATCATCTATGGTAGAGAAGCCATATTTCCTACGACATTTTGATTTCCAGTGATGAAGTTGTTACAAGAGAAAGAAGAAGAGATGAATGCCAGTCGAAGAAGGGAGGATGAACTCATCATCTTGCAACATACCAGAGAAAAGGCTTTCAACAATGCCAAACTACATCATTAGAAAATCAAGGAAGCTTTCAATAGATGTACCAAAGTGGACGACTTCAAACTTGGATACTGGGTATTGAGGTGGGATGCCAAGAATGAAAACAAGGGAAAACACGGAAAATTCGATCATCTATGGTTGGGCCCATTCAAAATTACAGCTTACCATGGGAACAATGCCTATTTGTTGGAGGAGAGTAATGGAGAACCCACTGGAGAAGGGCCTGCAAATGGCAGGTTCCTCAAGAACTACATCATTTAAAATATCATCACCCACCATCCATTGTACATGACCACTTTGCATTTTTTTTTTTTTAAGTATGAAGATTGAGATAAAAACAACACGGTTGAAGCCCGAGGTGAAGGCCCTAAGCCGTGCTAAGTAGTTTGAAGTTTTTGAATAAAATGAAGAGATTCATATCACACACATAAGCTTATAGCCCAATGGGTAGGCACCTAGTCTACAGTTCTTTGCTACCTCGCAGGGAGGATAGCATCCCTAGTTGGAGCCAATGTTATCACCATATAATTCCCAGTCGGTGTCTGAGTTTTGGAAATTTTATGACGGATTAAATTGCCGCAGAGCTGTAATAAATTTAGAGGATGCATCTATATCTGGCGGTGCTTGGATGAAATAGGGGAGATATGGAGAATAAATCTCAATTGATCATCGATCTCAAAGGCGGCCTAGATCAACGGCTGAGACATGCATCAGAGATACAACTAGCACAAAGATTAAGCGGTCGAGGGCGGGCCAGAGAAAACCGTCATGGTTTTTTGCGGGATGAATGGTGCCCTTAGATGTATATCAGAAAGGAGGGTTGTCTGACCAAAACCACCTTTTTCAACCTTCGATGTCAAAGTTTGTTGTAGGAAAATCTCCCTGCGGACAGGTAGATCACCTCTAAGGCTTGACCTTAACCCTAGACAGAAAAATGCTTAACGTGGACACTGACTTCCTTTCAAATCCATCTGAACTAATGCATGAGAAGCGAGGATATCAAAAGTACCTTTCAATCGACGTTTGTCCCTGCACGCTCCGAGTTGCGCTCCAATCCTTTGCTCCTCACTGAGGTCTATGGACAACACAAGATACGACCACTTCCTACTCTATTGACATTAGCTTGAAAACAGATCTATCACTGAATGATAAGTTCATGTAACATCAGACACAAACTAGAAAGAAACAGGCCAAGCATGTCATATTAATGAGAATAACAACATCAGTACTTACAATCGTAGATGCGAATGCGACAGCTTCGTCAAGTCCTCTTCGTCTAACCCTTGCCTGAAAGATCCACAACCTGGATAACAGCAGCTTCACTGATCACTCTCCTTTGGCTGACTGTCAGTTTCCTCCAAGATCATAAGTTTCATATGTTCAGTTCTTCCTTCCCCCTGCACCACTTATGAGATCATACGTTTGGTGTAATTCTCTATTCTGCAGTCCATACCACTCATGAGATCATAAGTTTGGTATGATTCTCTCTTTTTTCTTTCTCTTTCACCATTAGAAAGCTTGCTTATATAGCCTTGGAGAGGCTTCAACCACTTGAGATATCCTTGGGGAAGTTGAGGATTTGCCTCCTTCAGTTGAGGATCTTCCCTAGGATCATGGCTAGACTAGGGATTCGAATCCAACTGCTTTCCACGAATGAAAAGATGCTTCCCCCATTCATCTCAACAGCTTAACAACCACCCAGAATAGGTAGCGCTCCCTCAAAAGGGCCATTAGAACATTGTAGCGCTCCCTAGTAATCTTTAGGGGGCGCCAACGCTCTCAAAATATATAGCGCTCCCTCAAAAGGGCCAGGGGAGCGTTATAACACTCCCTGATAGTGTATTGGGGAGCGCCGACGCTCCGGGATAGTGTAAGGGGGAGCGCTCCTCTCCAGAACTCAATTTTTTGGGTGCTCTCATATGGAAAAAGGTTGTTTGACTTCAGTAGAATAGTTCTCCTCCTTCAAATCAGTCATGTGAGATGTTATAAGTGTCTCCTTAGTGTCATTATCATGACAGTATGTATGAACATCCTTTGCGACACTAGTGACCAACTTGTGACACTTGCGAAAGTTGTAGGGAAGATGCGACACTTATCCAACTGAGCAATTTTTACGTGTAACAGAATGCCCCCCAAAGGATGAAGTTAGAAGATGCCAACTGATAACTGAAATACTTTGTAGAATCTCAAGCAAGGGTATAGACTCGGAGAACCTGACAGAAGCTGCACACAAACATCCAACAAATATCATGACATATTTCAAAACCCAAGGCAGGCATACCTATGTTTGGGTGATCAAGACTTGCAAGATATGGCCGCCATAAAATACACTGCGGATCCATAATTGTATTGATAAAAAGGTATAGCCACCAAAGATACAATGTGGATCTATACTCTGATGACTCAGACTGATCATAGCCACGAAGAATACACAGTGGATCTACGGGATGACAAGACATAGCCACGACCAATACAAAGTGGATCTATGTAACAGTGTATGTGTTATTTGTTCAATAGAAACTCCTTCGCAGCCCGAGAAAAGTATATATCAAAGTGATCACTCAACCCAAGGTCTTTTTACCAATCCCAATATGGTACGAATCTGACCATGTGAATAGATGTCTTGGTGTCGAACATGGCAGAAACCACTTGATTACCGGTCAATGGTGTGAACCGTTAACAAGTGCGAGGGAGATCACCATTAATGTCAATGATTCCCAAGGTACCTTAGTACATTCCACCGAATGTGAATAGATGAGCTGAAGTCGAACATTCGTGGAATCATTCGATCAGAGGTCAATGATGTAAACCCACTGTCGAATGTGAGGAGGCCTACCATTGAGGCATGCAGGTCCCAAAGTACTAATTAGTTTCTAAGTCTGATTCCCGGATAATGTGTTGGAGTCGACAGGAATAGACTCGTCGAGGGAGGGCCTTGATGTATCCCCCATCAATGACATGAAACGGACATGGAGATGTAATTGGTAGACCGAATGGACATGGACTGACACAGGTTTTGAGGCAAAATATTTGGGATGGCTGACTCTCGAGGCAGATACTTCCCTTGAACACTGAGGCACGACAAGAAAACATGACATGGACCAAAACTATGCAATGGATATTTTGACTTGCATCGGGTGACCCAAAGGAGTGAAAGGAACTCAAGGATTGGCTCAGTGCAGAGGTTCAGCGGATTATGATGCATGTAGATGAGAAAGTGTCGTGTTCAAGGGCGACTCTAAGACGTGCTGGGTGATGTTCTCAAGAGACTGCTTGGCTTGTCCCTTTCAATTTTTCCCCCATCCAGATAGATGAGTACCTCTTTTTAATTTAACGAGCTCAAGGAGGATAACACATGCTCGATATAACTCACCTTCGGTAAGTTCCTCTTCCTTTATTTAACAAACCGGAAGAAGTAAGGGTACGTTCCCATATGGGCCTGCCGATGTGTGCTTTAACGAGTCCAAAGACAGAAAACTCAAAGGTTTTTCAGGATTATAGAGTTTGGAAAAACACTTAAAAGAGAACTCTCTCAGTTCCTTTTTCATACAGTAGTCCATCGAGACCGAAAAATGGTTAAACTACCACTCGAAAGATGCCCTTTCTAACCTTTTAACGAGTGTGAAAGGAAGCAAGATCACTCGACAATCTTTTCATATTTAGAGAGTCTGAAAAGGGTTTAAAGGAGACTCCAGGGGGGTTCCTTTTTCGTGTGTTCGTATCTGTACGGGTCCGAAAAAGAGATAAAAGTTTACTCGGTTTCATTCTCATGTATTTATGAGCACGAGAAAGAACTAAGACTAAGCTCAGTATGCCCCCAGCTTGAAAGCTAGTGCCTTGACTCCAGAATGATCATCAAAGACCGGAGACATGCCCCCCAAGCTTCAATTCATTCACCAACTTTGAGGTTGTCACCAATCTATGTGGAAATCTCGTTAAAAAATGAAAAAGCATTTTTCTATCTAGGGTTAAGGTCAAGCCTTAGAGGTGATCTACCTGTCCGCAGGGAGATTTTCCTACAATAGAAACTGGCGACTCCATTGGGGTCTGTGGACAACACAAGATACGACCACTTCCTACTCTATTGACATTAGCTTGAAAACAGATCTATCACTGAATGATAAGTTCATGTAACATCAGACACAAACTAGAAAGAAATAGGCCAAGTGTGTCATATTAATGAGAATAACGACAACAGTACCTACAATCGTAGATGTGAATGTGACAGCTTCGTCAAGTCCTCTTCGTCTAACCCTTGCCTGAAAGATCCACAACCTGGATAACAACAGCTTCACTGATCACTCTCCTTTGGCTGACTGTCAATTTCCTCCAAGATCATAAGTTTCATATGTTCAGTTCTTCCTTCCCCCTGCACCACTTATGAGATCATAAGTTTGGTGTAATTCTCTATTCTGCAGTACATACCACTCATGAGATCATAAGTTTGGTATGATTCTCTCTTTTTTCTTTCTCTTTAACCATTAGAAAGCTTGCTTATTTAGCCTTGGAGAGGCTTCAACCACTTGAGATATCCTTGGGGAAGTTGAGGATTTGCCTCCTTCAGTTGAGGATCTTCCCTAGGATCATGACTAGACTAGGGATTCGAATCCAACTGCTTTCCACGAATGAAAATATGCTTCCCCCATTCATCTCAACAGCTTAACAACCACCCAGAATAGGTAGCGCTCCCTCAAAAGGGCCATCAGAGCGTTTTATAGCTCCCTAGTAAGCTTTAGGGGGCGCCAACGCTCTCAAAATCTATAGCGCTCCCTCAAAAGGGCCAAGGGAGCATTATAATGCTCCCTGACAGTGTATTGGGGAGCGCCGGCTCTCCGGGATAGTGTAAGGGGGAGCGCTCCTCTCCAAAACTCAATTTTTTGGGTGCTCTCATATGGAAAAAGGTTGTTTGACTTCAGTAGATCAGTTCTCCTCCTTCAAATCAGTCATGTGAGATGTTATAAGTGTCTCCTTAGTGTCGTTATCATGACAGTATGTCTGAACATCCTTTGCAACACTAGTGACCAACTTGCGACACTTGCGAAAGTTGTAGGGAAGATGCGACACTTATCCAACTGAGCAATTTTTACGTGTAACAAAGTTGTCGGGCATGACGCTGACCGTAGATCTTGAAACGACCCAGATCAATGACTGAGGTAAAATTCAATGATCGAAGTAGCGCGAGAATTAGCCGACAAGGGGCGAACCAGGAAAAACTGCCCTGGTTTAAATCATGGACATGCGGCATTCTCTGAGACACATAGGGGATAAAGGTGGTTCATCTAAAACCACTTTTCTCCAAATCCTGATGGTAATAGACGCCTATAAAAGGAGGGACCCCAGGCATTATTCTATGAGTATTTGAAGAAATCAAACATTTGGAGATTTAGCGCAAAGCTTCCATCCAAATTTTGAAATTCAGGACCGAACCAGATCAATTTTCTCACCACTTATCAGGTATTCTTCACGATGGCTGCCAATCCTGTTGTTTTATCCATGAGTGAGCCAGATACTACCTCCAAGGAAGATGCTCTAATTGACAGAGATTCTGATGTTTTTGACACAGTGACAATGGTCTCACCCGTTTCTGTGTCCAAAGAAAATTTTCTAAACAATGTCGGATCCTACATATCCTTTCTTGAAGTGGCTCGAGCCTCTTTAGCCCCTTATGTCATACAAACAATTTTCCCATTACTTGAATTTGTGAACTGGTGTGCCGAGAGATATTCCCAGGGAGAAAGAGTCATCCTAAAAAAATTAGGGTTAGAAGTCCTATGTAAAGTAGATGGTCCCTCGCTCCGAAGTGCCCTAAATGTAACAAATACCTCCCCTGTGGTGTTAGAACCCTTTGAGGAATAGAGAATGATTATGATTTATAGGGAATGCTTTCCCGAGGTAAAAGCCCTATTTTTGCAAACCATAGTCAAACCTGAACATGATTCAGAAAGTCTATCCCTGCCTGCCAATCTAAGTGTCATGATTGTCGAAGTCTAGTGGGCTTGCTCTATGCTGAGTCAAATTCTAGGTCTAGACAATGACAGGTTTGTGGTAGAGGTTATGTTAGGAATCCTGTTAATTTTCTTCCTGTCTAGGAAATCAGTCTGTGTCAGTTTTGATGAATTTATTGTGGAAAACATACATCAACAGCTAGTTAATTTCATCTCATTGAGACATTTCAAATACTACTCTCATCTGTTGAGAATGTTTTTGGGATCTAACAGTACCAAGCTTCCTGAAGCTCCGTTTATTTCGACCGAGTGTAAAAATATCATCGTGCTCATCTTCATCAACAAAATCATCTTCAGAATATGTAGTCTCATTTTCGGTTCATATTTTCTAAGAGTCCTAGAAGAGATGAAAAGTTCGTTGCAACCGAGTTCGGAGAATGTTATGGGAGACTGAATGTTTTTCACTCAGTCCACCATGATTTGGGTAAAAGGATGCCAAGAAGGACCTCACCTTTTACCAATTTTCCTGACTCCTAAGATATTTGCATTGGAATTTATAAGACAGAGGATCATCTCAGAGACTGAACACTTCCTCAAAGCTCAGAAGGCTTCAAATCTGAAATTTTCGTTCGTGGTAGGTCCTTTTGTGGTGAAGAGAAAATATTGTTTGCCTCAAATTCAGTCTAAACTCAATGAATTTGGGTTCACACAGCTGGAAGGAAGAAGATACGATCCACATTAGGTTATATCAAAAAGAAAATTGGCAAGTAGACAAGGCCCTTATGAACATGAGCACATTGAAGAACTAGATAAATTGGCCAATCTAGAGACCTGCACAGAAATGGAGATCATCATGTTGCATGAACAAGAAAAGCAGATAGAGACTATTCCCAACAAATCTCAAAAAAAAACCCCTCACCCAGGTTGATTATCAAGGCTCCTAAAATGAGCATCTTCAATAAGAGAAGTAGTTCAGAAGCCCTAGGGGATAGCAGCCAACAAGACACCCTCAATAAAATGAGAGCCACATCACCTTTTCCAATTATTGACTTGGAAGAAGAAGAATAGAAAGGAAAGACGTGCATGGAGATGGTAGACACTGAGGTCTAGAATGAAGAGATCAATCCCGAAGACAACCCACAAAATGAAGGCAACATGAAGGTTTTCAGCAGCAGGAAATAGATATTTGGGCAGACTCCTGGGATGGTTTATCAATCCAAGGAAGACTTTCTACATCAGTATGCAGTGAAAGGGAGTGTCGCCAATAGCGAGATAAAGGAGCTTTTTGTTGGACAACTGAGAGGGGGGTGAATCAGTTGTTACTGTGCTTAAACAATTATGCTTCTTTTAAACTCTTTGTTGAGACACTAAATGATGATCACAATAATGCAGGGAAATAAACAATGGCACATTCAACATCAGTCACATATATGAGAAACACAGAGACAGATATTTCCTGAGGAAACCCATATAGGGTAAAACCCTCTTTTTCTTTATATGATAAGTAATGGTTACAATATTTACATTATCATACATATGGGCACCAACTCATAATGAGGTTACATCCTCTGTTTAGCAAGCTGCAACTTGTTGAGAGCACCAAATCTATCTTTTCTCTAGCACCCACTAGAAGGAAGCACCAACTCCCTGGTTTTTCTAGCACCAACTAGAAGGAAGCACCAACTCCCTGGTTTCTCTAGAACCAACTAGAAGGAAGCACCAACTCCCTATGTTCAATCACCCACTTGAACCTCTGAGGACAACAGTCCTCCCTAGAACCTCCCAACCACCCTGAAATATAAATCTTTGCTTCTGAAACTTATTACAGTGATATAATGTTCAACAATGGCTTAGCTGACTTATCATTGTTCTGCTACATTTCGTTGCTTTGTCTGCCTCATTGTCTTTCTACTCACATCACTTGTGCTGTATGGTCTTCTTCTTTTTATGCTCTGTGCACCATCTCCATTCTTTGCACAGTTCCTCTTCTGTGCTATTCAACTGTTGCACTCTCCTCCTTCTTCACACCTGAATCACCTTTACCAACAACACTCACAACAACCTCTAATAGCAACAACGAACCAATCTCTTCTCTGTTTCGTGTATTTATAGCTTCTGTGCATCTTGTGCATGCAGTGTTCGCAATGCCTCTACATGTTGACTTTGCACCATTATCCTCCACCTCTCGAGTGCTCTGTCTGATTATCATCATGACTCTTCAGCTTCTCTGGTGGTTCCCCCCGCGTGTCCAGCATCACTGTATGTTATGCTGTGATTCCTCAGTCTCTCTGGCAGTTTAAGACTCTTCGTCTTCTCTGAGATAGTTGAACTCTTGATCTTCATTGACCCTGATCGATGGCTCATGATCTTGGTGAATCAACGGTCTTGATCTCATCGTGATCTCGCATCTTGTTGTTCCTTCGTTGGAGATTTTCGTTACTCCAAGTCGCGATAGGCGAGACTCCGAGATGGATCTCAGATCAACGGTCCACATATTTTGGTGTATTGACGGTCAGGATCTTATCGTGATCTCGCATCTCGCTGTTTCTTCGCTGGATATTCTCATCTCTCCAAGTCGCGATAGGCGAGACTCCGAGATGGAGCTTAGATCAACGGTCCACATCTTTTGGTGTATTGACGGTCAGGATATTTTCATGATCTCGTGTCTCGCTGATCCTAAGATGGATATTTTCGTCACTGCAAGTTGCGATAGGCGAACTCCGAGATGGAGCTTTATGGTGCTCTGATCTTTCTCCACGCGTCCTCTTGATCCAACGGTCCTTGATTAAATCATGATCTCGCATCTTCGTTGTTCCTTTGACTTTCCAGTCAGCAAGATGACGATCTTTCACCATGTGTCCTCTTGATCCAACGGACCACGATTAAATCACGATCCAGATCCGATGACTGTCCTTCTCTCACTACCTCGCGACCTCGTGACTTGGAGTACCCAATGTTTGGACTCTCAACCTGCAAACTCCCAAGTTCACGAGATATCTCGATCTCTCACCACCTGTCCCCCCATATGGATGGCTATAAATCTCTCGCCACTTTGCCACCTCGCGTCCTCGCGCCTCGCGACTTTGAAAACCCAATACTTGGGCCTTTATCCTGCGAACCCCCAAGTTCGCGAGATCTCTCTGATCTCTGCCACGCGTCCTTCACAGATGGACGGTCCTGATCTTCTCACCACTTTGTTGCTTCGTGACCTCGCGCCTCGCGACCTTTAACACCAAATCCTCGGCTCTTCCACTCACGAGTTTCCGAGTTCGCTCAGATCTAACGCCTGAGAGCTATCGTTCTCTTCAGCGCATGATCTTCTTGTTTTTATTCAGATCTGACGACCCTCATGTTGTCAGGAATTTTGGATGGGATCCAACGATTAGTGACACTTCTCCTCCAAGTTTACACATCCTTCTTACTTGGAAGAATTTTGACTCTGCACTAATTCCTCCTGAGCCTACGTTATTCTTGTTTGTCCATCGATGCACATTTTGATCCTGCCATCTTCACTATTGTACTTGCCATCAATGACAAGCATACGCTATCTGTTAAACATTTGCCAACAATCTCCCCCTTTGGCATTGATGGCAACTAAGGCACCCAAATTTCTCCCCCTTTGACATCAATGTCAAAGAAGAGACATGCTCCCCTTGAGCTATTGCAGTAAATTTAGGAGGCATTAGATAATCACACAATACAAATCTCCCCCTAACAAGATGGACTCTTTTAGGTATGAAACAAAATGACACCCAACTTCTGTCTGAGATATTCAAACGGTGTCTTGGCGAGGGGCTTAGTAAAGATGTCTACAATTTGTTCTGTAGTGGGAATGTAATGGACCTGAACAATCTGATTGGGGACCCGCTCTCTCAGAAAATGATATTTTATGGGAATATGTTTTGTCTTGGAGTGGAGGACAGGATTTTTAGACACACTAATGGCACTTGTGTTATCACAATGAATTGGGATCGGTGCAGTATATTTTACCTCTAAGTCTGCAAGTGTT
>ML781153.1:1319394-1368299 GCA_009831015.1 Picea engelmannii | reverse complement strand
TTCCTAGATGCATAACTTTTACGAATTCTGCTTCTGCAAGCCCACTCAAGATAGCATTCATAGCCTTAGAGTTGAAGCTAAATTCTAGTTTTTCATCCTTATTAGCTAGCACAACTGGCTTTACATAACCAGTCTCTACCACATCCCACACATCTGCACCTAAAGCCATTATGTAGGTTCTTATGTAGGTTCTCATTCTAACTTTCCAGAAGGTAAAGTTTGTTCCATTGAACAGAGGGGCCTTATTGGTTGAGTTTCCTTCATGGCTTGACATGTTTAAGATCTAGGATCTACCCTTAGATAAAAGGGGTCGGCTCTGATACCAATTGTTGGACAATTGAGAGGGGGGGGTGAATCAGTTGTTACTGTGCTTAAACAATTATGCTTCTTTTAAACTCTTTGCTGAGACACTAAATGATGATCACAATAATGCAGGGAAATTAACAATGGCACATTCAGCATCAGTCACATATATGAGAAACATAGAGACAAATATTTCCTGAGGAAACCCATACAAGGTAAAAACCTATTTTTCTTTATATGATAAGTAATGGTTACAATATTTACATTATCATACATATGAGAACCAACTCATAATGAGGTTACAGCCTCTGTTTAGCAAGCTGCAACTTGCTGAGAGCACCAACTCTCTGTTTTCTCTAGCACCCACTAGAAGGAAGCACAAACTCCCTGGTTTTTCTAGCACCAACTAGAAGGAAGCACCAACTCCCTGGTTTCTCTAGCACCAACTAGAAGGAATCACCAACTCCATGTGTTCAATCACCCAATTGAACCTCTGAGGACAACGGTCCTCCCTAGCACCTCCCAACCACCCTGAAATATAAATCTTTGCTTCTGAAACTTATTACAGTGATATAATGTTCAACAATGGCTTACCCGACTTATCATTGTTCTACTACATTTCGTTGCTCTGTCTGCCTCATTGCCTTTCTTCTCTCATCACTTGCACTGTCTGGTCTTCTGCTTTTTATGTTCTGTGCGCCATCTCCATTCTCTGCACAGTTCCTCTTTTGTGCTATTCAGCTGCTGCACTGTTCTCCTTCTTCACACCTGAATCACCTTTACCAACAACACTCACAACAACATCTAATAGGAACAGCAACCCAATCTCTTCTCTATTCCATGTATTTATAGCTTATGTGCATCTTGTGCATGCAGTGTTCACAATGCCTCTGCATGCTGACTCTGCACCGTTATCCTCCACCTCTCGAGTGCTCTGTCTGATTATCATCGTGACTCTTCAGCTTCTCTGGTGGTTCGCCCCGCGTGTGCAGCATCATTGTATGTTATGCTGTGATTCCTCAGTCTCTCTGGCAGTTTGAGACTCTTCGTCTTCTCTGAGACAGTCGAACTCTTGATCTTCATCGACCCTGATCGACGGTTCATGATCTTGGTGAATCAACGGTCCTGATCTCATCATGATCTCGCATCTCACTGTTCCTTCATTGGAGATTTTCGTTACTCCAAGTCGTGATAGGTGAGACTCCGAGATGGAGCTCAGATCAACGGTCCACATATTTTGGTGTATTGACGGTCAAGATATTATCGTGATCTCGCATCTTGTTGTTTCTTCACTGGAGATTCTCGTCTCTCCAAGTCGCGATAGGAGAGACTCTGAGATGGAGCTTAGATCAACGGTCCACATCTTTTGGTGTATTGACGGTCAGGATATTTTCATGATCTCGCATCTCATTGATCATAAGATGGAGATTTTCGTCACTCCAAGTCACGATAGGCAAAACTCTGAGATGGAGCTTTATGGTGCTCTGATATTTCGCCACGCATCCTCTTGATCCAACGGTCCTTGATTAAATCGCGATCTTTCATCTTTGTTGTTCCTTTGACTTTCCAGTCAGCGAGATGACTATATTTCGCCATGTTTCCACTTGATCCAACGGACCACGATTAAATCACGATCCGGATCCGACGGCTGTCCTTCTCTCGCCACGTTGCGATCTTGCGACTTGGAGTACCCATTGTTTGGAATCTCAACCTGCGAACTCCCGAGTTCATGAGATCTCTCGATCTCTCGCCACCTGTCCCCCCATATGGACGGCTATAAATCTCTCACCACTTCGCCGCCTCGCGTCCTCGCACCTCGCGACTTTGAACACCCAATACTTGGGCCTTTATCCTACGAACCCTCGAGTTTGTGAGATCTCTTTGATCTCTACCACGCACCCTTCACAGATGGACGGTCCTGATCATCTCACCACTTCGCTGCTTCGCGACCTCACGCCTCGCGACCTTTAACACCAAATCCTCGGCTCTTCCACTCACGAGTTTCCGAGTTCGCTCAGATCTAACGCCTGAGAGATATCCTTCTCTTCAGCGCGTGCTCTTCTTGTTTTTATTCAGATCTAACGGCCCTCATGCTGTCGGGAATTTTGGATGGGATCCAACGATTAGCGACGCTTCTCCTCCAAGTTTACACATCCTTCTTACTTGGAAGAATTTTGACTCTGCACTAATTCCTCCTGAGCCTACGCTGTTCCTGTTTGTCCATCGATGCACTTTCTGATCCTGCCATCTTCACTGTTGTACTTGCCATCAATGACAAGCATACACTATCTGTTAAACATTTGCCAACACTTTTTCCCAAAGTGGAAGGGACATCTCAGCGCAAAGTTCACCTACTCTCAGTCATATATGTCACGAAAAAGACATTCAACATTGTAGTGGCCGATAATGATAAGGTATCTGAGTTCAAGGTACACTACGAGAACATCGGCTCTCCTGACTAAGTGAAATTCCACTTAAATGTCAGTGATATGTTGTACGTTGATTACCTAAACTTAGCTCTGAAAATTTTAAGGTTGACAACACATGTATTGAAACTGGATGGAAAATTGAAACAGGAAAAAGTGTCCAGCAAAGCTTGGATGATGTAGGTAAAAAGATTAGAGTCTGAAGGTCCACAAGGGGTGAATGCCTCTCTACACGAAAAGGATAAAATGATTCAAAGTTTGAAGAAAAGATTGAAGATGTCACCTACAGACCATCCATAGATAGCAGAGTTAATTGCTTTGGAGCAGGAAAAGGAAACCTTCAGACAAGAGGCTCTAGACTACAAGGCTAAGGTGTTGCAGTTGGAGAAAGAGAAGGAAAATTGGTCATAGATGTAGGGGACAACATCGGATATGGAGATTATCATACCTGCTAATGCAGAGGTTGGATCAAATATTGACGGGTTAGTTCAGGTTATGTCCTAGATAAGTTTGAAAATAGGCGAGATCAAGGATCTAAAAGAAAACTTATAAAAACTGAAACAAGAGGCTAAGGTGAAGGAAGAGAAATTATCTCAACTCTATGAAGAGAACCAAGACCTGCAAGAAAGAGTGAACGAGCTAAAAACCATATTGAAGGGTAAAACGCTACTGCAGGGAGCCAAACATGTGATATGGGACGTGATTGCTGCGGAGGTTACTAAATTCAGAAGCTATATTAACTTTATCAATGACAATGATAACATGGTTTCTATAGCTCGAAACAATTGCGTTGTTGTAAATTAAGTGCTAGTGAAGAATCCCTCGGAATGGGCCCAAAATTCCATCGAATTGTTGAATTCCATACCAACCATCGATCTTCATACGATTGGTGTGAAAGACAGGACCGCTTTAATCATTTCATTCAGGATATTCATTTCCAAACACAACCTACTCAGATCGGTTAAGAACAAAGATGTGCAAATGGACCATAGCATACAAGAGTTTAAAGATGCCTTCAAACAATTGTTTTCTAAAGGCCTCCCCTCATTCTGGGATGGTAAAGGCTCATTGTACAAGAAGGAAGATTACCACACTCTTCTCATGCAATGCAAGATTGACAATTCCAGGTTTGAAGATATGGAAGAAAGTCTGAAGGGTCCTAGCTTGGTAGAACACTTAGCTACTAATTTCAAAATTCTGAACAAATTCAAAACAGTGAAAGTCAGTGTGCCAATCATGTCCTACGCAATGTGCATCGACCTGGAAATTTTGATTAAAGAAATGATGGACTACAAAATCCCCTCCAACGTGCAATGGACAGAACTTGTAGGGTTGGGAAAAAACAAAATGCCACATCCTCGCAACCAACAGATGATATCCAGCTGTCACCCATATTACTAGACCTAACGGAAGTACAGAGCAGACCAGGTGTAGCGGAAGGAGTCGGGTGGTCAGAGAGATTATTCATGATGGTGAAACCTTTTTTTTTTGTTAATGATTGTAAGTCATTTTGTATACCGAAACTGATATCTGAAACTGTTACAGAAGCTTAAATGTTTCAGTTTCAGTTATTTTTTATCAAATTGTATAAGTACTAAGAGGCTTGAATTAGCCAATGTTGGTAGAAGTGTAAGAGCACCTTTTTGGTTGTATCAAACTTTATTTGTAAATTTTATGAATCTGAATTGATTACAAATGCAGAATATTTTGAAGTCTCTATGAAAATATTCTAACGGGTGGTGATATGAGCTTTATTTCCTTTCATCGTATGTATTTCCTGTAGCCTGTCATTTCATTTAAATTTTCTTTTGTTTAAATTGGAGAGTTTAAAGGCCCAGAATTCGTCCTACGATGCTCTTGGTCTAAGCAATTTAAACTATGTGATTGTCTTCTTAACTTATTCATAATTCATTTTAGCAATGCTCTGATGCAGTTATTTGTCTTCTTTATCTCCTACACATCTTTTTATTTCAATAATAACTCATATTCATCGCCTTATTTAGCCTTTGTCCTCTGGAGAGTTCTATTAGTCTATGCATCGTCTTTGTTCACTTTCATAATTTTGACTCCATAGCCCATAGTGTTTCCCTCTTCTTCGCCAACAACTCTATTAAAATCTCCCAAAAAAATCAAATCTAGCTGTCAGTTTCCATAGATATATCAAGTGACACAAGAGATCCCACTATGAGTTGGGTAGGCTAGTGCCTCAGCTCTAAATCTGGTTGAAACAATTACCTCTATCATTTGTCTATTCATCCAAACATAATTTACAGAGTGCTAACAGGAGGGATGGTTTTTCCCTTAGAATTTATGATATTAACAAGATTGAATAGAATTATTTTTTCTCTTGTGTATTGATGATTCATATCTGATCTTGGTGTTTCCATTGCATATGTTTTCCGTCAATAATTTGAGTGTAAATTACTTTAGTGATAGTTAAATCACTAGGAAGCAATTTTCAGATCTGAAATTAGTCACATAGAGTTGCATGTGAAAATTTAGATGGTATCAGATCTTGGGATCTGAAGAAAAGTGGATCATGTTTGAGACACATTTTTGGATAAAACACTAGAGGATTTTTGTTCTTGTTCTTGTTCTTGTTCTTGTTCTTGTTCTTGTTCCAGAAAAGTGACAGGTGATAGCTCTAAGAGGGAACTATAGTGAAAGTTGCAGGTGGCAATGAGTTAGATGGTATTTGGTTTGAGATATGGTTCTTATTCAGAGAGATCCACCAACACATGACAAAGGTACAATATTTTTTCATGAGTTTCATAGTTTCTGAATCATGTATGTACAAGGATCTTGGTAGGAGGACCAAGAATGTAGTACAGGGGCATGGAGCAATGGTATTTTTGTTGAAGGAAAATCTTCATGTGGACAGGTAGATCTCCTCAAAGAGATAGACTCTTAACTCTAAGACAAAAAGTGCTTATCATGGTCACCAACTTCCTTTTAGGCATACACAAACTAATGCATGAAGAGGAAGGAGGAAAGATGTACCTTTTACCGGTGTTTGTCCCTGCACGCTCCGAGTTGAACTCCAATCTTGAGCTCCTCGATAAGCCCTGTAGAAAAACAAAGTACAACCACTTCCTATTCTATCGAGATTAGTTCGAAGTGGACCTATCTACTTAGAGACAAATTCATGTAATGTCAAACACAAATTAGAAAGAAACAGGCCAAGCATATTACATTAATGAGGAAAAAATGTTACTTACATCAATAGATGGAATGTAGCAGTTTCGTCAAGTTCTCCTTGCCTAACGCTTTCTCAAAATCTCCACGATTGGAATGATGATAGCTTCGCTGATTATCCTCCACTTCATTGTGTGTTTCCTATGAGATCATAGGTTTCATGCTTCTCATTCCTTCTCCAAATATCACTTATGAGATCATAAGTTTGGTATCATTCTTCATCCAGCTCCCCCTTTCACCATGAGAAAGTTTTCTTATATATCCTTGGAGAGGCCCAACTACTTGAGATATATTTAGAGTAAGTTGAGGATTTTCCTCCTTAGTTATGGATCTGCCCTATGATCATGGCTTGAATAGGGATTCGAATCCAACTGCCTTCCAAGAATGAAAATATCTTTCCCCCATTCTTCTCAACAAACCAACTGCTGCCCAGAATAGGTATCACTCCCTCAAAAGGGCCATCAGAGTGTTATAGCGCTTCCCAGTAAGGTTTAGGCGGGAGTTAGTACTCCCAAAAGTAGTATCCCTCATCCAAAAGGGTAGAGGTAGTGTTATAACTCTCCCATATAGTGTATAGGGGAGCGCCAACACTCCTGAGAGAGGTATAGGAGAGCGCTCTCCTCCAAAAACTCAGTTTTTTGGGTTCTTTCAGATGGCAAGAGGTTCATAAGCCCAGTTAACCATTCCTCCTCTTCCAAATCAAGTGTTTGATGTGTGTCAAGTGTCCTTCTCATGTCATTATAGGCATGACATAGGCATCATGGCAATATTATTTCCTTGACACTTGCGACACTTGTGAGCAAAATGAAACACTTGCGACACTTGTAATGATGACACTTGTGACACTATCGAAGTGAGTAATTTCGATGTGTAACAGATTGCCCCCCAAAGTATGAAGTTAGAATACAGGAACTGATAATTGAAATGCTTTGTAGACTTTCAAGCAAGGGCATAGATGCAGAGAAACTGACATAAGCTGCACACAAACATCCAACAAATATTATGACATGTTTCAAACCCAAGGAAGGCATACCTATGCTTGGGTGATCAATACTTACAAGATATGGCCACCATAAAATACATTGCAGATCCATAATTGTATTGATAAAAGGTATAGCCACCGAGGATACAGTGTGGATCTATACTCTTATGACCTAAACTAATCGTAGCCATGAAGAATACACAGTGGATATACGAGATGATAAGACATAGCCATGACCAATACAAAGTGGATCTATGTAACAGTATATGTGTCATTGTTCAAGAGAATCTCCTTCGCAACCTGGGAAAACTACATATCAAAGTGATCACTCAACCCAGGGTCTTCTTACCAATCCCAGTGTAGTACGAATCTAACCATGTGAATATATGTCCTAATGTCGAACATGGAAGAAACCACTTGATTATCGGTCAATGATGTAAATTGTTAACAAGCACGAGGGAAATCACCATTAATGTCAATGATTCCCAAGGTACCCTAGTACATTCCAACAAATATGAAGGAATGAGCTGAAGTTGAACATTCGTGGAATCATCCAATCAGAGGTCAATGATGTAAACCCACTTTTGGATGTGAGGAGGCCTGCCATTAAGGCATGTAGGTCCCAAAGTACTAATTGGTTTCTAAGTCTAGTCCCTAGATAACGTGTTGAAGTCGATAGGAATAGACTCGTCAAAGGAGGGCCTTGATGTATTCCCCCATCAACGACATGAAACAAACACAGATATGTAATTGGTAGATCAAATGAACATGGACTGACATGGGTATTGAGACAAGATATTTGTGATGGCTGACTCTCGAGGTGGATACCTCCCTTGAACACTGAGGCACAATAGTAGAAACATGACATGGACCAAAACACGATGATGCAATGGATACTGTGACTTTCGTCGAGTGACCGAAAGGAGTAAGAAAAAATCAGAGGATTGGTTCAGTGCAAAGGCCCAGCGAATTAGGATGTGAAAAAAGACAAAGTGACGTGTTCAAGGGAAACTCTAAGAGTTACTTGGTAATGTTCTCAAAAAACTGCTTGGATTGCTTCTTTCAATTTTTTCCCCCATCCAGATAGATGAGTACCTCTTTTTAATTTAATGAGCTCGAGGAGGGTAACACATGATCGATATAACTCACCTTCGGTAAGTTCCTCTTCCTTTGTTTAATGAACTGGAAGAAGTAAGGGTTCAGTCCCATATGGGCCTGTCGATGTTTCTTTTAATGAGTCCAAAGATAACAAACTCGAAGGTTTTTCATGATTATAGAGTTTGGAAAAACACTTAAAAGAGAACTCTCTCATTTCCTTTTTCATAAAGTAGTCTGATGAGACCGAAAAAGAGATAAACTATCGCTCAACAAACATTTTCTTCAAATACTTTAACGAGCGTGAAAATAACAAGGTCGCTCTGCAATCTTTTCATCTTTAGAGAGTATGAAAAGAACTTAAAGGTGACTTCAGTGTTGTCCTTTTTCGTAATGTTAGTCTCGCGAGGCCGAAAAAGAGATAAATTATCACTCAAAAGATGCCCTTTCAAACCTTTTAACGAGTGGGAAAGGAATCAAGATCACTCGATGATCTTTTCATGTTTAGAGAGTCTGAAAAGAGCTTAAAGGAGACTCCAGGGGGTTCCTTTTTCGTGTATCCATACAGGTCCGAAAAAGAGATAAAAGTCTACCTAGATGCATTCTCATGTATTTATGAGCACGAGAAAGAACAAAGACTAAGCTCGGTATTCCCCCAGCATGAAAGCTAGTGGCTTAACTCCAGAATGATCAACAAAGGCTGGAGTCATGCCCTCCAAGCTTCAATTCATTCACCAGCTCTGAGGTCGTCACCAATTTCTCGAGTAGATGAGAAAGAGGAGAAGGGTGGATGAAAAGAAGGTTCAAGAGATGTGACTGTTTCATTTTTTAATGAGCTGGACACAGGAAAAGAACTATGATCAGGGCCTTTGTTTCATTTTTTAATAAGCTTTCCACAGAGAAGGGAAACTAAGATCGTGGTTTCTTCCTGATCATGGCTTCCGAGAGGATAACGCTCTGGAAGGATACCATGTCAAGGGACAAAACTCGGTCATGGCCTCCAGGAGATCTTCGCTGGAAGGAAGATAATCACTCAAGAAGGAACACATGTCAAGGGTCATGATAGGAGTAAGGATATCAATCTTCAATAATCCTATCGAAGAAATCACCATGTCCACTACCAGATCCAAATCGTTGGAAGTTGAATTAATGGGAGATGATGAAAAATCAACACCAGGAGGGGAGATAGAGTGTATATCTTCCCGAATTTCTTCACGAGGGGGAAGAAAAGAGGATCGATGAAGGTTATGATCCCAAGGTAACTTGTCAATACAAATCATTTTCAGAAGAGATTCATCAAAGGGAAAAATTGGGGAAATGCAGTCGATTGCAGACAACAAGGAACTCATCTGTGATTTCATCGAGGAAATGTCAGGCATCAATAGATGTTGGTCATTCGATGAGGGAGAAGTGGATGGGATAGAAACGTATGATATTTCAGCTAGACTAAGTGGCACGGTGTCACTTAGTGCATCAAATTCCAACGGACAAGGTCCAATTTGAGGGTCAGATGATTCCAAAGATTGATAAGACATGGTCGAAATCATATTGACAGTGGAAATATGATGTGTAGTCGGTGGAAGTGGTGTAGGGAAGGTACCCATGAGGCTAGAATATTTTAGTAAGACAACACCAACGCTTTCATATGTGATCTTTTGGTCTCTCAAGAAAGGAATATTGTTGGTAGTAGGAACGCGAGCATCGGTCATGCAAAAATCCAACTGATCAACAGTGACAATTTTTCCTTGATGAGGAAATTGGACACATCAAAAAAATGACGAGGAAACAACATTCATAGCATAAAACCAACTTCTTCCAAGTAACAAGTTGTAATCAAGGGGAGCATCGACCACCTCGACATCAATAGTAATAGTTTTTCCACCCAATTGGATGGGCAGGGACTATAAAATCCCATGGGGATGAAAACCTCGCCCGTCGAAGGCGCGTAACATTGTTGGGTATTTGTTGAGTGCTGGTGATTTTAAGCCTTTCCAACACGCCAAAGACATGACACAAGTCAAGGCTCCCTCATCTAGAATAGTTCGGTGGATTTGTTGATTGTGAACAACAACATCAACTTGGAAACCGATTTGTTGGGAGAATCGAGATGCATAATTGTCCAGGTTAAACATGATATGGTTGGATGACTCAGGATCAACAGTGCCAAGAGCGGCTAAGAGTGTTCTACGTTGACTGGGGTAGTGTTGTAGAACTTCTAACGCAAACATAGCGCACGGTGCTTAAGCCAAATATTCAACAATGTTGTAGTTCTGGGTGGCACGTGAACTAGGATTAAAGGTAGATTTATGTATAGTTCTCTTAGGACGGTGTAAGATAGAGTCAAACATGGGTTTCTCAATCTGGAGTGGTCCATATGGAGGATTAACCGATGGAAGACTAACGGAGGATGATGATGGATCTGGTAAAGTACCCATACCATTAGTGTCTTTTCCTTTGTTAGGGTTACCCGGTGTGTCGTATGTCTTAGAGAAAGTGGTCAAATTGATCCCATTAAACATATAAATATGTGCACTCGACGAGGCCTCATCATGAGGATCACTAGAACTACCCCCAGGAGAGGAGGTTTGAGCAACCATGGATTGCTACTGTGGAAAAGGTTGAGTAAGCACAACGGGTTGTGACTTCCCTTGGAAAAATTTTGGCCACTTCATTGTGAAGTGGACAATCCCGAGTGTAGTGATCGTCACCAAAAATGATACATGAGAATTTCAGTTTCCGTTGTGGTTGCTTTTCGGCAGCAAGTGTTTGATTTTTGGGTTGTTCATTATTATTTTTTGATTTATTCTTTGTCTTCTTCTTACCTCCGGATTTTTGTGAAGGGGCGGATTGAATTGCATTCACCTTAGAGATATAAGTTTGGGGGGAGGTAGAGTAGGGTGTAGTCAATTTGGAAAAATCATGAGTTTTGATGGAACCGATAACACCATCCGCATGAGACGAGGATGATGGCTTAGAAGGATCGGTATTAGCTCAAGAAACATTCAGAAGAAAATCATACAAAGCACCAGATTGGGAATAAACCAAATCTAAGTATTGAGCCCGAGTGATGGCTTGTTCCTCTGTGACCGCACCACCCATAGCGACATCATGAGAAATTGGGGGTAACAGTGATTTAGTAAACCATTCCACCAACAGTATGTCATAAATGACTGCCTTGATCATCCTTCGTCATCACCTCCACTCATGAATATGGTCAGAGATATGCACAGAGTTAGTTTGACGAAGTGAGGTCAAGAGTTCAGTACCTGTCTCGTAGTGAATAGGCAGTTGAAAGTGCGTGAGGAAATACATGGCAAGGGAATTGAAATCATGAAAAGAAGCACGTGGTAGTTCAATATACCACTTTGTTGCTGAATGGGTAAGTGTTCGCTGGAAGAGACGAAAACGTATAGAATCATCCATGAGGGAGTTTGATGAACACCACAAATGGAAAGTCATCACATGGTTGTTCTGATCTTTGCCAAGATTTCCATCAAATTTTGGAATATCAAAAGGAAGTTTAGCTGGAATGATTGGCCAAACCGGTGAATGAGAAATAGGATCATTAGTTAACCAAGACAAGTCTAGGAGATCTAGAGTCGAAAGGAAAGGTAACTTTCGGTTAATTTGTGAATGATACTGGTGCGACATAGGAACACCAGTAGGACCATAGACTGGGTTAGGTTGATAGTTGTAGCCAGTAGGTCCTCCTAGATACGTTTGTTTTTGTCCAGGATAAGAAGGATTCGATGGTGCATGAGAAACATTGGCATAACCCGGTGGGTTCTAAACATTATAGGCCGGGTGATTTATTTTCCCATGAGGAGGATAAACATTTTTCCCTTGAGAATGGTAAGGAGTAGATCCTGGAGGCAGATACACATGAGGCCCATGAGGAGGATAAGACTGTGGTCCTAGAGAACTCCAGGTGGTGTTTGGGATGTCGCTCAGATAAGATTTCCCGTAAGATGTTACGGAAGGGACAGGATTGGATACTCCTCCTAGTGGGTTATTATACAAGTGACCCCCAACATGGGGTTGAGTAAAAGTGCCTCCTGAAGATACTCCCTAGGATTGTGAAGGGTTTCCAGCAAATGAGGGTTTCCCCCCTGCCAGTGATGTATTTATGACTGGGGTATGACTGGAAAATGGAGGTTGGCCTCCAGGAGGAGCATGAAAATGGGGTTGTCCCCTGGGAGGGGTAGGAATTCCATGGAAAGGTAGTCCTCCAGGAGGAAAAGGTTCATTGGATGGTGGTTTCCCTCCGACCAGTTGTGTTTGTCCAGCAGGGGTATGCGTTCTTGGGTGAGAATATGTCCCATTAGGATCATGTGGAACATGTGGAGCTATACAGTAAAATCTTGTAGAAACGGGGGTAGATATTGAAGTGCTTTGGGGATGAGTAGAGGTGATGAGTCCAACATTAGGATGGACTTGTGTTGGTGTAGCAGTAGGGTGAATAACCTGATCGACTGGGTGATTCATGGTTTGACCGGATGGTCCTGTTTCACTAGGAGGGTCATGAGGTTGAAAGGGTTGTCGAAAGGATTCAAAATGTTCATAGATATCGCGTTCCGATGAAGTCCTCCATACAGAACGAGTAGGTGTGGGATTGGTTTCCACTTCGGTGCTAGGATGAACATGAGTCCTATACTCGTTACTAAAGATTGGTTCTATGGATCCCATATATGTTTCGATAAAGATCCTCTCTGGTAATTGTGGGATCTCTTCATCTATGACATTCCCAAGGGAGTCTAAATGAACCAAAAGTGGTTTGAGAGGGGTTACCGACACAGAGGTAGTGGGATTTTCAACCGTAACCAAAGCACCTTCTGATTTATCTAACGGAGGAGCAATATCACTTCCAACGTCATATTGATTTTCTACCTCTCTACGGTAGTTGTCTTCTGGAGGGTTAGGAGGTAAGAGTTGATAGCCTTCCAGAGGTATCCCTTGCATCCTACATGTTTGGCAAAGTCCTTTATCGTCTACGGGCTCAATTGTGGAGAATAATAGAGCACACTGAAAATCTAGGGCCAACTAACAAAAATAAACATCATGTGCTAATAAAATCTAGGAATCAACCAAGCAGACAAAACTTCTCTCGATGACCGTACTAGTTGGTGATGAAATCCAACGTCGCGTGATCAAGTCAAGAAGGGGCTAGGATATGGTGGAACAGATACAATGGCGACCTGCTTAATAGACTTTCACCTTGGTGCAAGCTTCCACACAGTAATTGTGGATTTACCCTCCAAGGAGCCCGAGTGAGTTTGACCAATGTCTGTTCCAGGTACAGTGAGACTTCACTTCACCGTCACCTTGTGTAAGTATCTAAAGATTATGGCAACTAAAGACACCAATTCGCAGTGAGTCCCTGGGTGGGTATAGTCGACATTCTGATTTGAAATGTATGGGCAGGACAACAAGTCTGAAATCAACCTGAGAGGCTCCCACATATAATCATGGGTATACCTCCAAGTGATCCCAATATACGATTCGACCACTACAAACAGTTAAACCACAGAAGGATAATCTCCATAATTCACCCGAATGTGACATCGTGCATAACTCCTGTGTGAGAGGGGGATCTCAAAAAACCAATACGACAATTCAATTTGACTCTCCCTAGCTCAGGATGCTAATGTTTGTTTTGAAAAAAACTTTGGAGAGTTGTACTCAGCCTAATCCAAAGTGCTAACCCTAGTCTACTGTTGGTGGAAGATCCTAAAAACAAAAATTTTCTAAATAATTTTTAATTAGCGTTCCTTTTATAGTTGTTCTTTACTCAAAGGGTGCACGAAAGTGAAACTGATGGAATGAAGACTCAATTCTCAAAAATATGCATGAAATATGATAAGCAATCATTTCTTTTCAATGAACGCCTATTTAAGGGAAAGAGAAGGAGTCGTTTTCACTTTCAAACACTAATATGAAATGTACTCAAATCAATTGGTTCTCAATCAAATCCAATGCATTGTTAAAACATTTTCAAAATGTCTTCTAATATGCAAACCAATCACTACAAAGTATCTTTTGTCGTTTGTATGCGAATGATGATTAATTCAATGCAAAGACTTCTCCTGCTAATTTCCCTTTCAGATCAAGGAGATTTGGACAAGTATGAGCAAATTTCACACAAACAACACACCCTCTTGCTATCAAACAAGAGAAAGAAAACCAAAAACAAAAAATGAAGGAGAAAGAGATTGGACAAGATGACCTTAAATAACCAAATGAGAAGATTCACAGACTTCTGATATCCTTCACTAGAGTTTATGCTCAGTCAGATAGGAGAGAAGAAAGCAGTGGATTGATTTCAATCTCTCAATAGCAAAAAATCAAAAATAAGGAAGAAGGCCACCAACTCTAAACAACAAGGTTCTTATTCCTCGGAAGGCAGGGGGTCAAATTTCATTAGGAAGATGTAATGAAGCATCAAGAAGCTAGACAAAGGCAAAAACAGAGACTGAGTTGCAAAAAACACAATTCTGGAAGGTAATTTTGAAAAAAAGAGGTTGGCGCTCTAGTGTAAGGGCCACCAGAGCATTATAAAGCTGCGTCTGAGACCTCTAGGGAGTGTTGGCTCTTTGGTAACATGGGCACAGGGGCGTCGGGCTTAAAAAACTCATAACAATGTCCAAAAACCCAAAATTTCAGTCAAATTTTGATAGTCAAGTTGAATGTGATGGGGTAAAGAGTCAATCAGCATATGAAATCAAACATATGGGGTGAACAAGGTCTAAAAACAACAAAGGGTAATACAAGGTCTATGAGGAAGATTAAAACTGAAAATGTTTGATTCGGATCCCCAGTGGAGTCACCGGTTTCTGTTGAAGGAAAATCTTCCTACAGATAGGCAGATCTCCTCAAAGAGCTAAACTCTTAACTCTAAGATAGAAAGTGCTTATCATGGTCACTGCTTTCCTTTTAGGCCTACACAAACTAATGAATTAAGAGGAAGGATGAAAGACGTACCTTTTACCGGTGTTTGTCCCTGCACGCTCCAAGTTGAACTCCAATCTTGAGCTCCTCGATAAGCCCTGTAGACAAACAAAGTACACCAACTTCCTATTCTATCGAGATTAGTTCGAAGAGGACCTATCTACTTAGAGACAAATTCATGTAATGTCAAACACAAATTAGAAAGAAACAGGCAAAGCATATTATATTAATTAGGAAAAAACGTTACTTACAGCCATAGATGGAATGTAGCAGTTTCGTCAAGTTCTCCTTGCCTAACCCTTCCTCAAAAGATCCATGATTGGAATGACGATAGCTTCGTTGTTTAGCCTCCACTTCACTGTTTTTTTCCTATGAGATCATAGGTTTCATTCTTTTCATTCCTTCTCCAAATATAACTTATGAGATCATAAGTTTGGTATCATTCTTCATCCAGTTCCCCCTTTCACCATGAGAAATCTTGCTTATATAGCCTTGGAGAGGCCCAACTACTTGAGATATCTTTAGAGTAAGTTGAGGATTTTCCTCCTTTAGTTATGGATCTTCCCTGTGATCATGGATTGAATAAGGATTTGAATCCAACTTCCTTCCAAGATTGAAAATATCTTTCCCCCATTCTTCTCAACAAACCAACTGCTGCCCAGAATAGGTAGCGCTCCCTCAAAAGGGCCATCAGAGCGTTATATCACTTCCTAGTAAGGTTAAGGGAGGCACCATCACTCCCAAAAGTAGTAGCGCTCCTCCAAAAGGGTAGAGGTAGTGTTATAACACTCCCATATAGTGTATAGGGGAGCGTCAACACTCCTGAGAGAGGTATAGGGGAGCGCTCTCCTCCAAAAACTCAGTTTTTTGGGTTCTTTTAGATGGAAAGAGGTTCATAAGCCCAGTTAACCATTCCTCCTCTTCCAAATCAAGTGTTTGATGTGTGTCAAGTGTCCTTCTCATGTCATTATAGGCACAACATAGGCATCATGGTAGTATGATTTCCTTGACACTTGCGACACTTGTGAGAAAAATGTGACACTTGCGACACTATCAAAGTGAGTAATTTCGATGTGTAACACTTTCGTATGGAGTCAGGGGGTGTGTTGCAAGTGGAAAATGTGCTATGGTTCCAAGAATGCATTCTCATCCTCGTGGATTGAGGAGTATGACTATGTAGTGTTGTTCCGATATGGATATGTGTTATTGGACAATTAGTTCGTCTTTCCAGGTTTTGGGAACCTTTTGTGCAGGTGATCTATTCACAAGATATGTTTCCAGGGTTTGAGAGGATATGGAATGACTGTATCTAGGAGGAGACTTTGTTGATGTCCAGGGATGATATGGATGGATTGGTTTTGCTTATTCCCAAACAATATAGATTTAGATCAACAATGGTTCTTAAATTTAGAGAGGGAAATGTGTATAGGCCGAGGGGCCAACTTATGTGTGTTGTGGTCAATAGGAGAAGAGAGATAGATGAGGAGGGGCAGGTGGATCCACCAGTTCCAATGGTGAGGTAGGAATCCCCACCAATAGTGCATGTACAAGGGGAGAAAGTAGCTCCATGAGTGGTGAGGCAAGTGGCCCCAGCAATAGTACTAGATCAAAGGGACCAGAGTTTAGAAGGATTCAACCCTCATCATCTAGTAGGGAGAGTAGCCTCCCAATAATGTGGAGAGAAAAATGGATAGGGAGTAAGTAGCATCAAATGTTTTCTGGACTCATAGGGATTCTGACTTCAGAGCGAGTCAAGAGGCTCAAAGGGAGTGTAAATTATAAGGGAGTGAGGAGGCTTAGAGGGAGTCTATCTTCAAAGGGATTCAAGAGGATCAGAGTGAGACTCAGTTGCTTAGAGGGAACCAACCTTCAATTCAATAAGGGAGAGATGAATATTCCAACACTGTCAAGTAGGTGTCATAGGTTGAGATGGCCAGTTAAGAGGAATAGAGAGAGGAATTTTCTTCGGTGATAAAGAGAGAGACCTGTTATCACTGAAATTACGTCTGCAACATTGCACGCATATGGTTAAATAAATACACTAATTCCAACAACAATTAGTTCACCTACAACACTGAAATTCATTTCAAAGGAAAAAACTATACAATTGGGTCAAAAATTGACATGCACAAATTCACCAAAGGAAGCACATGTAGAGTGTGCAGTGTGCGTGGGACAATAGAGCCCTCATAGTGCACAATGTGCCAACTGTGTGACTCTGTACGAGACAATTAACACACTTCTATGAACGACACAATTATGGATCTTGTCATCCCCTCAACCACTTATGGACCAACTCCCAACATGATTTAACCCTCATATCTGTGTGAAATCTGAATGGGAATTTGTTCAAGGACTAGAGGGTGCCCTAAAAGGCCCCTTGTTCACACTAAGAACCAATTTATTTTTTTCTTGAAAATATTCTATAAATAAGAGCCATGGGTGCACTAAGAAACCAAGATATTCATTGTATTTTTATGCTGCAAGAATTCTCCCTTGAGATTCCTCTTTTCTCTTTGGAGCCTTCAAGCATCACTGCAATAGGCCATTCCACTCACCTCTTGAGGGAATAGGCATTGATTTTCTTCACCATTTGTCATTTTTCTTCCATTGTAAGAAGATCTCTCCATTAGGGAACTCAAGACCCCTCCAAAGGAGGAAGAGGAGACTCATGATTCCTCATTTTTCTCTATGGTGTTGTTGATTAATTGGTTTGGTTGTGATTGATGTCAACCCTCGAAGAAAGTCCAATAGCGGATTCCGATAACACAAAGGTTTGGGTAATGGACCCAAGTTTGTTTTATGTATAATGGTATGAGTTTTGATATATTTGTAGGTAATACTATTCTATATGGACAGTACATGTCATGCCATTTCTGGTGGTATGTGGAACGTCACATAGCTCCTCACAGTTTGAGATTTATGGCCTTATGAAGTTGAAGGACCCTCATATGATTGGATTGAAACCCCAAAAGGTCAAATAAGTCAAAGTGCTTGCAAAGAAGAAATTATTTAAATAGTAAAGTGAAGTGAAAAAGTCAAAGAGGATTATTTAATTAATAAAGTGAAGTGAAAAAGTCAAAGAGTATTATTTAAATAATAAAGTGAAGTGACAAAATCAAAGAGGATTATTTAAATAATAAAGTGAAGTGACAAAGTCAAGGAGGATTATTTAAATAATAAAGTAAATGGAGAAATTTCTAACTATGGAAAGTGGTTATAAGAAGGTTAACCCTAAAATGAGGAAAATGAGTTAAGTGGTCAAGTGGTTATTGGACACATGGACAAGTGGAAATTTGGGCAAAGTTGGACATAGGTGACTATGTGGACAAAATGACCTAGAAGATGCTTCTAAGGAAGCTACTTGGAGAGTATAAATAAGAGGAAAGGCTCTCCCATTTTAATTACACTTGATCATATTGAATATCTAAAGGTGACTAAGGTAACCAAAGGATATCTAAGTTGAATTTCAAAGGGAGGGTGAAGTAAAGAAGATCGAAATTCAAGGGAGGATAAATTCTTTTGATGATGCTTTCTAAGTTATGTTATTTACAGCTCATCTCACCATTTCCACAATAAATTTTTTTCTAGAATGATTCAGACCATGAAATTGTGAGGCCTTTGATAAAACCTATCCAAGTATCTGTGGTACAAATGTCAGCGTGTGGGTCGTTGGAGTTACACTCTGTGGAAAATAGGGTTTGTGGCTAGTCCTGAAACTAGTCTAAAACAAGTGTTTCGGCTAAAAACGTCATAACTTCTTCATAACATATCCAAATTCAGTAAGAACAAATGTGTTGGTTAGAGTATAGTCAGTAGTATTCCATGTGGGGCATGCTCTGCAAGTTCTCTCTCTAGAATAAGCCATAATTCAACAAGGTATGCCATTTTTGCTATAACTCCTTTTCTGAGAGGTTCCAAGTAGTGACACCTGGAGAAATTAAATAAAACACATTGAAGAGTGTTGTGTACTATTTTAAGATATTTATTCATTACAAGTACACAGTTATGATTATTTAAAGTTAGGTTTTTTGACTAATCCAAAACTAGTCATGTGAGACTAAAGGAAAGTTTGATGAAAATGCTAGTATCTTGTTGTTAAAGTTAAGGAAGGTTTGTAGGTTGAGGTACAGGTTGGTGCATGGTTGATGCACTTGTTTATGGTACAATTTGATTATAGGTTGTTTGGTACAGGTTGGTCCATGGTTGATGCACTTGATTATGGTACAGGTTGATTACAGGTTGAGGTACAGGTTGATGCATGGTTGATACATGGTTCAGGTTTTTGGTATAGGTTGTTTGGTGCAGGTTTATTTGTACATGTTTACAGTAGTATATCTCAGAGTGATAGTGTGACAATGGTTCCATCATTCTAATTATATGTCAAGGAGGTTGGACAGGGCAAGGATAGGTGGTTGTACCCACCTTCCGATTGTAGCCAGAGAACATAGGGGGTTGTAGCCTCCTTCTGGTTGTAGCTAGAGAATTGGGAAGTTGGATCTTCCCTAAGGTTGTAGCCTGAGAAACTGGGGGGTTGGAGCCTCCTTCTAGTTGTAGCTGGAAAAGAAAGGAAGTTGGTGCTTCCAATGAATGTAATTATTCAAGATATATAAGAAAAATCATTTGGTGGTTTTCTCATGCTTTGGGTTTCCACGTAAAAACCCCGATGTACTGTGTATGTGTATGTTTGTTCATTGTTTATTTACTTTGAAAATATTGGATGATAATGATACATTGATATAACACTTTCATTATATGGTTAAAAAGGATTAGATTTCTCTATTATTGATTCATCCCCTCCCCCCCTCTCATTAATCCAACAGGTGTTTTGCCTACTAATATATTGATCCATTGGTAGCATTATGTTGGTAATTGGTTGATTTTCATGGTTCTAAGTTTCTTATGCTTTCTAATCTTTTATTTCTTAGTTGTTTTAGTTTATTTCTTTGTTTATACATGTGTTTGTCTTGTTTAACCCACTCACAAACTTATGTCTTGTCTAGGAAGCTCATCTAGACATGCAAGTGTTGTTGTTTTTCTCACCCAAGTGACACAACCAACACAACATATTGGACACCATAATGGGGATCGGTATCAAATTCCTCCCTATTTGAGCTTAGAGAGAACTTCATTTTAATCAATTTTTATTGCAGGTACCAAAATTGGTCTAGCCCAGCCTGTCAAAGGAAAAATTCAGAGTTGGAGAAGGATTATTTCACTTGGAAATTTCTCCCCCGACGCGTGACAGGAAGTGCATGGATTTTCCTACCCACAGACGCTCACTGTGCATGCCACATACTTCTTTTATCTACGCACTGTGCACCCTTTGCACACCTGTCATAATTGTAACCCATGCACATATCCATTTTTTCAAAATGGTAAAGGTTTTATGATGATTTGAAGACCCCTAGCCTTCATATTTTTTCTTTCATGCACTTTGTAAGACAATTTCACTCCACTTAGATTCCTTTCCCATAAGAAAGGTTAGCTAACATAAGCACTTAGGGGGTAAAAACAACCAAAATTCTCCTCTTTTTCTTTGGTTTCCACATGGATGTCTTGTTTGTCTTGTAAAATTTTAAGTTGAGGTTGTTGCTTTCACACATAAAACACTTACATTGGGACTAGAAGTTAACTTTGACCCTTGAGTATGCTCTTCTCTCACACCTTAGTGTGATCTTGAGAATCAGAAAGGTGGTTAAAGGGGAATTTCATATCCCTTAAAGCTTTAGGAGAGTACAAATCCCCCCTAGGGTTCCTCTTAGTATTTTGAAGTCATTTTAAAGGATTTGTAAAGAACCCATATGTCTACATCGTAGTTCTTTAGGGATTTAAATATTCTGCAAGGTTGTACCAATGACACATAGTAATCTAGGTAACAAATATTTGTAAGGACCACATGAATTCCACATATTATAATCTCACACCTAGCTTATTAAAAACTTGGCACACTTTTTCACTTGCTCACATGCAAAGTCACTCCTCGCGCATTTAATTTCCATTTTGAATTGTGGAGGTTGAAGTAGGTTTTCTCCAAAGGAATTATGAAACGTCCCACTACTTATTTGGAAATTATCCACACCCATTTAATTTCAACGAGATTGGTTCACACCCCCAATCTCTCATCCCACCACATATAAAAAATTTCTAAAACCTCACTAAGGTTTCCTCCACAGGAGGTTCCAAAGGAAATTTTTTAGTCTAGGTAGGATCTTCGGGGTAGGCATCCGAATAGCCCCCCGTTATTTGGTTCTCATATTTTCAAAAATTAGAAGTTGATAAGTAGGGAAATTTTAAATCCTCCAAGTCAAGTTCTCCTACACCATGAGGTAGGGAGATACCCGTGAAGGGTTGAAGGTCAAGGTTCGGTTGTTCTGTGCATCCCTCCTTGAGTCACACAACTCTTTGAAGCGCATTCAGCCTGTAGGCCAAAAATCTAAATGTCACACTTTGACCAAGGTACCTAGTGACCAAACTTAGGACATCTACCCAGGTGAAAATTGTGGGTTGCAATTGCACCTTGATCAGATTTTGTGTGCCTATTGGGAAATATCACCAGTTCTTTCGGGTTATGCTCCCTCTACCCCTCATTATAACTGATTATTTCAACCTTCACTAGTTCTTCTTCCGATGGCTTCAGACCACACTATTGAGTACTTTTGGAAGGCCCAGTGCTATTTCAGAGGAAGGATGATACGTCTTTTAGGACATGATAATGTTTTTTTTATTTGTTCCCCCACATGGAAAAAAACCACCTATCCACATGTTTTCTTATTTACAGTTGATTTATGTATGATTCTCATTTTATTACATGTAATTGTAAGTGGTACTATCTTGTGAAGGTACAAAATATACAAATATCTTGTTCATTGTAATGATCCCAAGCCATTATGCAAGGATCATCATTGTTTTGGTGTCTTTTTAAACTTTTTCCTGGTTGTGGTATTTCGTCAAACACTTTGTTGATCTACTTTTTAGATGTTTTTATATGTGTGTATGCAGCAAATAACAGAAAGAGATAACCATGGAACATACCTCAATCATATGCAATAAGATAGACAAGCCAAAACATCTCAATTCTTCTTTATTCATAAAATAGAGAAACTTGCTACAATGAAGATGTCAATCTGGAATGCTCAACAGATGGCCAAGAAGATAGACAATAGATAAGGGCTGCTACAAAATGCTCCCGCTAATATAAAAGATTCCTCCAAAGGTTGAATAAGAAATGAAGATCAATACAAGCAGATCTAAATGCAAAACTCTCTAGTTGAAGAATGCCACACTCCAACATAAGACTAAAACCCTCAATAACTCGGCCCTGCTGCCAAAAGTGTCCAATCACCCTAAGAAATATGCCAATTGATAGATCGGGTGATGGTAAGAACAACCCAGGTGCCCGAATCTCCAAGATCCCTCTCAATCTCTATAGATATGAAATTCCCCCACTGAATGGTGCGCCCCACTAAATGACTGAAACCCTAGATAATTTGGCCTTGCTGAAGGAGGCCTCCAAATGATCTGAAACTCTCCAGAAACATAGATCGGGACACTGCAAGTCACTAGGTGAAGTCTCAGGGTCATATCTGAAGTGTAACCCCTCCAAACGGACTAGATCTGGATCTAATAAACGCCCTCCTTCTCTTCAATTCGCCCCACTGCTCAAGAAATAATCTGAGCCATAAAACTATCTTAGAAAGCACTAGATCTGATGTCCAAGGCCCTGTAATGAAAACCCAAGTGATAGAATCCTCAATGGCCTTGGCAAACTCCTACAACGAATCTCTCTCCAAGGATGGTGTGCCCCCCTTGCTGGAAACCTCCAATGGTCTGCCCTCCTCCTCTTCATGTGTCTGTGGCTATGTAGAACCTCCTACACTGATGTAGATATAACTAGAATGGTGTGGGAGAGTATTGCATCTCCGAGACCAAGCCTGGGACAAGCTAGGTGGAATCTTTCACCACCAAATCATCCTCTAGGGTTTGTTAAGTCAAAACCCTCAAAACCCCCAATGTTGGGCTCACTAGCTAGAAGCCAGAAATCAAAATAAGATCGTACATGAATGAATGAGAAGAGGCCCTTGAATTTCCTTTATACTTTTTGGCTCACCTAGTCCCTCCAAAGTGACTTTCATTTTATTAATATTTAATTAATTAATTAAATCACTTTAATTAATTAATTAACCTTTTTACCTTTGAAAAGATCCGTATCTCTCCTTGTGGCTTCCCTGGCCACTGAAAGTCACTTCTAGCCATCCCATCCTGTAGTGTTTCTCCTCTCGATTCCAATGAGCTATTACACTGAGAGGTTCCTCCAAGTAATGTGCCCAAAATGACCTCTTCAGTGAATTCCATTGACTTATAGCTCAAAATAGTCGAAATCATGGAAATCGTCGGAATGCAACGAAACCAAAGCCAACCTGTGAAAAATGGATCATAATGATGGAATATGATCATCAATGCAAGATGGACCTCACAATGCCTCTCAAATACCCCTGTACTCGCTCTAGCATCCATCTGGCTACTCTGGTCATCATAAATCTCTGCCTTGTGATGATGTCCCAAAGTGGGGACATTACATTCATTTATTTCTCTCTTGTCACCATTTCCACACATTCACTTTTCTAGTCGAAAACCATAAGGGAATCACGGAATACCCATCGTTCTAGATGCTTGCAGAATATCCCTCCTATTCTAGAAGGATTCCCTAGTATTTCTAGCTCACTGTCTCAACCATCTCACACCCCCATGAGTGCTACTATTTGGGATCATCCTTACTTGGTTCCACTTTTCTTGGGTCCAATTCCTAAGGCCATCCATCCACTAGTTCTCCTTCACAAGGAGGCGGGGGAGGAAACTTCTTCTCAAGGGAGAAGTACAACCCCAACAAATATCTGACACAGGATAGGTCCACTGCCTTCTCACACAATGGATGGAACTAATCCTCCACCAAATATCCCTATGCCATACTTGGAATCACTCAAAATTCCTGATTTAACCAAACTCACGAATGATCCCATTTTGCACGATACCACTTGGCCCAATATGCCTACAAAATTTCCTTCATACATTCCAAAGTTTGAAGGAAAACCAGGGGATGATCCCGCCAACCATGTTATGACCTTCCACTTATGGTGCTCCTAAAACAACATCATGGATGATTCCATATATTTAAGGTTGTTTCACCTCACTCTCACTGGTTCCTCAGACAAATGGTATGTGGACGTGAAATCAAAGTCCCATGCGACCTTTGAATCATTGGCCAAGGCCTTTTTGTCCTTTTTCCAATGACCATTTCGTCATGATACCAGTTTATAACTTCTCTCGAAGTTCAAAAAAACTATTTCTATCCATATATTCGATCACATCCATGAATAGCGTCGATGTCGTATTTTTTGTAAAGACAAAACCACCAAATAACAACGTCTTGATTGGTTTCTCAAATCAATTGTCTTTGTTATTTCCAAGGATGTCACATCCACCTTTCCTTAGACAGAAGAGGAAGCCATTAGCAAGGCACAACATTTTGACCTCATCTATGCTCAATCAGGCTACTTGTACAGAATGTTACCTGATGCACCCAGACCCATACCATTTGGCCAAGAAAAACTTGGGATGTCTCACACTATGGATGGGTTGATTGGTTCCATGACACACCACAAACCTTACAACCAACTACCACATATTTATGGTGCACCTCAATATTCGCAACCTTATGGAGGGCCATCTTATTACCCTGCCCCCACTTACCAATATCCATATCATGTTGTTCCCCCTCAATCATTGGGAGGACCCCCACCAGTACCCCAAATGCATATGGTCCCTCAGTAAAGTGTTTTTCCATCCCCAACCCTTACACGCAACCATAACAATTGTGGAGGTACTTCAACTTCCTATACGCCATATGGATCGACTCCCCAAACCAATCCATATTTTCCATTTCCTAGTCCTCCACAACCGATTTCTCCTCCACACAGACAACCATATGCCGAGTTTAAATTTGTTCATCCCTCTCCCATTCAGTAGCTTCAGACTTTTGAATAGTTGAATATGGAAAATCCAGACCATCATCCAAATAATTCCAAGAAGAAAGGAAAAAATTGAAACAATAATAACCTAGGACTAGGAGGAAATAACTCCCAACAAAATCATCCTGTTGGGGGCAACCAGAATCAAGGAAGCCATAACCCCAAAGGGGACAATAAAAATAAATGAAAAGGGAAGAACAACAACAATCTCAGGATGAACTTCCCTTGCGCTCTTTGTGGTGAGTATGTACATTATACTCACCATTGTCCCCAAATTGACGACTTCAAATGGATGAAAAAATCCATGAACGTGCCACATCCTCCAACCTCACTTGCCCCACAGTAGGCCCACCAAAATTAATTGCAACAACCACCCCCAGTCATGTTGCAAAACCCTATTCCACATCAAGGTATGATGAATACCCAACATGAGCTATACCCTGCCCCACCCCAAATGGGGCAGTATCAAAACATAGGTCCCATTCACCCTAGAAATCCGGTCGATCACAATATCCTCCTCACCAGTGAAGAGGATATTCTCCTACAAACCCATGGTCGTCAATACTACATGCCTCTTGACTTTACCCCAAACACCTGAGAAGAGGCTCCAGCTACAGCCGAACAACCATTGATTATTCCATGCCCTAATACTGAACCAATCATTCGTATACCTCACATTCCATTGTGACGGAATGTCAATAACCCTCATGCTAGGGTATCACACAATTACAGTCTGGTCGATGACTTAGCACAGTCTCCTACATCCATGTCTATATTGGGTATCCTCCAAACTTGTCCAACTCAAGGAAAATCTTTTCTTTCCGCCTTGGGGGAATTCAACCCAGTAGACACTAGACTCATCACCTTTGATCTAGATAGTGGAGAACTGCACCTCCTCTCCCTGGTAGCTTTTCAGATACCAGTTAAGAATAGGAACATCACAATTCATCAATGTATCATCGATGAAGGTGCATCCACATGCATCATGTCCAAAGTAGTATGGAAAAAAATTGGCTCCCCTAAGCTAGTACCATATGCAATCACCTTGAGAGCCTATGATGGTCGACCATCCTTCCCTGAAGGGCTCTTCCAAAATGTCCTCTTCAAACTTGGGGGAAAATCCATGCTCGTTGACATTGAAGTTATCGATGACCTTGTTGATTACAATATATTGTTTGGATGTAGCTACATGTACGCTATGAAGGCAGTCGCTTCTTCTGTGTTTCAATCAATGATGTTCCCCCACAATAGGAAAATCATCACCATCGACCAAATTACACATTATGAGCCTAACCATTCTGCTAACATTGATAATAGTCTTCCCCTTGTCCACACTAGCTCAGATGCTTATTCGCTCATCAACACGAGCCCTATAATTTTCAAGGACCCATCCTTGTTGGGGGCATACCATGGAGCACCACCTCTACTACACCCTTCAACAAACATGTGTGTAGTATTTTCTGATGGAACTGATATTAGAGACACTATTCCTCCCACTGAGGCCTCTCCTCACATCGACATTCCACTAGTCGAAGAACGATTACTTAAATAATTCCTTGATAAACCTACTACACCACATATCCCTGATTTCCCCCCCCCTCCAGGGGAAAATCCCAGTTTGGGAGATAGTCCCTCAAGCCATTACTCAAATCCTTTCTTCTACCCCCCACCTGGAGTCCAATCATTCCAAGTAGTTACGACCCTTACTCTTCCCAAAATGGTTCTTTCCATCCATGTATGGTATCTTCATCCACCCGCGATGGTTCCTCGGTCATCTCTTCCTCCTCAAACAAAGGGAATACCAATGCAAATTCCAGTACTCGCTCCTACCGCACCACCCTCACCCCCAATGTTTGGCACCATTTCCACTATTGGGGGGGAAATAAAGAATAAAGATCCCACAACTCCACTTCCTCCTTGAGTTCAACCTCCTTGTGCACTATGTGAAAGCGAGGGACACCCCACTAATAGATGCCCTACTCTTTTTGAGTTACACAATCTGATCCAACTCCCTCAAGAAACAACATTACTCGCTACTTCACCAAGTACTTCTAATGATACTACAACATCCTCCACTACAGGTAGTAAAGTGTTACGAACGAAATTTTCTTGTGCCATTTGTTCAGAATATGGCCACTACACTCATCATTTCCCATCTCTACCTCAATTTCTCCAGACGATAGCCATAGTATACCAAACATATCGAACATAGACCTCTCTTCTACCCCTTACTAGTGCTCATGTCACTGACATTTGTTATGTCTCTTCGTCGGTCCCTAAGCAGATGATATTTCCTTGTGCTCTCTATGACTCACTTTCTCATTTCACATACTGGTGTCCTTTGATTGCTGCATACCGAACTCTTCATTCAACCCCTATTCAACCTTATCCAATCACCTCACCACTCATAATTCACTCTCCATACATTGTCAATATCCCCTCCCCTAAACCTAATTCACTTCCCATCCCTCCATGGTTCATAGTTCAACTATCTCAGGATATTCACTCGAATCCTCCCAATTCTCTGGTAACTTTCCCATAGGAGATATTACCCCCCATCACAGTTTCTCATCTACAGTATCTTGACATTTAGTTTATGTCAAGTGAATCATTGCACTTGGTATGCAATATCCCCTCTACGTCCTGGCCACTTGAGGACAACCACACTTTGACATTTCCCCCTGTCACCTCCTTGGATCCCCTGTATTCTCTCACTTTCCACTGTGATGAAGATATCCTGGAGGAACTCACTACCCCCGCTTTCCCATGGAATGCACTCCATCACCAAGTGATTTTTCTCTCACAGGAAGCCTTTCATCCTCCTAGCCAAGCCTCCATATGCACAATCGAAACCAAGTATTTTATTCCTTCAGGTCATATAGATTGGTTCAACAACCCTATCCCTTCCCCAGATTATTTTGAATAAGGAAACATGGCCAATATCTCCCCCACCATCAAAATCGACATTTCAATCAAAGCGAGAACCGTAGAAGAAATCACCATTGGCACCGCCTGCTCCCTTGAAGAAATCACATCTTACAAATCTCTCTTTTAGAAATATTGGGATATTTTTTCTTGGTCATATACAGAGATTCCCAACCTTGATCCATCTATAGTTGAACATCGGATCAACACATGGCCAGATGTCACCCTAGTTCCTCAAAAGAAATGCCCCCTTCACCGATCCAAATATGAAGCTATCAAAGTTGAAATTGACAAGTTACACATTGGTGGATTCATTTACCCCATTGTGTACACTTCATGGGTCTCCAACCCCATCCCCGTTAATAAAACAAAGGGAACTATTCACATCTGCACAGACTTTCATGATCTCAACCATGCTTATCCCAAAGACAACTTTTCAACACCTTTCATTGACCAAATTATCGATGACTCTATCATCCATGAGGCATTGTCCTTCATTGATGGGTCTTCTGGCTACAATCAAATCCAAATTCATCCATCATATCAATATAAAACTACTTTTACTACCCCTTGGGGTACGTTTTCTTATCGCATCATGCCTTTTGGACTTAAGAATGCAGGTGCTACATTCCAATGGGCCATGAACTATGTTTTCCATGATATTTCTCGCATCATCCTCGCTTATTTAGATGACCTCACTGGTTGATCTAAAAAGAAAACTCAACATTTAGACAACTTATGCATCATTTTCCAACGATGTCTCTAGTACAATATCCTCTTGAACCCCCTCAAGTGAATATTTTGTGTCACTGTCAGACGCCTTCTTAGGTTTAATTTCTCCCAACATGACATCATGGTGGACCCCCTCAAGGTCCAAGTTATCATGGAAATTCCACCATCTAGGAATTTATGCCCACTGTAGAGACTACAAGGCAAAGCCAAATTTTTACGTCACATTGTCCCAAACTACACCACTCGTGTGCATGGTTTCCTTTTCCTACTACGTCATGATATCCCATTTGATGGGATGAACATTCTCAAACAACTTTTTATGATTTGAAAGATTCCTTATCCAATGCCCCTTTGATTAGTCCCCCAGACTATGATCGTGACTACCTCCTCTACTTGTTATCCTCAACCGTCTCAGTAGTAGGAGTCCTCATCCAATTAGGTGATGACAGGAGTGAGTAAATCATTTACTACATCAGTAAAAATATTTTAGGGCCACCCTTGAATTATAATCATGATGAGAAACTAGCCCTCACAGTTCACAAACTGCATCACTATATCTTGCTTTGAACTACCAAGTTCGTAACAGATTCAAACCCCATGAAATACTTTCTTAGTTGATGGAAAATTAATTGAAAATTTTCCCGATGGATTGTCATCCTCCAAGAATATGACCTAGATTTATCAACTCCCAAAATAAAGAAAGTGCTTGTCCTTTCCGAACTCATTATGTATTTTCCCTCAGATGCTAAGGCTTCCTTCATCAATACAGATTTTCTCAACGAACACTTATTATTCATCCCCTCTGATGACCCTTGGTGTGGTGACCTTCTCGTCTACCTACAAACATCGAATTTTGGCTCTCATCTCTCTCAAAATGATCATCGATGCATTCTCCATCAATCCCCTCGATACCTCCTCATAGGAGACCTACTCTATTGACGTGGGGTCGACACCATTCTCTATCGATGTTTGACCATCGACGAAGTTGACATAGTCTTGAATTATTTCCATAGTGGTGCTTGCAGTGGTCACCTTGGGTATGCCCACCGCCAAAAAAATCATTTGATAAGGGTACTTATGGCCCACGTTGTTTCATGACTGCATCCACATTGTCAAGCGATGCGACAAATTCTAGCTCTATGCAAACAAAGCATGAGCACCACCAGCTCTTCTACATCCATTCATCACCACTGAGCCCTTCTCCAAATGTGGCATAGAATTCATGACTTTCAATCCTCCATCTAGTAATGGACACAAGTACATTGTTGTGGCAGTCGATTTCTTTACCAAACGGGTCGAATCCATGCCCACTTTCAACAATAATGTTGACACAACAACACGTTTTTTCTTAAACCACGTCATTAATTGATTAAGAGTCCCACTACAATTAGTGTCTGATCACGGTAAACACTTTGAGAACAAGATCTTTGTGGAACTCTCCTCAAAGTTAGGCTTCTCCTGTGATTTTTCCTTCCCACATTACCCTCATTCCAACGGAAAGGTCAATGTTGTCAAAAAAGTCCTCAAAACCATGCTACAACGTACCGTCAACAAACATAAGACCAACTGGCATCGTAAGTTGTTTCCCATGTTATGGTCTTATCACACATAAGTCAAAACTGCCATTGGTTTTACACCATTCCACCTTGTCCATGGGATCGAAGCCACCCTCCCTATCGAGTGTGAAATCCCCATGTTACGCACTACCATCAAGATATTACCTAACACTGATCCAATGGAGCATCTCTTATTGACCTTAGAGTCACTGAATGAAGATTGATGATCCTCAATACAAAACAATGAGGCAGCTAAAAAATGGTCCAAATCCACCTTTGACCGCCATGTCAACCTTCGCTCATTCAATGAAGGAGATCTCATCCTCGCCTAGGATATCTCCCATGATACTCTCGACCATGGGAAATTTGATTCATTATGGCATGGACCCTACATCATCCAACACTTCCACACTAAAGGTGCATATATCCCAACCTCTCTAGAAGGATATCCTCTCAAAGAACCTGTAAACAGGTTGTACTTAAAGAAGTTTTACGCCTGAGCGTATCCATTCTACCTTAGGATTTTTCTTTGTACACATTTGTAGAATTTTTATTATTATTTTTCTCCACCACTCCTCATGTTTGATCTATTATCTGGGTTATTGACAGATGCATCATTCATCATCCTACCACATTGGTTACACTGACGGTGCTAGTCGTTGGACACAAAATCTCGCTTCGGTCGCCTGGGCCCTCTATACCCCCTCACATATTCTTCTCCACTCCAGTGGCATATGTTTGGGCCCGACCACCAATAACCACGTTGAATACATCATCTCCATTGGTCTCCTCACCGAGGCTAGTCACCGCCACATTCGTCACCTTAGTATTCTATTAGATTCCCAGCTTGTCGTCCTGTAGCTCAACAATGTATATCACGTTTGCGATCCTTTCCTCTTTTTCAAATACCTGCAAGTTAGACTCTTATCTCACAACTTTGATTCAATCACATTTACACATATTTCAAGACAATTTAATCAAATAGAAGATAACATGGATAACCTAGTATTGTATTGGCATTTATCACATTAAACATCATTTTATACATCAACATCATACATTTGTCACAACATATAGAAAATACATCATAAACATAAAACATAAGCACATGGAGACAAGAATGATCCACAAAATATATATCCATATATATAATCCAAGTGTCATCAGTGTTTACAAAAATAATACATATACATCTCTCGTAGGCCAGTGAACCCCCCACCCCTATAGGTACAAAAATGGGTATCAAATACCCTATACAAAATGGGCTCTCGATCCTATAAATACATAACTCTGACACTCATCATTCCCTGAGAGCTCCCCCCTCGGTACTCTGTTAGCTGGAGGCACACCCCAACTTGGGGCCCTCCAGGTCCAGGGGGTAGTCAACCAGTCATTGTTTCCCTCACTATAGCCATCTGATGGATCAGAGTCCGCCACTCCAAAGGTACACCCATGCACTACTCCAGGACCTCCTCATCCTAGACATGGGCCCAAATGTTCTCAGGAACACCATGTAACACCTACTCAAAATGGCAGCGCAGGTCCTATACCATCGCTACGACCTCCACCCATTGCTCATGTGTTGGTCTAGCACCAACATCATCTTGTCTCTACCTCTGTCCTACCCTCCAATCTACAGGTGGTGCTTGCACTAGTCTTCAGCACGTCAACTCCCCGATCATCTCTTCCTCATGGCCTTGGGGTCCTGCATCTATAAAACAACACCAAATATAGTGTCAGCATCCATATATGCATATATCATCAAATTCAATCTATCAAAATCATAAAAACATAAATACAAAAACTTACCTCTCTGATCCCAATCCTCCCCAGGAGGCAACATCATATCAGAGTCGTGTCGGCAGTCCATACCAATGTATGGGTACCTCAGTATCACTTGTGGAATATGTCACCACATGTGTGCCACCATTTTTGTGAAGTAATGGACACCCTCTCAACCCCCATGTCAAGACAACACATGGGCCCACCACATCATATGAAACTCTCGTGGCCCCACAGGCTCCAAGAGAATCCTAGGGTGCAATACATGCACCCTGTCTAGAAACTAGGCCACAAGAATCAACCCAAAGGAAAATCCACCAGAGTCAAATCTATGACACTGGTTAACCTTTTCGAACATCCTGGTGTGGAACATAAGCCCCTAGGAAAAATGGTCCCCATCAAGGACCCTCTCCATGATCCTCATCTGACCTCTTGTGATCCGTTGATTCCCCAAGGATCCATAGATCCTCACCACCATAGCGACGATGCACTATGCTAGGAGGTCCTCAATCACCTCGATCTGGATGACTGAACCCAACATCGGGTACGGTCCTATGCAGTGGCAAGCCACCAAGTCACTTACTTGGTCATCCCCCAGCAGCTGGCAGTCCATAGGGAGGGTCATCCCACGGAATGGGAGCCCTGTCAGGAAGAATAAATCCTTGATAGTCGAGAATGTCAGTTGTTTTCCTCTCACGATGAATCATTATAGATCAGTGATCCACATAGCAATAATATATTGGTGAAGGAAATCATGCAACTGTATCAAAGGGAAGTCAAAGAACTTGAGCAACCCACAGGGTAACAAGTGTCTCCCAACGCTCGACTGTTGTCTCACTGCATCCCATAGATGATCCCATTTTCTCTCTCTCTAATGCATTGACATCATGCTCTCTTGAGTATGTTGATCACCTGCATCCAAACAAAAAAACTTGGTCAGCCTCATCATCCATAAAAAACATAAAAAATTCAAAAATTGTCAACCCCTTAACCTTGCCTCCAGTGCGCGTATTTTACCCATACAAGTGCACACATGTGCATTCATGTTCTTTTCATAGCTATGCAATAATGCACAGTTGTCTGAGAAATAGTTGCACATAAGTGCGTAGCTGTCACCTAGACAGGTGCTCACACATGCACACTTTTTCTCTACACAACAACGCACTAATGCACAACTGTTTGAGAAACAGATGAACACAGTGTGCATCCTCCAATCACACAGGTGTGCATCCCATGCATGCCTATTTTCCCCTCCCTCGTGCCTTCACACATGGTTGTGTCAATCACACCCACACAATATGCACAGGAAAATGAATTATATCCATGCATATGTGCTTGAGTATTCCTCCTTTTCCCACGCACTAGTGGGCCCCTACCCAAAACCACCCCTGTAAAACCCTTTGTACACCCCTAACTACATTCTATAAAATTTACAAGATGTAGGAGGATAAGATCACTAACCTGTCTCTATCCACTCCCGGATCGGTTGACTCTCACTCCTATAATATCCAAATCTCGTTAGAATACTCTCGTCAATTCAGCTACAACGATGGGTACAAATGAGGTGGCATTGTGAGCCCACCAACCAATATAATCCCTTTTTCCAAACTTCCACACTTAGTTAGAGGAACCCATAGCATCCATTTTCTAATATATTCTCATCCATAGGATCTTGGTCCCTCCATCTACACATTCACATTCCCCGGGCCATCACCTAAACTTGGCCCCGGAGGAGCATTTTTTCTCGCAACACGTTCAGGTACGCATGCTCATGTTCAAATTTTATCAAATAATTGTTATATGTTATTTATCATAGGATACTTTTCATGTTGGATATTTGGTTTTCATTTGTGCATGTACTTGTTATGCAAGTGACACAACCCCTTCATGTATATGTTCGACATTGGCATGTAATTATTCCCTCTGAAAATCAATTGCATCTCCTAGTCATACCCTTTGACATTTACCTTCAGTGTCCTTACATCCGACTCTACAGTACCTTTACCTCTGCTATGTTGGTGACATTAGTTTTTTAGTTAATGTCAGTCTTAGTCGAGTCAGAGTCTCGGTGTCAAAGCGTGTGAGGTCAGGTAAAACAACGAATGGGTTGAAGTCAGCAAGTGGTTGGTTATCCCTTGGACTTGGGAAGGGATGTCAGAACCAAAAAATGTGTAAGTGGTAAATGTATTTTCCTAAGGAGTCAGGTCCTATCAGAAGAGAAGGTTTTACATGCCTAAATTCGAGGCAAGTTGTTAAACATAAGTCAAAGTGATGAAGTGACCATCATCATCTCATTATGAAGTCAGAAAGAATGAAAAATCGATATGCTCGTATCACATATTCTCTACAACTCTTATCAGATGTACTTTACACGCTCTGAAGTGTACCCATCACTCAGATGTACTGCAAACATCTTTAGCTTTATTTGAAACCTCCAGTCACCATGGTTTCAGTGTCCCCTAGCACGATTCAATCTCTCACTCGCCAAGTTATAAATTTCGATCACTCTGCATGTATTCTATTCACCAACCAAGTTTATGCATTGTCTATAATTCTTTGCGTGAGCCCCGAGTTTCTCGTGGCTGGAAAATTTGATTTCCTTCAACTGTGTCACAAAACTGATTCAATCAATATTTACCATCTTTGTTCCGTGCTAAATCCACTACGCGTAGAAAAAATATGTGTTTCAACATGGAAACATCCTAGAACATAAGGAAAGGTGCATGAAGCAATAGAAATGTGGGGCTCGAACATCAAAACTTGATGTTGGTAAAGGAATACCCATATGTTAGAGCATCTTTGAACAGGTTGGATGCATGGTCTTTTGTAGGAAAATCCAAAGATTCAACATGAAACTGACGAAGCATTTTTCACTCAGATTCAACGGGTTCTGTGCAGTAATCACAGGGATCACTTTCCAGGTCACAAAGGAAACTATGTCAGTTGCAACAGAGATCCCTCCATGCGGTGAAAGGTGGTCTAAAGGCATGCATTTGGACATGTGGTGCTACGAGTATTTCATCAAACCATACTATCTAAATGGGAAATTCAAAGCGGGTATTCCAAGTAGATATCTGCAGGAACCTTTTCGGAAGCTCCTGAGAGTGATTAGGAAATATTTCACCTATGAGGAAAGGTTTGAGAGAATACACCCACACCACATCATATTATTGTTTCATTTCACAAGAAGGAGACCGTTAAACCTACCTTTATTCTTGCACCAAAGCCTCCGAGAAATGGCAGACAACGCCTAGGCTAAACAAACCATCCAAAGAACAAACTTTCTCATGTCTCGATGATTAAGTTTTTGATATTTGAGGGGTTGAGATGATTGGGTAACAAATAGGATTAGTTTCTACTCATAGTCGACATCCCCATGGATCCTAGAGGAGATTCCCATCTACCCCTGTAAAAAGAAACATCTCACCATGTAGAGGCAAAAATAGGAAGATCCGTGGAAGAAGGAAAGTCATTGGAAGCCCTATCACCTCAACAATCGATACCCCGAAGAAGGGGTAGGCCAAGGAAGAGAAAGGAATCTGGGATGGCCCAAGCCCTGAGCGAGTCGTATGTAAAATCAGTCGCCAAAGATTTACTCATGCACGCCATTTGGTTGGAACCTATCGAAGGTCCAAGTTGAGAAAGTTGCGGTAGAAGGAGAATGGTAGACACTGAAGGCACATATATTCACGAACCGTCATAGCAGCTGAAGAAATCATTGCTTGCTATCGTTGAGCTATACTAGGAAAACAGGGAGATGAGACAATAGTTAGCAGTGGAGCCCCTTGAAGCATCAACATCACAGGGCTGAGAGGGAAACGTGACTTGGATCAAGAGATAGCTCAGGGAAGTGCAAGATACAATCATCCAGCTGCATGAAGTGCAAAGGATGTCATAAGAAATAAATGAAAATCACTTCGAGGACTGTAAACTGGCCATGAAGAACATTCATGCAGATCTGGACAACGCGCAGAAGAAGTTGAAAGAGAGCGCAGTTTTACAAAGGAAAATGATGAATTTGAAAAGGTGCAATTGGTCTCTTAGGAAATTCTTAGGGTATGAAAACTGCAGACGAGACCAGAAGCATGATTAATGGAATCTGTTTTTGTCTCTTAGACATGGAGCGGATTTTTTCTCCTCGCGTCCTGTTTCCTACTGGGAAGTAGGGACTCTGACAGATACCCGCATGGAAAACATATGATGTGTAGTGATGGAATCCCATCTATTGAAAAGGACAGGTGTAAGTTGGACATGCAACAGTTTGGAGAGAGGCGTGGTCCCCTAACTGGGGTCATCATTTTGGAAACACTTACGACAATCTGCAGTCATCCGCTACATGCACGCACTAGCAAACGTTCGCGTGACAAAAATCAAGGCCATTACAATGGGTGGAAGGAGTCTGAGAGAGTACTTGATCGCCCAGATACCCTGTCAAAGGAAAGCATCGACACATCACTCTCTAATGATGATATCTTGTTAAGGAATGAACCGTCGTGGAAAAGACAAGCGGTTATGGTGTGATTGAGTAGAGTCAGTTTCTATTTTTAGTAAATTTCCATGTGAAGATTCATCTAGCAGAGAGTAGTCTAAACCTAATTTCTAGGGATAGTAGTTAGGAAGCAGGGTAGCCCGAGCAACACAACTTGGTCTATATATTTCATCTTTTCAATGTAATCCAGGTTGGTTGGCAAAATAGTGTAGACAGTGACTATTGAATCTAGCTTTTGATCCAATTGAAACTTAATGCAAAGGTCCTGAAGCTTTGATGAAAATATTCTAACTTTGGCAGTTTGATGTATTGTATTAACTCTTTGTGTGTGTTATTTCCTTTGTTCTTTATATTCATATATGTATTTATTGTTTAAATCAGAATGTGATTTTGAATATATAATTCACCACATGGTGCTCTAGATTCACTCCATTTAGACGACTTTGTTTCTTCTAAGCAAACTCTAAATTCATCCCCAATGGTGCTCAGAGTTGATTCATGTGTTTTTCTCTTGCCACACACAATGATTTTTAACTAAAATATCGTTTCTTAGTTATCCTTTATCCTCTCAAGTTTATTTACTAAGTCATTTGTTTCTATTTTTTTCTTAAATCCACTCCATAACCCAAGGTCTTTCTTTCTTTCACCAATAGAAGAAGAAAATATTGTTTAAATGTGTTAAATTTAGCCAATAGTTTAAAGCCATATCTTGTACATAGATGAAGTCTCCAGAGAGATCCCTCTCCAGGTCGGAAAGGATAGTTGTTGACCTCAAATTTGGTTTGTAGGTTGCCTCTTTCATTCATTTTCTCAGTCGAACAAAGTTTACAGAGCGCTACCATTCTAGCGCCATTGTCGGGGATAGAATTGAATAAATTTTCCGTGGGAGAACGACTAAATCTATATTTTTCACCCTTGAGGGTAAAAATGGTCCAAACATCTATATTGGTTGAAACCTTTACCCTTTTTATAACCCTAATTTGTACCATGCATGCTTACCTAGCATCAGGCCATCTCATATTCCTTCTTTGCCAAAACACTGATGAACAACTCTTCTTAAAAATCCCCTTTTATAAAGACCCACACACCCTGCTCCATTACTGCACGCGTGTACATGCTAGCTGACCCAAGACAGCTCGCGTGTACCTAAAAAATCATGGACAAAGGAAAGTTGTTGATGAAACACACAACTTTGGGTAAGTTAACTAAACCTTTCAGCCATGCATGGCCGGTCATTCGACCAAATACCTAGCTCCTTCTAACCTATAAAAGAAGGGGTAGGGGTCCCATTTGAAAGGAGGAGAATCATAGTAAAGAAACTATACCCAATTAAGCATTCCCTTTGTCCCAACCTTTAGCCATCCTTGTGCAAAGATAAGTGTAGAGAAAATCAGTTAGAAGACAGTGGAAGAAGAGTCCAGGACCAGGATCAAGGAGCAGTTGCCAACTTTATCATTGTAAGGTATCATTTTGAAGTTAATAAAAGAATTACTTTTCCCGTCTCGCCATATGAGATTGTCATTATTGGAATATTGATTGTATGATTTATTAAATCTCTAACCTATTAGTTCATAGATCAAATGCATGTGGAGTTCTTTGTTTGTCTTTAGTGAATGCAGGTCAGCATTGGGAGGAGAGTTGCAGTCAAAGAAATACCAAGCACGAAAAGGGATTGACATCAAACACGAAAAATAAGGTACGTCAACTTAATCTCTTGAGCCTTGTATTTACATATGAGTAATGGGGGTTTAGGCATGGGATGATGGTGAAAAGTAAGAATCTTTAGGTCATTTCTGCATGCATGATAAAACCATTAGTGCTAGTCTGTAGGAGGTATTTCCCACCCACAACAGAATTGGTGACCATACTGGGGATCTCTAGGGTTTTTGGGAATATTTTGTTTTTTGGGTTATTTTTAAAAATTGGTTTCATTACTTGTTTTTAAAGTTTCTACAAAAGTCTGAGCTAATAGAGATTCTGGTCTTCCATACCAGTTATCTATTTTTCTTTGCTTGAATGCATCTTTTTTTCAAGACCCACAGAGGTACATGTGGCCTGTATAAGGTATGAACACCTATACTCGCACCCTACCTTCCCACAGCCCGCGTGTACACGCTAGCTGAGGAAGTGTCAGTCGCATGTATGATTTCAGTAAATTTCTTTTAGAGAGGCAGTTATCCTCTCCCCTGTCAGAAGTAATCCTTCTCAGGGGTTTTTTGGAACTCATTCTAGTCTTTGTTTTTGCATTTTTGTAGCTTAGGTTTCACCTTAGATTGGTTTTTCTCTATGAAATATTCCTTCAATTGTTTTCTTTTTCTGTCCAAGTAAGTTTCTAAGTCTTCAAGAGATTCTAGTTCTCAATACCAGTAGTATTTTTCGGTGCTTGATTGCTTGCCATTTCATTTTTTGAAGAGTTACAGAAGTACATGCATCCTGCATAAGGTCTGCATGTGTGTACACATGCTCTGACCTTACACAGCTCATGTTCACACACTGGTTGTTGAACTATCAACAACGTGCCTATTGAGAAAAAAAAAATTGGTTTAAGGAGAGGCAATCATCCTTTCCTTGTCAAGAGTTATACCTCTCAGGGTTCTTGTTCTTTGTCATAGTAGTTTTAGCCTAGGTTGGATTCCATCATAGCTTTCTTTTTCATTGAAAGATTTCTTGTGTTTCCTAGCTTTTTTAACTTATTTGTAGCTTGAAATTTTAAGAAAAATGAGTTGCATTTTGAAAAAAAAATCCCCCTCAAGGCCGGGGGGGGCATGAATCATGCATTCATCAGTTTCTTTTAAAATCTTTTGTTATTTCTGCTTTGATTGGAAGAAAAAAAAAATAGCTTGTTATATCTCTTTCTTTCCTGGCATTTTCTTTGCATTGTTATTTGAAAAAGAAAAGAAATTAGCATAGTGTTGTGTTTTCTTCTCATCTTAAAAGCATTTCCAAAAAAAAAAAAAAAATTAATCATTCTTTGCCAGTGTCCATATAAGTTTCATCATTTTTCACAAGAGTCTTAACACCATCAGTTAAACTACCATACCCTTTTGAGTAAATCAAGCCAATAAAAATTAATGCTAAATCTAAAATTCATTAGACTTTTTATGTTTGTAGGGTCAACCAACTAGTTTAGGGTTAGGGCCTTGAATTAGGTTGGAGAGGAAACTCTTCAAGGCCATTAAATAAAACATTGGAGTCTGAGTTAGAGAGTGTCAATGTCTAGTATCGTGAAAGTTATCTGGGACCCCCCTCTAACAGAGGGGCTAAACACGAGGTTGCGTGCAAAAAGGTAGCAGAGATAACCCCTCCAAAGTTGGACCAATCGTAGTGGAGAACACATATAGAGGGCTTGTCTTGGGATTCCGTCGATTACATTTTCCACAGAGCTTCGTGGGTATCGAATCCATTCAATGTCCTCAATTGTCTTCCAGACCACTTGCCTTCGATACCCTTGACAAGTTTTGGGCTCGATACCCTATTCATTGTGGTCTACCCAACTTTCGATTGTACCCACCTAGTGATTGTTCGCATGTTGGAAACCTAGTTGCCTATATTGTTTAGAGACATACACAAGTGACTGTGGGGGTATACCGTGGTACCTAGGATAGACATTGGGCCATACTTTGCAGAGTATACCTGGAGGGTTCTTTCATGTTTGAGTTGCACTTGCATCGGTAAGTTTCTCTAGTGTTGGTTGGTGTAACTATTCTTCCAACTAGTTAGTCGTTTGCTTGATTTGCCTTTAGGAACTTTTAGTGTGTGCTCTATGCTCCCTAGTTTTCCATAGTGAGTTAGTCAGTTTTGGATTTGGGTCTATGACCTAGGGTGGTAGACCAACCACTCCTTCGTTTGAGAGGACTTTTCAGTCTTCTTCTTAGAAACGTGGAGCCACCTCTTTATCGACGTTGTTTTGATAACACTGGTTCGCCAGAGTTACTGTGTGAGACTTTTACAGACTTGAACAATCTCAAAAAGGGAGAACCTATGCATAAGATATTCATAGCTAAAGTTCTTGGCAATACTAGCCAAGGATGCCCTTCATAAGGAGATTCTTGTTCTTTTCCCTTATTCAAAAATGTTGGTGTCCCTTTGATGGCCACTTTGTACATTCCCGGGTTGAATGTGGGACTACTGTTTTGGTTGGGTACCATTCCAAATGTCCCAAATGCTCCTGACACTTCTCAGTTAAGAAATTTATGTCATGGGAACGTTGTTGATGTTTCTTTTTTAGCAAAGTATTCTCCTCCTCCTTCTCCCACCTCTGGTGAAAGTATAGTTACTAGTAACCGAAAGTCTAAACGAAATAGAAAGAGGAAGAATAGGAAGAAGAAATCACCAACCTCTGTGAGTCATGTTGGAGATAGGTCACTAACCTTTGCAAGTCACGTTGAAGACTAGCACCCAACCTCTGCAAGTCATGCTGGGGGCATACACCCACTCTCTGCAAGTCATGTTCGGGGAAAGAGTCCAGTCACTACTAGTCATATTGGTAATAGGTCTGTAGCCTCTGCAAGTCATGTTATCGACCCATCACTAACCTCTACACGTCATGTTAGAGATGTGCAACCAATCACTGCTAGTCATGTTGGGTGAATTAATTCTGTTGATAAACCTATATGGATAGGACATAAGCCTAAGTTCCCTTGTAATATTTGCAAGGGAGATCACCTTACTCATTTGTTCCCTGACATTCCAGAGGTACAAATATTGTGGTTCCTGTCTACAATATCTTCTAATTTTGAGTTTTTTGAGGTTTCCTCGCAGTCTATTCAACCATTAGTTGAGAAAGTGGTCACGTTGATGCAGTCATTGGCTGATCCCACTCCTCTTTTGAGGGGTGAGGTGCCTTTAGACCATGTAGTCTCGCAGCCTATTCATCCATGGGTTGCAAAATTGGTCATGCCGATGCAGTCATCGATTGATCCCACTCCTCTTTTGGGGGGCGAGGTTCCTTTACACCTTGTAGTCTCTAAGCCTATTCAACCATTGGTTGAGAAAGTGATCACGCTGATGCAGTCATCGACTGATCCCACTCCTCTGTTGAGGGGTGAGGTGCCTTTAGACCTTGTAGTCTCTCAACCTATTCATCCATTGGTTGAGAAAGTGATCATGCCGATGCAGTCATCAGCTGATCCCACTCCTCTTTTGGGGGATGAGGTGCCTTTAGACCATGTAGTCTCACAGCCTATTCATCCATTGGTTGCGATAGTGGCCATGTCGATCCATTCATTGGCTAATCCCACTCCTATTTTGGGGGGTGAGGTGCCTTTAGACCATGTAGTCCCACAACCTATTCATCCAGTGGTTGTGAAAGTGGTCATGCCGATGCAGTCATCGGATGATCCCACTCTTCTTTTTAGGAGTCTCATGTCTACCGACTATGTTTTTATCATTTCTGGTTCAATACTTTCAGAACAAGGGGGAATTCCACTTGTTCTGAGCACACCCCCTCCAATCCCTAGGACGGTTTCCTTTGATTGGAATGACCTTGTTGAGACTCATCTTCCTTCTTTCACACCTTTTCAAATAAGGGTTGAATTTAATTCAACAAACATTTATCGATGTATTGTGGATGAGGGAGCCTCTACAAGTATTTTATCCTCCTTGGTTTGGAAAGTCTTGGGATATCCCGAGCTTGTGTCTTCTTCGCATGAGCTGTTGGATTTTGACAGAAGTCCTAGTGAATATTTGGGGGTTCCTCCTCAGTTACCCATATATTTAGGTGAGAATATCGTCCTTGTTGATGTTATAGTGGTGCAAGGTCCATTAGATTTCAGTATGCTTCTCGGGCGTGATTATGTATATTCTATGAACGTTGTGGTATCTATGCTCTTCCGGGTGATGCACTTCCCTCACAATGGAAGCATTGTCACTATTGACCAACTGGCATATGATAATCACCATCCTAATTCGTCATTATTTCAGACTACCCCTTTATATGTTCCTAGCATTCGTGTAGACTCTACCCTGCCACGAGTTAATTATGTGGCATATTATCCTCGGTGTTCAATTTCTTATGAGAAGGAACCTATGCAACCATGTTTTCCTTCTCGAGAATTGGAATTAGCAATTGATCCATTGGTGTATCCAATGGGGGCATGAGAGCCCTTGCTTCCCCCTCTTGGTCCAAGTGGGCTTGAGTATCTTTCTGAGTCCGATCTCGTTGTTAGTAGATCGTCAAGCCCTCGTGATCGTGATTCTTCGTTGATAGACTCTATTAGTCCTGGCCAAAACCTCCATCGTCATATGGAGTGTGGTCAATTTACTTCACCCGTTGGGATTGTCGACCCTCATTTGCGTGATTTCTCAGATTTTGAGTTGCCTTCAGATGAGGCTATCCTTGAAGCCATGACTATGATTTCTATCCCACAGGAGGACTTACACTATGGTTTGTGTTTTCTTTCCTTTTGGGAGACCTCCCAAGTTGACTATCGAAGAGAATCTTGGTCTGAACCTAGCAGTAGGCTCCACCTAAACCAGTTTAATACATGAGTCATAGCCCCCACGGGTCTTCTTTTAATCCCTTTTCATACCCTCTAAACATGAAAATATTGTCGAGCGATCTTGTGGCCTTTCATGCTCGTTAAACTGAAATTTGAAGTCACGTCCGTCCGACAGTGGTTTACCCCTTTTTCAGTCTAGATGGTCAACTATACAAACAAAGGTATACTCTAAAGAACTCTAGTTCTCTAGAAGAGTATCCTCAGGTATCATTTTAACCCTTTTTCGGGCCTATGGGAATAAATGTATGAAAAAGGAACCCCCACGGAGTCCATAGTTAATCTCTTTTTAGACTCCCTAAAATTGAAAAGATCATCGAGTGACCTTATTCTTTCACACTCGTTAAAATGGTCCAGAAGAACATTCCTGACAGAGTCCATAGTTAATATTTTTTCAGACTCCTTAAAAATGAAAAAATGGTCGAGTGATCTTGTCTTTATCACACTCATTAAAATGGTTTTGAATAGACGTCTTTTCGGTGCTAATTTACCCCTTTTTCAAACAGACTAGACTACCTTCAAAAAGGGTACCCCATTGGGGTCTCCTTTTACATTTTTTCAAACTCTCTAAATATGAAAAACCGCCAAGCTTACCTTCTCTAGGCTCATTAAACTTACATCGAAGGACGTTACCATTGTGTGTATTATTAATCACATTTGCGTACCCACGTCTTTGGCCTAACGTCGGTTCCATGTTGCTCTCAACTAAACCATCTAAATCATGCCTTATACGCAAGCCCTATAGCACTTTGCCTCTGTGTCTTGACACCTTTGGCCCCTGGAGGATTTTTCCCGAGTGTCCTTTTCTTGCATATGTCCCTTTTCCCTAAGCATCCCTATGTTTTGTGTGCTTGGAACTAGTATGTTTACGACACCCAATTCCTCCTTTGTAATGTAGCATTCTTTTATTATTTTTTCAAAATTATTGAAAAAAAAAAAATCAAATACACCCCAAAAAGAGGAAGGGAAAAGTATTTTCTTTTGATTGGCGGCACAATGTGTCGCCCTTGGATAAATCACATCGGACTGTTTTTTCATCAAACCCTGGGATTTTATATGAACTTAGGAAGTTGTTCCCACTACATTGAGTTGTGTCCTCCTCCATTTGGTTATTCTTCCAAACATATGGAGAGTTTGTGTTGCCTCTTGCCTCATAAACTTATGTTAATTCCATGTTTCTTGAGTCTCATCATTTGTCATGCTATTGTCCAAGGGAAGTTTTTACCAATCCTGAGTAGGCCCCTCTACATTTTTTTTCTTGCCCTCATGACCGACCACCTTGAAATTCCAATCAAGTCTTTGTTCGAAAACAATGAAGCCTTAAGTCTGATAATCAATATTCTCTAGTCCATGACCGATGAGTCACCGAAGACCTATGGGTAGTGAAGTCGTACACTCATATTACACTCCTACCTGAGTTTTGAATATTTTGAAGTTGTTTCTCAAGCTCTAAAGACCTCATCTCTAGCCATCATGCCTTATCAACTTCTAGAAGATGGATACTCTACATGTATATCTTTTTGATTTCGAGAGGTAGCTCCGTTGTGTATTTCTTGTGGCTACACTTTATATAGTTATATGAAATGGATCTACAGTGTATTTGATTGGTAGACATGATTTTATTTTATCCCAAGCATGGGTATGCCCACCTCGGTGAGACAATTATTATTTTGCAGACAACACCTCCCAATTTCTAGTCCCTGGGCTCAATTCTTCGGAACATCGGTGAAGATTGTTAATGTATTTCGGTCATCAGATGCTCTTTTGACTATTAGGGCCCTGAAATGTCCCTTTTTCACTACACCTTTTGATCATTCAACCTTCTAATGCCTAAGCTAAATGACTATTTTAATGAGCATGAAGACCCTTTTTCGCAAGGTACGAACTATTCATCTTGCTTTTATGTTTTCATTTACTTAGCATGTTTGATTGATAACGTTTACATATTTTACCCATGAAATAATTTAACTAATGATCAAAGTGTTAGAACATCCCATTTCAAGAAACTCGTTGTTGTCATAGCTATGCACAATTCCTGGAAGTTGTTACACAACTGCTACGACAGAATCCTGTTAACTCGGAAGTTGTTACAACAGATGCCACCAGTCTTGTTGTGCTGGAAGCTGTTACAGGACTTCTGCAATGAATGCCCAACAATCCTGGAAGCTATTACACAACTACTATGACATAAGCCTATTGATCTCAGAAGTTGTTACAACAGACGCCACCAGTCCTGTTGTGATACCACTGCTGCAACACCTGCTATTTAGAATGCTGGCTCACGATGTTGATGAAGGAGAATTCAAGATTTTGTATTAATTATATCTAACGAATAGCCTGAGAATCGAGGATTCTCAAGACTGCTCTATTTATGAACACTGATTGACTCTGACTTTAAATAGTAGAGCTTTTGTAATGTAAAGGGTTGTTAGTCTTTTTTGTTGGAACTGAAGAAAGGAACGATTATTGTACACAGATATATTTTTAGCAATTGAATGAAGAAGTGGATTGGATTTCTTTAGTATAATGTAACTTATCTTTTTGAGTGGATTCAGTGAGAAGGAAAGGGCCCACCTTCCTCACCGATTCCCCTCTATTTCAAATTCTAGATTTAGTCATTTTCATTGCGAATGGTTTAACTGTTACAAATTTTTGAATACAATTGTTATTATAGTTTAGTTCCTTCTTGGTAAATGTGCATAGAATTGTCTCATGAGAATTATAAGTCAGTTGTTGAACATGGTTGGAGAACTACTTTTCCTTTTTCTGCATTAGGTTAAAATCTTGTTTTGGATAATTAAGAGTGTGAAGTAGCTTCTTTCAATAAGTAGATTTCCCTTCAACAATAGTATAGAATTTCTTCCTGCAAAAGTAAATTAGAAAGATAGATTAAGGTAGGCAATTCATGGTTTTTGTAGATTCATCAGGTTAGATTGCAACTATGATTTTAATTCTGTAGCACTCCAGTTGTATCAACACAATTGTGTTAGAAATATTGGTTTTTTGTTTTTAAAATAACTTCCCTACTACAATTAGATTAGAGATTCTTTCATAATCTAGCATAGACTGTGCAAAATTATCTTGAAATAACAAACTTCCCTGGGTTGACAATTCATATTGAACACTTTGATTTTCCATTCAATTAGACAATTAAAGTGCCCAACACTGACCTCACACATTAGAGGGTATCAATTATAACCCTAATTTGGACCAGACATGCTTACCTGGTATCAGGCCATCTCAGATTCGTTCTTTGCCAAAACACTGATGAACAACTCTTCTTAAAAAAACCCTTTTATAAAGACCCACATGCCCTACTCCATTACTACATGCATGTACATGCTAGCTGACCCAAGACAACCCACGTGTACCTACAAAAGCATGGAAAAAGGAAAGTTGTTGATGGAACACACAACTTTGGGTAAGTTAACTAAACCTTTCATCCATGCATGGACGATCATTCGACCAAATACCTAGCTCCTTCTAACCTATAAAATAAGGGGTAGGGGTACCATTTGAAAGGAGGAGAATCATAGTAAAGAAACTATACCCATTAAGCATTCCCTTTGTACCAACCTTTAGCCATCCTTGTGCAAAGAGAAGTATAGAGAAAAGCAGTTGGAAGACAGTGGAAGAAGATCCTAGGACTAGGATCGAGGAGCAGTTGCCAACTTTATCATTGTAAGGTATCATTGTGAAGTTAATAAAATAATTTATTTTCCCATCTCACCGTATGAGATTGTCATTATTGGAATATTGATTGTATGATTGATTAAATATCTAACCCGTTAGTTCATATATCAAATGCATGTGGAGTTCTTTGTTTGTCTTTAGTGAATGCAGGTCAACATTGGGAGGAGAGTTGCAGTCAAAGAATGACCAAGCACAAAAAGGGATCAACATAAAACACGAAAAATAAGGTACATCAACTTAATCTCTTGAGCCTTGTATTTACATATGAGTAATGGGGGTTTAGGCATGGGATGATGGTAAAAAGTAAGAATATTTAGGTCATTTCTGCATGCATGATAAAACCCTTAGTGCTATTCCATAGGAGGGATTTCCCACCCACAACAACCCTAGCGAATCCAGTCAAAAATACCAATAGAAAGTAGTAGTTCTATTCATAAGACCTAGCTACGAAGACTATTTATACCAAAGCCAATCCTGGACTGAACCCTGTAGAGCCCGTGTATGATCCTGAGATACTTCTGCATAGGGTAAGGGAGCAGGTGCAAGACCCATTCTATTACCTAGACAGAAATTTGTCCTTGCCCAAGGATAGGGCACAAAGCATTGATGACCTCGACTTTGACACCTTGTTTGAACAAACTTTGTTCATGTCAAAATCAGAAACTAGCTTGGACCATATAGTCTTCGACGAGGACAGGTTTTGATCCCTGATACCAAAAAAAATCCTGCAAATCCAAAACCCCCTTAGACCAATGGTTTCCAGATTCTCCCCCCTTGTTCTACTAGCCCAACTGCATGATTTTCCCCAGAACTATAACCAGAGAATCAATCTATATGACATTGAAGGAAACATATCTTCCCAAAAGAACCTAGATTGGTTCAATGATTTCGTTGATCTAGAAGAGGTGTGTTGTAGGAAAATCTGCCTGCGGACAAGTAGATCGACCTCTAGAGCTTGACCTTAACCCTAGACAGAAAAATGCTTATCGTGGACACTGACTTCCTTTCAAATCTATCTAAGCCTAATGCATGGGAAGGGAGAATAACAGAAGTACCTTTTAATCGACGTTTGTCCCTGCACGCTCCGAGTTGCGCTCCAATCCTTTTGCTCTTCGCTGAGGTCTGTGGACAAAAAAAGATACGACCACTTCCTACTCTATTGACATTAGCTTGAAAACAGATCTATCACTAAATGATAAGTTCATGTAGTATCAGACACGAACTAGAAATAAACAGGCCAAGCGTGTCATATTAATGAGAATGACGACAACAGTACTTACAATCGTAGATGCGAATGCGCCAGCTTCGTCAAGTCCTCTTCGTCCAACCCTTTCCTGAGAGATCCACAACCTAGATAACAAAAACTTCACTGATCACTTCTCTTTGGCTGACTGTCAGTTTCCTCTAAGATCATAAGTTTCATATGTTCAGTTCTTCCCCTTTTCCACCATCATAGAGCCTGTTTATATAGGTTGGGAAAGGGTTAACCTCTTGAGTTATGTTTAGAACCAGTTAGGAACCATCTCCTTGGATCAGGGATCTTTGATGAAACCAAGAATTCGAGCACAACTGCCTTCTTATCTCGAATGTTCTCCTCCTCATTCGACTCAACGGGCTAACAATTGACCCAGAATAGGGAGCGCTCCCCCAAAAGGGGTATCAGAGAGTTATAGCACTCCCAATGTGCCTTGGGAAAGCGCCAGCGCTGTTAAGGTGAGCAACGCTCCTCCAGAAGGGCTGAAGAGCATTATAACGCTTCTGGATCATGGTGTAGGGGTGCCAACGCTTCTCTAGCAGTATTAGAGGAGCGTTCCCCTTCCAAACCATTGTTTCAGGGCTCCTTTCAGGTGTTAAGAGTTCTTTGATTCCAGTGGATCAGTTCTTGCTCTTCAAATCAGTCATATGAGGTGTCATAAGTGCTTCCTTAGTGTCGTTACCACGACATTATGTCTGAACATTGTTTGCGACATGAATAATCAACTTGCGACACTTGTGAAAGTTGTAGGGAAGATGCGACACTTGCGACGACTGATAGGGACAATGTGACACTTATCCATCTGAGCAATTTTGACGTGTAACAGAATGCCCCCCAAAGTATGAAGTCAGAAGATGCAAACTGATGACTGAAATACTTTGCAGACGTTCAAGAAAGGGTATGGACTCAGAGAACCTGACAAAAGCTGCACATCAACATCCAACAAATATCATGACATATTTCAAAACCCAAGGCAGGCATACCTATGCTTGGGTGATCAAG
>ML781153.1:1261390-1278045 GCA_009831015.1 Picea engelmannii | reverse complement strand
ATTCCACTTGGGAAGATGAGTCTTTTATACAGAAGCATCCAGAGTTACTCAAGCGTTGCGGACAACACTTGTCTCAAGGGGAGGGGCATGTTAAGCCCTAATATTGGCCCATTACCCCTTAATTGGGGCATATTAGATTAGTAATGTTATTTTATTTATGTCGGCTTTAGACCATTAGTTGTAATTATACCTCCTAGTCTCCTATATATACCAAGGAGACATCTTCATTTTGAATCATCTTGTACTTGAACAATTAAGTGGGGTAAAAGGAGGTTTCCCCCTCGAAGAGGATTATTATCTGAAATTATCTCTTTTTCAAGGCGTTGATTACTTTTCCTGAGGAGTTTCTATGCTATATTGATGTTTGGTTCTTAACATTCACAGACCATCACACCTTAGAGACAAGAAGAGAAAATCTCAAGGAATGAAGACTCTCCTTCATTCACATAGGTCCCAGCAGATGATTTTCAAATATATAGGAAGAATACTAAAACCATTCCTACAACAAGTTTTCTTAAAGAGGGAGAAATGTAGTCTACAATACTATTGGAAGGAAAACACTCTCTATCACATTCAACCAGTTTGTTTACAGGATATCCATCATCATTAGCTTCAAAAAGGAATCCAGACACAACTCTAATAGATGAATCAATTCATGGAGAAAACGAGTCAAATATTTTCTATAAGTATAAGGAAATTAAGAAAAAGAATGAACTTCTCAAAACCAACACTTATACTCAATTTTGGAAATAGACTTCTACTGCTCAACACACATGTTTGTTAGCTTTTGATAGAGAGAAGGGAAGAATTCAAATGGAATTCTTACAACAATAGGTCCCCTATCCAAATATAGAAGTTGATTACAAGAAGACTTCATTTGAATTTGATATAAAGTATATCCATCCTATTGATCGGATTGATATGCACAGACAGGCAGGGGAGATGATTTATTCAACACTGACAAACACTGCAATGACAACTTCCAAATTACAGGTATCACTGACTAATATCTAGTCTCAATTGAAGATTGAAAAGATATCTTCTTTGGCCAAGGATAATAAAATAAAATCATTAGAATAATTAGTACTCAAGATTGGATATGACCCAGCTAATGTCAAAGAAACAAAAGAATTGATTAAGAAGAAGAATGGTGACATATCATCACTCAAGAAATAGTTGAAACTACCAACAACAGAGGGTTCACGGACTAAAGAGGTGGCTAAGAAAAAGAGCCAAAAAGAATAAATGATCAAATTGATCATGGATAAAAATGCACATATTAGGGAAATGGAAGCAGAGATGGATAAGTTTATCCAGGAAAAAGAGAAGAATGCCCAGTTAGCCATAGTTCCACTAGATGCAGTGGCTCTTACAAATATAATAACAACAAAAATTTCTACATCAATATCAACCCCAACACAAACTGTAGATTCCTTAGATAAATTGGTGAAAGTTATGGAGGACATATCCATAGAAGGAGTAGAAATCAAAAGTTGCAGGAAGAAGTAAAGTCATTATAGGAACAAAAATCAAGGACCGAGACTTGTCATCAGGATGAAATGCATAAATATTAGAGGCTCATCCAATATCTTCAACAGTTAGGAAAAGAAACAACCATGGGTAATACCTTATCCCAAGATAAGGAAAATATATGGATAGGCATCAATAAATCCATGACAGATATTTGGCCTTCTATACAGATTATCTTTGAGCAACATGAGTTAATTCAGAAAGATAGAGGAGCCATTGAAATAATTAAGGAAGAATTGGGAGAAAAGACAATAGAATCCACACATATCGTCAGGTTTCTAAACTCTAAGAAAAAACAAGAGTTAGAGGAGCTATAGATAGAGGAAAAAATTGAAACTATCCCGGAAATCAAAAAGGTTCTAAATAATAAAAAGTACATGTTGCAATTGGAATAAAAATGTCAAGTTATCGACATAGGTGTGCAAAGGTTTTTCAACAATTTTGAGGTGCTAAACAAGAAAGGAATACCTGGTTTATTAGTGATAAATGACAATTTAATCACCTTGCCTGATTACAACCAGAAATTAAAGATAGTGGAAAAAGATAATTCAAAATTCACAGGAATACAAGGAAGGATCACTGGGAAATAATTCTTGGAAACACTGTAGTTTGATTTGAACATTCAGCATGAGATCATACACATTTTCATCACCAAACCCACTTTTTTCTAAATACACAAAGGTGGATGAAATTTATAGGAAATTACTCAAGATATCAATCCTAAGTAAAAAAAGGTGGGACAAATTGTGTGAGTTACTTGAGTAAATATGTGTTCTACTTTTCAGCAGCAAGGACCAATAGCACAATGGGAGTCAAAGGACATATCATCAATAGCTTCCACCAAAACAGTGCCAGAAATTTTAGTTGATCTAAACAGTCTTATATTTTTCTAACTAGATATATAGTTAGTTTAGATATTCCTAAAATATATCATGATCAATTATGATAGGATCTTTTGTAAATAAATGTATAAATACTTCTCATTTCGAAGTATGTAGGGTTTATTTTTTCATCCAAGAAACTATTTTGTATGATTCAAGCGGATTGATCAGTAATAAAAAGGGTTTTCTCACAGGATTTTCGTGTCAAACTATTGGTGAAGTGCATCTTTCTACGTTTATTGTTTTCTTTCTTTGTTATGATTCTTATGTGTTTCTAATCCTAATTATTCAAAAGAAATTCGACGAACATAATTTATTTTAATATACTTTGTTTTTGGATTTGAATAATTTCTACGTTTTCAACTGAAATTAAGTAAAATGAATTCTTAATTTCTCTTTTACTTGATGGAATTCCTTCCATTTATTCCTATTCACTTCATCCAAATTTACAATATCCAAACAGTTTAAATACCCTTCCCTGTGAACAAACTTTATAAAAAGATGAAACAAATCCCTATTTTAAGAGACAAACCCCATAGCCAAATGGTAATTTAAGTAACTAATTAGCCAAACAATTCAAATCAAACAAACAAATTCTGAACCATCATAACTAGCCTAATATTTTAACCTAAACAAATCTAAATCTTACAGAGAGATCCCTCTCTGATGCTGGCAAGGCTAGATACCAACTTCCAAAGTGGTTTTGTGTTTACCTCTGTCATTTCTTATAGAATCTCTAGAAAATACATAGCTATAACATAGTGGCGACCTTATTGGGGAAGAACAAATTTTCAACTTCTACAGATTCTTTTCCCTAGTAAGAAAACTTTATTTCTATAAAAACAAGGATTCAATTTTTTAGAAATAAATGTTCAGAGGTTTTAAAATTTGTAAATAATTAAATAGTGTGTTTAAATTTTTAGTTGTGGATCTAGTAAGGAATTCACACCGTATCTCATCCCGATCCAAAACCTGTAAAAGTTGTAGATGACCCTGAAAATTTGATTAGGAAAAGAAGTTTAGCAAAAATTCAAGGGAGCACTAGTCCCCCGCCTAGCACAACCTCTCTCCTAGAGAAATTTGTAATAATCCAGGATATTCAGTTTGATATACCATTTGAGCATATTCTATTCAGAACTAAGTCTGAGAGTTTTGTGGATGAAACAATATTAGATCAATCTATTATATAACCCAATACACCTGAAAGACAATATTTTGAATCAAATCATGATAAAAAAAATCCTCCAAAATTTTGACAAGTTACAAGATCTAGCATCATAATTCGATCAATCTTTACATGAAGCCTATATTCAACAATCTATTAAACTTTCTTCCCTAACCATTTCTGCATCATCTATTAATTCTCAATTGATTCGTCCTACATCTACCAGTACTACTTCTTCTATATTTTCCACTACTTCTCCAATAACTTCATAGACAGTGATCCAACCTATTATAGGAGTTTCCTTAGATACACCTTCCACAAGTCCATATGCTATCCATCCTCATATACCAATCATGGAAACAAGATATTCTCCCCTCGTTTTTCCTGCTCCTTTACATAATATGCCCCAAGACTATGAAACTAGGATTCCTTAGTTTAATGGCACTGGGACTATGAATGCACATCGACATGTTGATAAGATGAATGAATGTTTTGACCTGCAAGAAGTAGATGAGGAAGATGTCAAAATGAGATTAGTTTCCCAAATCTTAAATGGACAAGTCAGGAAATGGTTCAAAGCCTTACCAGTTGCCAGTCTAAATGACATTACTGCTTTTCACCAATCATTCCTCAATAGATGGGAAGTCAATAAAAATCTACTTCATATTTTATCTGAATATGAAAGTATTAAAAGAGCCCTTAGGGAAAGTGTGCAGGATTATTGCACTAGATTTAACAATATTTATAATGCAATTCCAACAAACATTAAACACCTTCAAGGTTTATGTTTGATTAAATTACCTAATGGTTTTGATGCTGACATGTCTTATCAATTGAGAGAAAGAAACCCTACAACCTTGGAAGAGATGCAGAGAGATGTTGTGAGTGTAGAGTCCAATCTGTTAGCTAAGAGAGTTAGAATTAGAATAGAGAAGAGAGTAACTATAAAATAAAAACCATCTACCTCTTCTGTTGATGAAAAAATAAACTCTTTAGTTAGAACCATGGAAAGGATGATGGAAAGGTTAGACATTATTGATAGGAATCCTCCTAAAGAAAATCAACCTGGCCCCCAAATCAGAAATCCTAATTTTAGGAGAAACCAACCCCAAATCAGACAAAGCGAACAAAGACGTCCAGATCAACATATCAGGCCTCATTTTCAAGAAAATTATTCTTATTAAGGGGAATGAATTGTTGAATACCTTGATTATGTTCACATCAATTTGATGGGAATAAATGATAATGAATTTGTATTTCTCACTCAAGAAGATTAGGATCTTTTCCTTCTTTCACAAACTAAAATTGATCATGAGGAATCAGAAGATTATAAGCAAGGTTTTGAAAACACAATTATGGAGGTCCATAGGAAATATAATCTAAGGAGTAAGCAATCAACTGATAATCCTACCAAGAAAATTCCTGATAATTCCACTAAAAAGACAACTCACACATCTGCTAAAAAAGTTCTTGAAATTCCTCCTAAAAAGAACACAGAATTTCAAACCAAAATAACATCTGATATTGTCTCAAAAAAAACTCAAACTAACATTCCCTCTACCAGCCAGCCCAAAGATATTTCATAAAAGGACATTGTTGAGAAACAAGATGTCCCTAACCCAAATAAAAATCAAACATCATTCAACATAGAAAATGAATTAGAAAAACTCAAGATACCCATTCCTCTAAAAGAGCTCATGAATAAGAATGCATATAGATCACAAGTGATACAAGCTATGAACATAGAGGAAGGTATAGACAAAAAAAATGTTGTTGATGATCAACCAGAAGTATTATTTGGGTCAACCAGAAGTATTATTTGGGTCTGAAGTCGATGGAAAACCCGAAAATGGAATTGTACCACCATTCTACATCAGTTTAAACATTCATGAAACAACTCTGCACAATGCAATGCTTGACTCTGGTGCTTCCCACAACCTTATGCCTAAGGCTATTATGGAAACATTAGGACTTCCTATCAATAGGTCATACAAATATTTGTATTCTTTTAATTCAAGTAAAGTAAAATGCATAGTTCTCATTAAAGATTTGTGTGTTACTTTAACAAAAATACGAGCCAAGAGCTTGGTAATGGACATAGTTGTTGATGATATACCTCCTAAATATGGCATGTTACTTTCTCTCTCATGGGGATATAAGTTACAAGGAACTCTTCAACTCTACATGACTTATGCTACCATTCCATTGTTTGGTAAACATAGGATATTATTGTTGTATCATTTTTGTCACTTGAATGAGCAAAAGAGTGACACTTGGAAGTCTAGTTGGGTCGGTTGGATAGGACATAAGTTAGTGCAAGAGTTAGAAACATCAAGCACCAAAAAAAAAAAAAAAAACTAAATTAATAACAAATAAAGAAATAAAACTAAAGTGCATAAGTAAATTAGAACCAAAATCCACCAAACAATTGACCAATATTCATGCCACCAATGGATAGGTTGTATTAGTGGGAAAACACCAAATAAAAAGGGAGAATTATGGGTCCCCTCTTCCTCCAAGGGAGGGATCTTGAATCCCCTATGAGAGAGATCTTCTTACAAATAGAAAACTAGAATGGAAATGGTGAACAAATCGAAAGCTCATTCCCCTAAGAGGTGAGGTGAATGACTCAATGAAATGATGCTAGTATACTCCAAGAAGGAAAGAGGTTCCTTGTAGGAGAATAGAGGAAGCATAACAATAAAAATAGATTCTTCAAAATATAGTGCACCCATGGCCTCTTTTTATAGAAAATCTTTGAGGCATTATCCAACCGGTCTTTAGTGTGAACAAGGGGCCCTTTAGGGCACCTTTAGGTCTTTGACCAGTGCCCCACTCATATTCATCTCAGATTTGGGGGTCAAATCAACTTGGGAGTTGAACCAAAAGTGGGTGGGAGGCCGACCGGAATCATAAATGCGCCGTTATGAGGTGTGTGCAGATTTTTGCATACACAGTCGTGCATCGGATGCATGTTCTATTTTCCTACATTTTCGACTAGCACACGTGCGCATAATTCCTTTATATTATGAGCGTATGCTAATTTTATAACCAGTTGTATAGGCTGTGCCCTTTGGAAATGCATTTTTTGGGCCATGAATAAACTAATAGGTGTTTGGAGATGTTGGATTCCTGTAACCATTTGCGGACAAAATTTCATTGATAAAAATTATATAGGGAAACATTGATGAAATACATGGTCAGTGGTCAAGAAAAACCACACAATTATCCCTTATATTTTGTTCATTCATACCTTGACTCTTTTATTTTGTAAAATGATGGAGACATAGGAAAACAAATTGCCAATTTAGAAAACGATGTTTATAACATTAAATAAGAAAAAACAGTTATGGTGGAACCTGATAAACAAAATGAACCTCTATGGAGATTAGAATTTGATGGGGTTGTTAGAAAGGAAGGGTCGGGAGCAGGTGTATGGGTCTCAAATTAAAAAACCAACCACTCAGAAGGACATTCCTATAAGATAAAATTCCAATGTACCAACAATATAGTTGAGTATGAATCCTTAATCCTAGGGTTACAACTTTTAAATAAGCTTCATGCCAAGAGAATTTCAATTTGTGGTGACCTTGAACTAATAATAAAACAAATCAAAGGTGAATACTCTATTAAACACCCAAGATTGAGAGCTTATAGGAATGTTGTCCTAGATTTTGTAGAATGCTTTATTGAGTATGACTTCTCAGCCATTCCTAGGGACTAGAACATTCTAGTTGGTGGTATGGCTACCTCAACAAGTATCTGCAAAATACCCTTCCATCCTACTCACAAATACATAGTTGAATTAAAGAACATTCCAGTTTTCCTGGATAACATCAGATATTGGCAAGTCTTTGGAAATGATGAACAAATTGAAAAACAATTACAATCAAAGAATGAATTTGAGTGTGCCAATATAGATGTAGATTTTGATGATGAAGGATAAATTGTGAATGAGATAGAATCAAAATAAATAGATCAAAAACAAGAAGAATTGGAAATATTGCAATTGAAAGATAATGTTTTTCCTAGAGGGTTAGCCCCCTTAGAGGAGTTGTTTGATTTTAATGATGTAGACAAAAAGCCTAAAATTGAACCTACTGGAGTTGAAGTTGAATACTGCAACATAGGAATTGAACAAGAACAAAAAATGATTAAATTATATAAGTCTTTATCCCCTGTTGAAAAGTAGAAAATACATAAACTTGTTCAAAGAATTCACAGACGTATTTGCATGGAGTTATGAAGATATGAAATCTTATGACACCATCATTATAAAACATAAAATTCCTATAAAATAATACCAAAAACCTTTTAAACAGAAACTTAGGAGGATTAACCCAAGGTTGATGCCTCTGATTGAAAAAGAGGTCAAAAAGATGTATGATCCTAAGATCATTGTCCCATTAAGATTTTCTAAGTGGGTATCAAATTTAGTTCCAACTAGGAAAAAGAGTGGAGAAATTAGACTTTTCATTGATTTCAAAAATCTTAATAAAGTCTCTCTCAAAGATAACTATCATTTGCCTAAAATGGATCACATTCTGCAGAAGGTGGTTGGGTCCAGTAGAGTTTCTCTATTAGATGGTTTTTCTGGTTACAATCAAGTTTTAGTCCATCCTGAAGACCAATAAAAAACAACATTTACTACACCTTGGGGTGCTTTCATGTATGTGGAAATTCATTTTTGCTTGATGAATGTTGGAGCTACATTTCAAAGAGAAATAGATATTGATTTTATGGATGAACTAGGCAGTTCATAGCTATATATCTTGATGATATCACTGTTTTTTCAAAAACAAGTGAAGAACATTTACTCCACCTGAGAAGAGTCTTTGAAAATGCAGGAAATTTGGAATTTCCCTCAACCCAAAGAAAACATTATTTGTCTTAGAAGAAGGAAAACTATTAAGACATATCATCTCAAAGCATGGAATCAAAATTGATTCTATCAGAATTGAAGATATTCTAAAGATAGGTCCTCTTAGGAATATAAAAGACTCCAATCTTTCATTGGAATTTTTTTTTTTTTAAGGATATTTATCCCCAATTTGGCATAACTTCTAAGAAATATAAAAAACATGTTGAATAAATATACTAAAATAAAATGGAATATAGAGGTAAAACATTCATTTGATCAATTAAAACAAGCCTTAACATAAGCCTCTGTGCTGATCAACCTTGATTTCATGAAAGATTTCCTCATTTTCTCATTTTCCTCCGAACATACTACTCCAGTAGTGCTCTTACAGAAAAATAATGAAGGCCATGAACATATTAATGGTTTCTTTAGTAAATCCTTAAGAGATGTTACATTATGTCATGTGCATTAGTTGGTGGTGGAGTGTGCTGTTAAGGCACTCCATGATGTTAAAGTCATCGGTTCGAAACATGCGGGGACAAAAAATCCAGCCATGTTAAGGGTTGGTGTGGCTCAATCTGGGTGCGATATCCTAGTGATTTTGACGTCTTATATGCCCCTGAGTCACGGTTTCTTAACCTCAGGCTAGTCCTACAGGTCACAGACAAACTAGCAAACCAAAAAAAAAAAAAATTGCACTGAAATACAATATCATGGAAAAGCAAGAATACACTATGGTAAAAGAAATCAAAGATTTTAGAGTTTACTTTCTTCATTCACATATAATTTCTTATGTTCCAAACTCTGTGGTAAAATACATTCTTACCCAAATAGTCTCGATGGGAAAAGAGGTAAATGGATTTCTTTTATCCTTGAATATGATATTGAAATAAAACCTACCAAACTCATTAAAGGTCGAGGATTAGCTAAATTAATGGTTGAATCTAATTTTCATGCTTTGGATATAAATTTTCTAGCTGCATTAGACAAACAAGAAGAGCAAACAAATCCACGAATAATAGAGGCTTTTGCAACCTCTTCAGTACGCAGACCTTATTTTTTTCTTACATCATTTACAAGCTCCTCTGGGTTTGACTAAGACTAAAGCTGGGTTTCTTAAACTCAAAGCTATGAAATTTTTCATTTTAGATGGAAATTGATACTAGAAGGATGTTGGAGGAATTTTACTAAACTGTTTGTTGAAAGATGAGGCAAATAAAGTTATGCAGGAATTTCATGAAGGATATTGTGGTGGACACTTGAACTGGAAGACTACTACCAACAAAATCCTAAGAGCTGATTTTTACTGGCCAACCTTATTTGCAGATGTTCATAAAAAATTTACCTCGTGTCATAAATGTAAAATTTTTGAAGGAAAAAGGAAATCGTTTCCTTTACCCTTGAAATCGATATCAGTTGAAACTCATTTTCAACAGTGGGGTTTGGATTTCATTGGATAAATTCATCCACCATCATTAGGCCAACACAAATGGATCCTTACATCCATTGAATATTTTACCAAATGGATTGAAGTTGTACCTACAAGGAAAGCTACTGATGTTGTGATTATTAAATTTTTATAAACTAATTTCCTTTCCATATTTGGATGTCTCGGGAAGATCATCATTGATAATGAAACAAAATTCAAATAAAATAAGATGGTGGAGTTTTGTAGAAAATATCAAATTACTTTAGGACACTCTATTGCCTATGACCCTCAAGGGAATGGATTAGCAGAGTATTCCAACAAAAGTCTGGTTAATATCATCAAAATGTTGTTGCAAGATAACAAGAGGGCATGGCACAACAAGCTAGTCAATGCATTATGGGTTGATTTACTTACTACTAAGAGATCAATTGGCATGTCTCCATACCAATTGGTTTATGGAATAGATGTTGTTTTTACCACTTCTTTAGGTATCCCTGTTATGAAAATGTTGCAGGAAGTACAAGAAGAACTTAATGAAATCTAGAGGAGAATAAATCAAACCATACAACTGCAACAATATAGAGAACAAGTTTACAATACAACTCAAGTGATCCAGGAGAACATTAAGAATATCTATGATAAAAGAACCAAATTTGATGATTTCTAGATAAGAGACAAGGTGTTGAAATGGGATTCAAGGAAAGAAGAGAAATGTAAGAACGGAAAATTTGATAATTTATGGAAAGGTCCTTACATAATCCATGATTACAAAGGAAATAATGCATTCTTGATTAAGGATATGGATGGAGAATATCTTCTTGGTGGACCTGTCAATGGCAGAATGCTCAAGAACTACTTTTCACATGAATGGAAGCATTTTGTTGGATCATGTTGTCATTGATGCCAAAGGTTTAATTAATTGATGTCAAAGGATTTATGTCAAGTGATTGATTGATGTCAAGGGATTTTTTATTGATTGATACCAAAGGTTTGATGTATGTCTTAGATCAATGAGTTTTCATTGATACATGATGATAGATGAAGATGGATTGATGTGGTTTCATTGGTATATGATGCATTGTTGGATAGATTTAAAGATGAATCATTATTTTCTTATCATGGTTAATAAGGTGTACAAATGGATGAAATCCAAAGTGGTCCCCTTATGGTGAAATCCCTCACAGGAAGATGTTTTGTGATTGAGTTATCCTTGAAGTATGGTTATGCTTCTATGTGGAATAATGAGTTGAAGATCAGTGAATTTGTCAACGAAACTATCCTAGATGGATAGTGCTTGTCATGCCATTTCTAGTGGTATGTGTAATGTCACATAAATCCTCATGGTTTGAGAGTTATGGCCCTACAAAGATGAAGGACCCTCATATGTAGGCTTGAATCCCCAAAAGGTCAAAGAGGTCAAAGTTCTTGAAAAGAAGAAATTATTATTTAAATGGTAAAGAAAAGTGACAAAGTCAAGGAGGAATATTTAAATTGGAGAACTTTCTATTTATAGAAAGTGGTTAACCCTAAAAAGAGGAAAACAGGTTAAGTGACCTAGAAGTGGGCCACTTGGAGAGTATAAATAAGAGGTAAGGGTATCTTGTGTAAAATGCATCTTTTGTGTCTTGTGTTCATGTCTTATGCATCTCTTGAGCATATCTCGAAGATCTATTCTGAGAGAGATATTGAGTGGAGGATCTCATAGACACATCAAAGTTTCTGTAAGTCTGAGATCTTGACGGATTAAGTTTTAGAAGTTCAAAAACCCTAGTTTCTGAGGCGTACGCAGGCTGAGAGTGTATTCAGGTGCCTACATACTGAGTTATACATGGGATTTCAATGTATTAGGGTACCTACATATGCGGGCTGACAATTTATTAGGGTGTGTACATGTTGGAAAAACCATGGAAACTTGAAGAGATGAAGATGAAAAGGTTCTAGATTCAGAGATCAAGCTCCTAGGAAGGTCTACAATGCTCAGATACATTAGATCTATCCATTGGCTCAAAATGTATGGTCACATAGTTGTCTTGATGGATACTCTTTCTTATTGTATGGAAAATGATTAAGGCATTCTTGGTATGGCTGTTGTGATTTGGTTTGTGTTGGTTGATAGAGTGAGCAACACTCTTATGATTCAGTGCTAATATGTTTTCTATAGTATGTTGATTGCTTATACATGATTGAGTAGTATTCATATTGTATGGTTGAGGAGCATGAGTAATTTGTTGGAGAGCTTGGATGTGTTTTGATTGGTTATGGGTCAAATTTGACATTGAGAGACAAAAGAGAATGTTAATGAAGGTTGAAGAAGATCCGAGTGTGTGATGAAAATAAAACCCTAGTTTCTCATAAGTGATATGCAGGTTGAAGTACAGACTAGCCACGTACATATGCGAGTTGTAATACTGGTAGGGAGCGTACATATGCATGCTACACTACTGGTAGGTCACGTACATGTTGATATATTGATATCTGTTTAGGATTGTTTCCTCATCTCAGTTGGTGCTGAGGGTGTAAGTTGATTCTTGCATTATAGAGTTGGCGCTCTTGTAGAGTTGTACTCTATTCAATTGTTGTTTATAACCCAAGGATTGTAGTCCGTAATAAAAAGAAAATTGTACATACATATTTTGTTCTTTTTGTTCCTTGTGGTGATGAATTATTGATGATATATGTTGTTGATATATGTTGCTGATATATGTTCACATTTAATTAGTTGTAAATGACAACAATAATTAATGAGTAAATGGTGACTGATAACTAATGAGTTTTGTGAAGGGGAAGTTTTGGGAAAAAGATCCCTACACTGTTCACCCCCCCCCCTCTCAATGTAGTCAGTGTGTCCAACAATTGGTATCATAGAAGGCCTTCACTATAAGCCTTAACAATCTTGCAGGATATCCATCGACACACAAATGGATGATGAAGTTCCAATTCTTGATGAGGAAAAATATTCTACTTGGAGAATAGAAATGAGAGTGCATTTTAAAGAGATGGGAGTGGGTATTTGGAAGTCAACCATTGGTGGATCAGTTTCCTTGAAGAACAAGTCAAAGTTTGCAGCTCAAATGAAAGGAAAGAAGAATGATGCATTAGCTCTCAAGACCATTCTTAGTGGACTCTCAAGCCCTATCAAAGAGAGCATGGGACAATGCACTTTCTCCAAGGATCTATGGCTAAAGATAGAGGAGACATACCAAAGAAATAAGAAATACAATGAAGACAACTCCATCAAGACACATGAAGGTAAAGAATCTCCAAAACATCTTGGTTGCATTATTTCTAAAAGTGATATGTTGGCAAAAAGGAAGATCTTGAAGACATTTTAAATGAAGGCAAAGATTCATGTGATGATGTTGACAAAAGGGAAGATCTTGAAGACATTTCAAATGAAGGCAAAGAATCATGTGATGATGTTGACAAAAGGGAATATCTTGAAGACATTTCAAATGAAGGTAAAGAATCTACACAAATCCTTTATTGCAATAATTCAAAATGTGATGATATTGAATTTTTCTCTACAAGTCAAGAAGAAAATATAGAAGTAGTTTGGATAAAATCAATTGATTGTTATCCCATGGAAGAAGTAGAAGAAAAACTATTGGATATGAAAGAGAAAGTTGACAGAGGTCTATATGAATATAGCAATGACCACTATTGTATAGACTATAGCTATCTTTCGGATAACAATAAAAAGTTTCTCAAGAAGAGTCAAAGGAACATCTTGAAGTTAAAAGAAATGCTCAAAGAACTAGAAGAAAGTAGTAAGACTCAATTAGAAGAAAAGGAAGAAGAGATTACAAGACTAAAGAATGAAAAAGAAGATAAGAAAGTAAATGATGAGATTAGTAAAAGTTTTGAAATTATTGTCCATCTCAACACCCAAAATGAAGAAGCCAAAAGGGTAGAGGAACTATTGAGGAATCAAATAAATGAAAAGGAAGAGTCGTGTCATGAGTTAGAAGATGAAGTTTTTGATCTTATAAAGAAAGTAGAGAAGTAAAACAAATTCTTGAATATCTCACAAATGTTGAATGAGATCTTAGAAAGTCAAATATCACCAAATGATAAATCAGGTCTTGGATACAAGGGAAAACCTACACATGTTGAAGCAAGCACCTCAAAGAAGCATGAGGTAAGTCCCTTACTCTCAAAGGATGAAGACAATGTTGGAAGTCAACCATCTACACAAGGCAAAGAAAATTTCAAAAGAACAAATCAAGGAAGACATCAAGAAGCCATCTTTACTCCTCAGAGAATATGGACACCAAAGCAAAGGTATGAAAGTGTTTTTCATGGTCAATGTTATTCATGTAATGAATATGTTCACAAATCTTTGGAATGTAGATCTTATGCAAGGAGAAATAATGGAATACTTCATAACACCATAAGGTGTTGGAGATGTGATCAAGTAAGACACATTGTTGTTCATTGTCACACCATGAGATGCTACAGTTGTAGTGGATTTGGCCACAAATCCCAGGATTGTTGGAACACAAGAATAAAGTCAATGATGAAGACTTCATATAGCATGACTAGAAGAAGGGATCAATTAAGGAAGGGAGACATATTTGAAAATATGGAAGCTTGGATCTCAAGTTCTAAGAAGCAGGGACACCTTCAGAAGTGAGTGAAGAAGACTAAACAACCAAAGCATAATGGAATCCTTAAGGTAATCTCAAGTGTGTCATCTACTGAAACATACGCGGGTGACAATGGTAACAATTGCTTACATACGCAGGATGACCTTGAATAGGTCGCATACATACATGAGTTGTCTGTGTAGCAGGCCGCGTATATGTGGTGAATCATATGGAAAAGGGATATGCACATGGGTTGGAGCTTGATGTGATGGTATAACTCTGTGATGCAGGGTCTGACATAGTTTATTGCAAGTTCTGAAATTGTTTTCTGCAAGTTTTCATGATTACATATTGGATTATGTAAAGTGATGATATAAAATGAAAGGCTATCTTGGATGCATGGAACTAACCTATGAGCATGGATTGAGACATTTCCTATTGAAAAACAATGTTGGTTATGACAGTGAAGTCAATGGTACCATGGTTATGTGATATATCTTGATGATGCTATCTAGAGATGTCATTGATCTATTGAGGCACATTAATATTACATGTATTGTTGGATTCTTAGTATTTGTTGTAGTGAATGGAGGATTGAGGTTGATCTGTTGGAGTACATGGCTGGTACATATTTGAGTTTCATTGATATGATGTATTATTGAAGCATTTTTTTGGATATCTTGGTGCATGCACTTGGCATATGGTGGGACTACATATTAGAACATGTAGTTGGTGATTTGATGAGTTGATGACGTGATCATCTTGTACATCATTGATGAGTCTGATCTATATTTGATGCATGATTGGTAAAACTCTAGCACATTCTTAGAGGCACCACTAGAAGTTTGATTGGCATATGTTTTATGGATTTGACATACATGCATTGGTGCATGATTGATGTACTTTCCTGGTACAAGTGGTAATGTGCATGTTTGGTACACTCATAGTTGGTATATGTTTGGATAATAGTACTTGGCTAAAAGTACACCATTGTTATTACTTGATACCTTGGTACATGATGTATTGGATGATATAGTTGAGACACTTGATTGATTGAGATACATAATTTTGGCACTTGGTTCATGGTGGAGACATATCTTGAGTCATATGACACTTGTTTGGCATATTGGTAGATGCACATGGTTGGTATATTGGTGGATGCACATGGTTGACATGTTGATAGAAGCATATGGTTGATACACTCCATTGATGATATCTTATAGCACATTGTATGGTGTTGATGTACATGGTTGATGCACATGGTTATTGTGCATGGTGGGCACACAATTTGGTAAACAATGTACTTGGTTGATGTTTTATTCATGATTCTCTATTTCATTATTGACATATATTTTGTTTCATGGTATGGGATGAGTTTTGATGCATGGACAGGTCCAAGGATCGTCATAGAAAGTGTGATTGTTCTATGATCCAGTTAAGCTATTGTTACACATTATTTTCGTCATCCCTATGACTGTTAATGATGTAAACCTATATATTGCCTTCATAGGGGTCAGTGGCCTGAGTTCTTGAAGAGAGAAGGGAGAAGAACTTTCCCTAAGAAAAGAAGTTGCATTTTCCTGTGTAAAAAACCTATAAAAAAGGAAGTTCGCAGGCTGCCTATGTATTAGGGTGCGATAATGCATGATTCTCGCAGGTTGCACTATAGCTAGGTTGCAAGAGGTTCTCAAGTTCCTCTATAGGTAGGGTGCGAGAATGCTTACATGTGGGAAAAATGAGTGTTTTTTTGAATCTTCTAGAAGGAGAAACTTCCATGATGAGGTGGCATCCGAATGGTTTGGATCTTACTCTCTTTCATGATTTGGTGGGATCATCCTAACCTCCTCACCTTATCCTCTTCATCTTATAAAAGGAGAGGAGCTCTCATGGAGAAAGTTAGCTTTTTTATCTTTGGAGCTTTTGGGATTAGCTTGGATTGGATTGAGCTTTGGAGATTTTTAGCTTGGCTAGAAGAGACACTTTGTTAAGATAGATTGTGAATATTATCAGATCTATGCTCTCAGAATTCTTGGAGTGAAAGTGTGTGGGGAATGAAGGACAGTTGGAAGGGACCTTATGACATCAAGGCCATGGTTGCAATCTCTCTTTCACATTTAATATGATACAGTAATATGATTCTTTCCTATAAAGCTTGTTGTGTTTTATTGTATGATTCCTTGATCACATACATAGGTTTATATTG
>ML781153.1:1246463-1258040 GCA_009831015.1 Picea engelmannii | reverse complement strand
TGGATCATTATGTAACCTCTTTAGAATGTGAAAAGGGGCTCTTTAGGGAACAATTAGGTCTTTGACCAACCCACCATGAGGATTGAGCTCGGACTTGGTGTCAAATCGACTTGGGAGCTGATCCATTAGTGGTTGGGAGGCCGACCAATTTCAATAAATGCACCGTTTAGCAGGTGCGCGGGTTTTTCGCCCAACAGCCGCACCTTTTGCACCTATGCGCGCTTTGTACGTTTCTGTTACACGCATGCGCGTGCACACCCAGATGATGTAAAGCGCCTTTCAAATTTTTGGTCATTTGTATAGTTTTTGACCCTTTTGCAATGCTGTGGAATTAATCCTGTGCCATGAATGACTCCAGTCCTGTTTTGATGATGCAGAGTTCTTGTTGCCGTGTGTGGACGAAATTTCAGTGATAACACCTCCAATAGTTGATGGAATGATCACTCTGGTCCCTTCACCGGTCAATCCGGTTGATCATGTTGTCAATCTGGTCACGTCCTTAGTTGAACCAATTGACAAAGTGGTTGATCCGATACCTTCCTCGATCAATATTGTTCTCCCCTCCAAGAGTGAAACTAAAAAAGTTGATCCGATCCCATCCTCGATAGATCCCACTCTCCCGTTAGAGAGTGTCACCCAAGTGGTCGATCTGTTTACACCTGTCGACCCCATTCTCCCCTTGGAGAATGAAACCTAAGTGGTCGATCTAATCTCATCATCAGTCGATCCTACTCTCCCACTAGAGAGTAAACCCAATACTGCCCACGTTTTTCTCGTTGATACCAAATCTCTCGTGTCGAGGAGTATTCCTCCTTCTCCCATAGGACCCCCTCCAAGTAATGAGGACATCTGTTTTGATTGGGGTGTGCTAACTAGACCTCGTCTTCCCTCTTACATTCCTTTCTAGATTACAGTGAAGGTTTGTGGTCGGGACGTTCCTCAGACACTGATAGATGAAGGTTCGTAAGTTAGTATTTTGTCCTCTATTGCTTGGCAGGCGTTGGGTTACCCTCTGCTTGCGTCGGTTACGCAGAATTTGTTAGATTTTAACAGAAGAACTAGTCAACCTTTAGGGACCCTTCCTCTGTTTCCTGTAACTTTGGAAGGGAAAACTGTCTTCATTGATGTCATGGTAGTCCAAGACCCCTTGGATTTTTATTTACTCCTTGGGCGAGATTATGTCTATTCCATGAAATCTATTGTGTCTACTCTTTTTTGTGTGATATATTTCCCTCACGATGGACGAGTTCTGACTGTTGATCAACTTTCATTCATTGATCCCAACTGGATTTCCTCCCTTAATGGTTCTTACATGCAGATGGTATCTCCCCCGCCACAGGTCAATTATGTGGCGTTGTCTCCCATGAATTCAACTTCTGATGAATTAGATCCAGTAGTTGACACGGTTATCTCTTCGATAGGGTTGATAGAGATTGATCTCTTTACTCATGTCGCGACCCTCGACATGGTGTCCTTCCAAAGTGTGTTTCTTCCTTCCAGTGAAGACCTCTTGGAAGCCATGACTGAGTTTTGTCCCTTCACATGATGTCCTTCCAGAGCCTTGTCCTCTTGGTATCCATGATCAAGAAGACTCTGAGGATAGTTTTTGCATATCTGAGGCAACCTCGTTAAAAAATGAAACAGAGGTATTTGAGCATGGTTTTCTGATTTCAAGCTTGTTAAAAAATGAAACCACTTACGAGGATAGTTTTTTCATCTCTATGGAAACCTCATTAAAAAATGAAACAGAGGTTATGAGCATAGTTCTTGTTTCTATGTCAAGCTCGTTAAAAAATGAAATAGTTTTCCCCCTCTCTATTTGAGTCAAGTCCTTCGTCTAGTATTTGAAGCTTCATTTCATTCTCCTTTGCAGTTGGATGAAACGAATCTTGGGGGGAATTTGCCTTAGCCTCTGGACTTCATGATGAAGTAGAGCCGCTAGTTTCTTAAGATGGGGACTAAGTACCAACCTTCCATGTATTATGCATTGGGAAGTCACAAGCATAGTTTTATATGGTTCAATCTTGTGTAAAAATGAAACCTCTTACCTCAAGCATAGTTTCCTCTGGTTCAAGCTTGTGTAAAAATGAAACCAGGTTCAAGCATAGTTTTGTTTAGATTTTAAGCTTGTGTAAAAATTAAAATCTATCCCAAGCATAATTTGGTTTTGTTTTAAAGCTTGCATAAAAATGAAAACAATAACGAGCTTAGTCTTTGTTCTTTCTCATGCTCGTAAATACATGAGAATAAGTTACCGAGCTTAGTCTTTGTTCTTTCTCGTGCTTGTAAGTAAGTGAGAATGTAACCAAGTATACTTTTATCACTTTTTTGGACTCGTAAATGTTATACGAAAAAGGAACCCCCTGGAGTTCCCTTTAAGCTCTTTTCAGATTCTCTAAACATGAAAATATTGCCGAGGGATCTTGTTCTTTTCACGCTCGTTAAAGTATTTGAAGAAAAAATTTGTTGAGCAATAGTTTATCTCTTTTTCAGTCTCATTAGACTACTTTCTGAAAAAGGAACTGAGAGAGTTCTCTTTTAAGTATTTTTCCAGACTCTATAATCATGAAAAACCTTCGAGTTTTCTATCCTTGGACTCATTAAATAAACATCGAAAGACCCGCAATGGGACCGAACCAGTCCTTCCTAGGGTTCATTAAACATACTCTGAGGGACTCATATAAAGGGTGAGTTTAAATTGACAAGCATATGTTATCCTCCTCAAGCGTGCGTAAAAATAAAGAGTTACTCGCCAGAAATGGTGGGGGAAAAATTGGGAAAGAAATGTATCTAAACCTGTATTCTGTGGAAGAGTCACTTTTGAACATGACACCATTTCACTCGCTTTGTGTCTAGGCTAGAAAATCCACTTGTCTCCTGATCATACTCCTTTATAAGATTACAAATCGGTCGGTGATCCCTGTTGTTCAGTCAGTGTTTCCAAGACAGTTGTCGTGTCGTCAATATGTTCAAAGAGAACTTCAACCTGGAAAGCCTTATATTGCATAGGCCATTTCTGCAGTCCTTAAGCCTTCTATTGTGTCAGCCATCCCTAAGTCAGTCCTGAATCACTTGTTACTATGATCTACATCAAATCTTGTTACTTGTTTCGTGTCATTGATGTGGGATACATTAAGACCCTCCTGTTATGAGTCTTTTCCTGTGATGAGTGATGAATCTCTGCTAATGGCAGGTTTCCTCGCTTTCGACATTGGGTTTTCATTATTAACCCCTGATCGGGAGATTCCGCCGAGTGTTCGACTTCAACTCATTTATTCACATTCGTTGGAATGTACTAGTGTACCTTGGGAGTCATTGACATTAATGGTGATTTCTCTTATGCTTGTTAACGGTATACACTAATGACCGATAATCAAGTGGTTTCTACCATGTTCGACTTCAACACATGTATTCACATGGTTAGATTCGTACTATAGAGTGGTGGAGATGAAGACCCTTGATCTTTTTTGACAGATTCAGGTTGCGTTGGAGTATATTCAGTTTGTATTGTTACATAGATCCACATTGTATGTCTGGTGGCTATATTCAAATTTGAGTCTTTAACACATAGATCCATAGTGTATTTTTGGTGGCTATGTTCAGATTTGAGTCATATTGGCATGGATCCACAGTGTATGTTTGGTGGCCATGACTTGTCTTACTTGACATGGATCTTCGCATGTCATCATTTATGATTTGATTCATTTGTATTCTGAGTATGAGAATTCCTACCTCAGCGATGATATATTATTGTACTATATTTCCTTGTTTGTTGGTAGGTTTTCGACCGACTGTTCCTTGTTCCCTACACACACTCGACAAAGTATTTCAGCTATCACTCTGTTCTAACTTCATACTTTGGGGGGCTCTCTGTTACACATTATTTTCATCATCCCTATGATCATTAATGATGTAAACCTATTTGTTTCCTTGAGAGGGGTCAATGTCCTGAGTTCCTGAAGAGAGAAGGGAGAAGAACTTTCCCTAAGAAAACAAGTTCCATTTTCCTGTGTAAAAACCCCATAAAAAAGGAATTTCGCAGGCTGCCTATGTATTAGGGTGCGAGAATGCATGATTCTTGCAGGTTTCACTATAGCTAGGTTGCGAGAGGTTTGTAGGGTTCTCTATAGGCAGGGTGCGAGAATGCTTACACGTGAGAAAAATGAGCTATTTCTCTAATCTTCTAGAAGGAGAAACTTCCATGGTGAGGTGGCATCCGAATGGTTTGGATCTTACTCGATTTCGTGATTTGGTGGGATCATCCTAACCTCCTCACCTTATCCTCTTCATCTTATAAAAGGAGAGGAGCTCTCATGAAGAAAGTTAGCTTTTTTAGCTTTGGAGCTTTTGGGATTAGCTTGGATTGGATTGAGCTTTGGAGATTTTTAGATTAGCTAGATGAGCCACTTTGTTAAGATAGATTGTGAATATTATCATATATGTGCTCTAGGATTCTTGGAGTGAAAGTGTGTGGGGAACGAAGGACAGTTGGAAGGGACCTTACGACATCAAGGCCATGGTTGTAATCTCTCTTTCACATTTAATATGATACAATAATATGATTCTTTCCTATAAAGCTTGTTTTGTTTTATTGTATGATTCCTTGATCACATACATAGGTTTATATTGAGTTTATTCTATTTCTATCACTTTGGTTGGTTGCGTTCTTTTGCAGGATCATCACTGTATGAGAATTGGAACAGAGCTAGGATGGTGATGGCGAGAGGAAGCGACATTTAAACGGTATGTCACCCATCCCTCTTTAGTTAGTAAATTCAATATCTAAAACTTAAGGGAAGCATCATGTTCTGGTGTGTTTTGTTCTAGATCTAGGTGGATCTAGGGATATCAGTTAGTGTCCGCACCTACCGATTAGTCCGATAACAACTATAGCATTTGTAGTAGAAGAATATTGCAGTGGTAGCATATTCTTCATGCTGCAGAGAAGATAGGGAGAGAAATACCCATAGGGGGAGTCATTCTTCTTCCCATGATTCTAGGAGGAAAGAGCCCTATATTTGAAGAAACAACACAGAGGCATAATTACATGGGGAGAAATGGTCGCAGGGGGAGTATGAGCAATGTATCTTCAGACTTACATCAAAGTGAGATTCCTTGTTCAAAATGGGAGAGATTATTCAGAGGAAGATCAAAGGCATTGAGACAAAGGGAGAGATAGTCAAAGGGGGAGAAGCCCCAAGAGGAGAATGACCCTTTTCCATTGATGTCAAAGGGGGAGAGATAGTCACATTGATATGATTGATGATTATTGATGTGGACAGACAATCACATTGACATGATTGATGATTATTAATGTGGAGATATAGTCACATTGATATATGACTATTGATGTAAAGCATGCCTTGTCTACATGTTGACATCAATGATTGGTGTTGAAATCAATGTTGGTATTTCCATCAATGCCAAAGGGGGACATTGTTGAATCATGTTGTCAATGATGCCAAAGGTTTAATTAATTGATGTCAAGGGATGTTTGATTGATTGATGCAAAAGGTTTGATGTATGTCTTAGATCAATGAGTTGTCATTGATACATGATGATAGATGAAGATGGATCAATGTGTTTTCATTGGTATATGACGCATTGTTGGATAGATGTAAATATGAATCATTATTGTCTTATCATTGTTGATAAGATGTACAAATGGATGAACTCCAAAGTGTTTCCCTTATGGTGAAATACCTCACGAGAAGATGCTTTGTGATTGAGTTATCCTTGAAGTATGGTTATGATTCTATGTGGAATAATGAGTTGAAGATCAATGAATTTGCCACTGAAACTATCTTAGATGGATAGTTCTTGTCATTCCATTTTCGGTGGTATGTGGAATGTCACATAAATCCTCATGGTTTGAGAGTTATGGCCCTACAAAGATGAAGGACCCTCATATGTAGGATTGAAGCCCCAAAAGGTCAAAGAGGTCAAAGTGCTTTAAAAGAAGAAATTATTATTTAAATGGTAAAGAAAAGTGACAAAGTCAAGGAGGATTATTTAAAGAATAAAGTAAGGTGACGAAATCAATGAGGAATATTTAAATTGGAGAAATTTCTATTTATGCAAAGTGGTTAACCCTAAAAAGAGGAAAATAGGTTAAGTGACCTAGGAGTGGGCTACTTGGAGAGTATAAATAAGAGGCAAGGGTCTCTTTTGTAAAATGAATCTTTTGTGTCTTGTGTGCATCTCTTATGCATGTCTTGAGAATATCTTGAAGATCTATTATGAGAGAGAGATTGAGTGGAGTATCTCATGGATGCATCAAAGTTTTCGTAAGTCTAAGATCTTGATGGCTTAAGTTTCAGAAGTTAAAAAACCCTAGTTTCTGAGGTGTACACGGGCTGGCACTATATTAGGGTGTGTACATATTGAGTTATACACAGGTTGTCGGTGTATTAGGGTGCGTACATGTTGGAAAAACCATGGAAACTTGAAGAGATGAAGATGCAAAGGTTCTAGATTTAGAGATAAAGCTCCCAAGAAGGTATACAATGATAAGATACATCATATCTATCCATTGGTTCAAAAGGTATGGTCACATAGTTGTCTTGATGGATACTCTTGATTATTGTATGGAAAATGCTTAAGGCATTATTGGTATGGCTCTTGTGATTTGGTTTTTGTTGGTTGGTGGAGTGAGAAACACTCTTATGATTCAGTTCTGATATGGTTGCTATAGTATGTTGATTTCTTATACATGATTGAGTAGAATTCATATTCTATTGTTGAGGAGCATGAATAATTTGTTGGAGAGATTGGATGTGTTGTGATTGGTTAAGGGTCAGATTGGACAGTGAGAGACAGAAGATAATGTGAATGAAGGTTGCAGAATATCTGAGTTTGTGATGAAAAGAAAACCCTAGTTTTTTAGAAGTGATACACAGGTTTTAGTACAGACTAGCCGCCTGGTAGGGAGCCTACATATGCATGTTGCACTACCGACAGGTTGCGTACATGTTGACAGATTGATATCTGTTGAGGATTGTTTCCTCATCTTAGTTGGTGCTAAGGGTGTAAGTTGAGTCTTTCATTATAGAGTTGGTTCTCTTGTTGAGTTGTACTCTATTCAGTTGTTGTTGATAACCCAAGGATTGTAGTCCGTAATAAAACTAAAATTGTACATACATCTTGTGTTCTTTGTGTTGCTTGTGGTGATGAATTATTGATGATATATGTTATTGATATATGTTCACATTTAACTGGTTATAAATGGCAACAATAAGTAATGATTAAACGGTGATTGCTAACTAATGATTTTTTCAAAGGGGAAGTTTTCGGAAAAAGATCCCTACATTGTTCACCCCCCCCCCCCGCTCTCGGTGTATTCGGTGTATCCAACACATTTGTCACCTAAAATCATTGTAAATACCATTTTATGTTTTACTATCATGAGTGGGTGACTCATATCAGAAGTTGAAGCCCAAAGAGAAGGCCATGAGCTCCTGATCATTTTTCACCATGTTTACAACTACAATAAAACAAATCAGTTGCAGAGAATAATGGAGAAGATCATTCAAGGCTATCGGTCACTAGTTCTTGGAACCTTATAGGGAGAGCACCATCCCCAATGGAGATATTGTTAGAGTCTTATAGTTCATAGTATCAACTGGTGATTGAATGATTTTCTTTTAGTGATTTTATGTTGAAAATAATATTACATTCTGCAAATGATTTCCAAAAGAAAAAGAAAAAGATAAAAAAATAATGAAAAATGAAAATAGGGTAGAAAATAAAATAAAATAAAATAAAATAATAAAGAGAGAAAAACAAGAAAAATGTTGGAAATACTAAAACAACTGAGAGGGGGGGTGAATCAGTTGTTTATGAGCTTAATTAATTTTATACCTTTTCAATATTATTAATCTTCCTTCAAGTGATCATCAACAATATACAACATATGGACAGTAAAAGTAAAGACCGCCAGTCATACATAAAGTACACACAGAGACATATTTTCACGAGGAAACCCATAAAGGGAGAAAACCTCTTCTTCTTCAAAATCATAGGCAGTGTTTTTCAGTTCTGTACATCATTTACAATTGATCACCAACTCAATGTGAGGTTGCTACCTCTGTTTTACAAGCTGCAACTTGTTTGAGAGCACCAAATCTTTGGTTTCTCTAGCACCCACTAGAAGGAAGCACCAACTCCTTGAATATTCCAGCACCAACTGGATGGAAGCACCAACTTCCTGAATGTTCCAGCACCAACTGGATGGAAGCACCAACCTCTAGTTACACAGGCTCCAACCTGTATAACAGAGAACACTAGTTCTCCCTTGCACCTCCCTGCCACCCTGATTTCTCTGGCTGCAACCAGATGGAAGATACAACTTCCTGTGTTCAAGCTCCCACTTGAACCTCTGAGTAAAACAGTACTCCCGAGCACCTCCCAACCTCCCTACAATATAAATGGATAAATAAACATTCAACTTTACAGATAAATCAGGTCTTACCAATCTTTCTTTGTTCTGTAAATCTGGTCTTCTGCACACTATTCTGCAGCTCTACTCTTCCTCTGTCTATTCAGCAGGTATGCTCTGCATCAAATCGTGATCTCATTCTTCTCTTCTTCAACTCTCTATTATTATGCTCTGCATTTCATATCACCCTTCACATATGCTCAATCTCCTCCTGTGCATCCTCTTCATCTCTATTCTTGCAGTTTCATTCTTTTTCACTTACAGAATGACTAACTCGACACAGTCTATTTCATATTCTTTTATACACACGAACACGACGGTTCAACTTCCCAACTCCTTAGGAAAAATGTCGACAACTTTCTAAGAAACTGAAACACCAACTGAAATGCTAACTGATTTCCAATCATGAGTCCGTTTTTCTATGATCTTCATCGACCCTGATCGACGGTCCATGATATCGATGAATCAACGGTCCAGATCTTTTCAAGATCTCGCATCTCGTTGTTCCTTAGTTGGAGGTTCTCGTCACTCCAAGTCGTGATAGGCAAAGCTCCGAGATGGAGCTCAGATCAACGATCCATGTTCTTGGTGATCCGACGGTCCTGATCTTTTTGCGATCTCGCATCTCGTTGTTCCTTAGATGGGGGTTCTCATCACTTCAAGTCACGATGGCTGAGACTCCGAGATGGAGTTACATCAACGACCTAGATCCAAGCTTGATTTAACAGTTATGATTGAATCACCATATCGCATATCGGGATTTTTCATTTCTTGTTGCAGTGTTTTTGTCACTCCATGTCACGATTCGCGAAACTCCGATAAGGAGTTACATCAACGGTCCAAGTCTGAGCTTGATTCAACGACTGTGATCGAGTCACAATTTCGCATATCGCGATTTCACATTTCTTGTTGCAGTGTTTTTGTCACTCCATGTCGCGATTCGCGAAACTCCGATAAGGAGTTACATCAACGGTCCAAATCTGATCTTGATCTGACGGTCGCAGTTACGTCGCGATTTCGCATATCGCGATATCGGGATTTTTGATGTTAATAATCTTTGACATGTCCAACTTGCGATCCTCGAAACTTCAATATGGTGTCCATCTGCTGACGTCACACGTGAATTGACACGTGTTGAATACTGCCACATGTCACTCTGATTCATGACTTACATGTGCCTAAAATGTTGAATCAGTCTGACACTTGTCATTACCTGATTGTGCCACTTGTCCCTAGCTGGCATGGTCTGCTGTCGTGAGTTGGGTCGATGGTCTATATCACATCTTGATCTGAAGATTCAGGTTCGAAACTCCGACAAGGACTGGGATCAACGGTCCAGATCAAAGCTTGATCTGACGGCTAAGATTTCATCGCGATTTTTCATATTGCGATTACACCCTCTTCTCCTTTCACTTTAAAGACCGTGCAGGTTCTCCTCGATCCAATAGTGGTCGGACCCTGCGCTCAGATCTGACGGTTGAGATATGTCTCCCTCTTCAACGATCAAAGGTTCTTCTCAAACTTTCTCTCATTCGCTGCCTTCGATCATTCACTACTTTGAACTTGTCTTTTGTTTGCCTATCATCTTCACTGTTGCCATCAATGACAAGCATTCAATGTTTTTTAACTGTCTGTTAAATATTTTCCAACAATCTCCCCCTTTGGCATTGATGGCAACACAAGCACCCACATGTATTCAGATCTTCTCTCCTGCTCTTTTCTCCCCCTTTGACATCAATGTCAAAGAAGAACCATTCTTCCCCTGATCTGTTATAAAAACTTGCTCCCCCTGTCAACTATAAGCATCTTGGAAATACACCAGATATTCAATAAGTACTCCCCCTGACCAGGTGAACATATTAGGCACTTGAGATTATAACCCCCAACTTTTGACGAAGATATCCAAAAGGGGTTGCTGCTAATGGTTTAGTAAAGATATCAACAATCTGTTCTTTGGAAGGAATATAATTTAGATGAACAATTCTATTTGTAACTTGTTCTCAGAGAAAATGATACTTGATTGGAATATGCTTAGTCTTGGAATGAAGAACATGATTCTTGGAAACACTAATCGCACTTGTGTTATCACAATGAATTGGAATAGGATCAATGTAAGTTACCTTCAGATCTGCAAGAGTTTGTATCATCCATAAGATTTGTGTGCAACAAGTAGCAACAGCAATGTATTCTTCCTCTGTAGTGGATAATGAAATAGATCCTTTCTTCTTACTAAGCCATGCAACTAATGAGTCACCCAGAAAAAAAGCTCCTCCACTGGTGCTTTTTCTCTCATCAACACAGTTTGCCCAGTCGGCATCTGAATAAGCAATTAACTGGAAATTCTAATTTCTAGGGTACCACAGTCCATATGTCATTGTTCCCTTCAGATATTTGAATATTCTTTTAACAGCTACCGAGTGAATTGTTTTAGGAGCAGACTGAAAACGACCTACCATTCCAACAACTTGCATTATATCAGGACGAGATGTTGTGATGTACAGAAGACTTCCTATCATAGAGAGATATGTTCTTTGATCAACATCAGGTGAGATATCATCTTTACTCATCTTGCAACCAACCACCATAGGTGTGCTAACTGTAGAGGAGTCTTCCATCTTAAATTTCTTCAACATCTCTTTCAAATATTTTTCTTGAGAAATGAAAATTCCTGCAGAGCTTTGTTTTACTTGTAAGCCAAGAAAATATGACAGTTCTCCTATCATGGACATTTCAAATTCTATTTGCATAGAATTAGCAAACCACTGGACAGATGATTCATTAGTACAGCCAAAAATAATATCATCTACATAAACCAAAACAACTAGTAAATTATCACCTTCAAACTTAATGTAAAGGTTACTGTCAACAGTGTCTTTCTTGAACCCTTTTTCTTGTAGAAATTTGTCCAGTCTATAATACCAAGCTCGTGGTGCTTGTTTTAGTCCATATAAGGCCTTCTTCAGCTTACAGACATAATTAGGATTTTATGTCAATGAAAATCCTTCAAGTTTCTCCATATATACTTCTTCCTCTAGATCTCCATTAAGAAACACTGACTTAACATCCATCTGATAAACTTTGAAATTCTTATGACAAGAATAAGCAAGAAACATTCTGATAGCTTCCAATCTTGCCACTGG
>ML781153.1:1218740-1240090 GCA_009831015.1 Picea engelmannii | reverse complement strand
GAAATCTGCCTACTAACTCTCGATACTGATCACCATCCTGCCTCTACTCCTCCTCTCCCTACATGACACCTATCCCCACATCTCTTATTTGTTATCCAATTAATTCCTTTCCCATGACCATTAGTTGTCCTGTAACATTCCCACACCATAACAAATATCGTTTCACATAGAAAACCCTCATTTACCCCCCTTGTTACACTATTTGTTGACTGAGAACCTATGAAGATCGAGCAAATCTTGTTGCCAGACTACCACTACCATCGCTTACCTTCAACTAGCGAGATTTTTCCTGGTAATTACAACATTTCTAAACATATTCCATTATTATTTTTTCAATTATGGATCCCAAAGGAAAGTATGTCGACCCCTCTAAAAATGTAATGGTTCCCCCTCCAATTGACCTTGACCACATCCCTTTGGCAGACATAGATTATAAAGTTGTAGAGCCAAAGTGTGAACTCGATTTATTCGAATTACACTACTGGATGAAGGATAATTTCCTTGACCATAGTGACAAAATTAGACTCTGGGAATCCAATTTACCCCTCTACATGTTTCCCCAAACCTACTTTTTCCCTGAATTCCTCCTTAAATGTCAAGATAATTATCTGCTAAGACAAAGAGCCATAGCATCCCGCAATGGTGAAATTTTGTTTACAATTACTCCTGAAACCATTAACCAAATGTTTCAAATCCCTCAAAATAACTCCACCACCCCTTTCCCCGTCGAATACCTAAATGAATTATATTAGAAATTAACCTTTTCTCAGAGAGCCCAAATTTTTGAGATATTCCTCCCTGAAAATTCCCAACTGCCTAGGAAAAATACACCATACCCCTCTTTTATTTTCCTAGATAAGGCCAATCATATCATCTCCATGCTATCATGTCTATTAGGATATTATCTTGATGAATGGGTAGATGAACCTATTTTAGGTTTTCTCTCCATTTTTTCTATAGAAGAAAAGGTTTCTGTGAACTTCAATTTTAGTCAATTCTTGGCTGACAACATTCATGAACAATTTCTTAAGTTTCAAATTGAAGGAATGTTCAAGTATTCTTCAATTTTGGTTTATATGTTCATATTCTATCAAGAAGACAGGTTCCCTTTCACACTCCAGAAGCTAAATGAACAAGGAAGCCCATAGTCAGTCATATTTTGGACTTCACTGGTGAGAATGAACTCAGTGGAGTATAGTTTCAAATATTTTATTCATCAGTTCATTTATCCAGCTACTTGTTTAATGAACAACATTACAAAACCCAGGGTTAGTGAATAAATTTAGAAGTTTTTACATCTAACTGAGCAAGCCAAGATAGGTGACTGGTATTTATACTAGAATTATACAGAAATAAGGGTGTATGGATGTGATTTTCCACCATACAGGTTGCCTGAATACCTCCCCTTGAGTATTTTTTCATTGGAATACATAATACAAATGATAAATTCATATGAAATCCAATTTGTAGAAGCCAAGAAGAAATCTCATTTCATAATTAAAACTCAGATTGGACCATTTATTTGGAACAGAAGAGGAGTAGGTGAAGAACCAGATATCCTCTTAAAAAAGATGAAGTTTCCTCTAAGATTTACCTGGTCATATGACCCATTTGGCATTATTTCTACGTCGAGGACCAAAAACAAGACCACTCCCTATGTGTATAAACAAAGGCCATAGATTGAAAAATACATGAACCAAGCTGAGTGGGAAGAGAACACTTTGCAAGAATCAGAAGAGCATCTTATGTCTATGACCACTTCACAGGCCATCACACCTCAAAGGCATGTAGAGAAAATATCAAGGAATGAAGACTCTCCTTCAATCACAGAGGTGTCAGCAAATCATTTTCAAATATATAGGAAGAAGACTAAAACCATTCCTACAACAAGTTTTCCTAAAGAGGGTGAAATGAAGTCTACAATAGTCTTGGAAGGACCACACTCTCCAACATAGCCAACCAGATTGTTTATAGGATCTCCATCATCATTATATTTAGAAAGGAATCCAGACACAACTCTAACAGTTGAATCAATTCATGGATAAAAGGAGTCAAATAGTTTTGATAAGTATAACGAAATTAAGCAAAAGAATGAATTTCTCAAAAGAAACACTTATACTCAATTTTGGAAACAAACTTCTACTGTTCAGAAAATACTTTTGTCAGCTTTTGAAACAGAGAAGGGAAGAATGAAAATGGCATTCTTATAGGCACAGGTCCCCTATCCAAAGACAACAACTGATTACAAGAAGACTTCATTTGAATTTGATACAAAGGATATCCATCTTATTGATCAGATGGATATGCATAGATAGGAAGGGGAGATAATTTATTCAACACTAACAAACACTACAATGAAAACTTTCAAATTATAGGTATCACTGACTAATATCTATTCTCAATTGAATATTGAAAATATCTCTTCTTTGGCCAAGGATAATAAAATAAAATCATTAGAAGAATTAGTACTCAATATTGGATATGACCCGACTAATGTCAAAGTAGCAGAACAATTGATTAAGAAGAAGAATGTTGACATAGAAAGACTCAGAAAACAATTGAAACTACCAAAAATAGAGGATTCACATACTAAAGAGATGGTTGAGACAGAGAGGAAACAAGAAGAAATGCTAAAATTGATCATGGAGAAAAATGCACAGGTTAGGGAAATGGAAGTAGAGATGGATAAGCGGATCATGGAAAAAGAGAAGAATGCATAGTTATCCATAGTTCCACTATATGCAGTGCCTCTTAGAAATATAATAACAACATAAATTTATACATCAACATCAACCCTAGCACAAACTGTAGATTCCTCAGATAAATTGGTGAAAGCTATGGAGGACATGTCCATACAAGTAGTAGAAATCAAAAAGTTGTAGAAAGAAGTGAAGTCACTATAGGAGTAGAAAGCAAGGATCGAGACTTGTCATCAGGATGAAATACATAAATCTCATAGGATCATCCAACAGCTTCAACAGTTAGGAAAAGAAACAACCATGGGTAATACCTTAGCCCAAGATAAGGAAAATATATGGATAGACATGAATAAATACATGACAAAGATTTGGCCTTCTAGACAAATTATCTTTGAGAAGCATGAGTTAATTCAAAAAGTTAGAGGAGCCATTGAAATAATTAAGGAAGAATTGGGAGAAAATCCAATAGAAGCCACAAATCTCATCGGGTTTCTAAATTATAAGAACAAACAGGAGTTATAGGAGATAGAGATAGAGGACAGAACTGAAACTATCTTAGAAATAAAAAGGTTATAAATAAGAAAAACCACATGTTGCAATTGGAAGAAAAATGTCAGGTTATGGACATAGGTGTGCAAAGGTTTTTCAACAAGTTTGAGGTGCTAAAAAAGAAAGGACAACCTGGTTTATTAGTGATAAATGACAAGTTAATCACCTTGTCTTATTACAACCAGAAATTAAAGACAGTGGCAAAAGATAATTCAAAATTCATAGGAATACATGGAAGCATCCATGGAAACACTGCAGTTTGATTTGAACATTCAGCATGAGATCAAACACATTTTCATCACCAAACCCACTTTTTCTAAATACACAGAGGTGGATGAAATTTATAGGAAATTACTCAAGATATCAATCCCAAGTGAAAAAGGTGGGACAAATTCAGTGAGTTACTTGAGTAAATGTGTGTTCTACTTTGCAGCAGCAAGGACCAACCACGCAGTGGGAGTCAAAGGACATATCATCAACAACTTCCACTAAAACAGTGCCACAAATCCGAGCAAATCTAAATAGTCCTATATTTTTGTAACTAAAGATATAGTTAGTTTAGATATTCCTTAAATATATCCTGATCAATTATGACATGATATTTTGTAAATAAATGTATAAATACTTCTCATTTCGAAGTATGTAGGGTTGAGTTTTGCATCCAAGAAGCTATTTTCTATGATTCAAGAGGATTGATCAGTAATAAAAAGGGCTTTTTCACAGTATTCTCCTGTCAAACTGTTGGTGAAGTGCATCTTTTTATGTTTACATTTTTCTTTCTTTTTTATCATTCTTATGTGATTCTAATCCTAATTATTCAAAAGAAGGTTGACGAACATAATTTATTTTAATATACTATGTTTCTGGATTTGAATAATTTATATGTTTTCAACTGAAATTAAGTAAAATGAATTCTTAATTGCTCTTTTACTTGATGTAATTCCTTCCATTTCTTCCTATTCACTTCATCCAAATTTACAATATCCAAGCAATTTAACTACCCGTCCCTGTGAAGAAACTTTATAAAAAGATGAAACAGATCCCTATTTTAAGAGACAGAACCCATAGCCCAATGGTAATTTAAGAAACTAATAAGCCAAACAATTCAAATCAAATAAAAAAATCATGAACCATCATAACTAGCCTAATATTTTAACCTAAACAAATCTAAATATTAAAGAGAGATCCCTCTTTGAAGCTGGCAAGGATAGATCCCAACTTCCAAAGTGGTTTTGTGGTTACCTTTGTCCTTTCTTCTACAACCTATAAAATTACAGAGTGATAACACCGTACATTCTAACAGGTGATGTCAATAGGTTGTGCATATGGTCTACAATATATTCGTGTGCAGAGGTGATTCCCAAGGATATTGTTGATGTTTGGTTTTCTGATTTGTATGGTCATTGGAGAACAAGGTTGTTCTCAGTTTTGGTGAATTTGGAGGAAAAGGTTTTTTCGACAACACAGGTATTCCAACAAATGATGAACACCTTCAATAACCACTCACACAACTAGATCAAAGATCAAAACACCGATATTTTTACATGGTAAAACCCTACGGGGAAACATCCACAACCCCAACCAAAGCGACTACTTGGAGAACTTTATTAATGAAAAAGAAAAAGATTACAGAGATATTTTACAAGAGAGTTTCTCACAATTGATCATCGAAAAATGACCCTCCATGCACTTTAAATAGATATCATGGACCAATCGGCTGTTAATACATGGATCAGTAGTCATTAAGATCGAGGAGAATATGAACCGTCATATCACTCTATGTCGGGAACATATCGTGACCATCATATTTCCTAACTACAAATGCATACTAATTCATACTAAAGAAACACACTAAGAAACACACTTTTACCTAATGGCACATTAGACCAATTATATCTTAACTAACTCCTAAGTGTCTAAATATCCTAACATCCCCCCTTAAGAACAAATTGGATAGGATTGAATGATTTACAATAGTGACACAATAGGAGAAGGAAGGAGGCATTAGAGCCTATCCCCCGTTAATGACAAATTCCTAAAATCCTAATATAGATCGAAGTTATAAAACTTCACTTCTGTAAGAGACTTTGTGAAAATGTCTGCAACTTGATCTTATGTAGGGAAAAAGAGCACTTCAATAACTTGATCATGAATGAGCTTTCTGATGAAGTGCATGTGTAGGTCAATGTTCTTATTGCGCTGATGTTAAACTGGGTCCTTGACGAGCTTGATCGCAGTCTGATTGTTGCATCAAAGGTTGGTCAAATGTTGTTGCTGGAATCCAAACTCTAAAAGGATCTGTTGAAGCCACAAATATTTGTGAATTGTATTTACCGTTGCTCGATATTCTACTTCTACTGAATAAAGTGAAATATCTTATTGTTTGTTACAATCCCAAGTGATAGGTCCTTAACCAAGGCTGAAAACATAACCTACAGTAGAATTCCAATCATCAGGTTCGCCAACCCAATCTAAATCAATGAAACCAACCAATAAAGGAGTCCCCCCTGAATTGTAATGTATCCTGAACTGAACTGTACCAAAGACATAGTGAAGTATCTTTTTAGCGTTTGTTCAATGGCTTTCATGGGGTGTTTCCATATACTGGGAAACAATACCAACAACAAAGGAAAGATCAGGACGGGTATGATTCAAGTATAAGAGGCTACCAACTAACTAATGATACAGGGTGGCATCAACTTCGGGAGAAGTACAGGTGGCACTAAGCTTGACTCCAGACTAGAAGGGATAAGGGGTTGGTTTAAAATCATCCATGTGAAAGCGACGAAGAAGGTCATAATCATACTTAGACTAGGAAAGAAAAATTCCTTCATTGGTTTGCAAAACTTGGAGGCCAAGGAGATAGTGCAAAAAACCTAAGTCTTTCATTTCGAATTTCTTCTTAAGGATGGTTTTCACATGGTTTAAAAGTTTTGAGTCACTACCAGTAAGGATAACGTCATCAACATAAAGTAAAAGGATTATGAGATGTATTCCTACTTTGTTGGTATAGAAATTAGGATCAAAATGGAATCTAGAGAATCCGGTGTCAATAAGAAAGTTGTCCAGTTTGGCATACCAATATCGAGGAGCTTGATTAAGACCATAAAGAGATTTCTTAAGGCGAAAAACAAGGATAGAGTCATTCTGGACATAGCCAGGAGGTTGTTCCATGTAGATTTCTTCTTGAAAATTTTCGTGCAAGAAGGAAGATTTAACATCCATCTGATGGACCTCCCATTTATGTGAGGAAGCAAGGGAAAGAACAAGGCAGATGGAATTCATTTTGGCTACAGAGGCAATGGTTTCATTATAGTCAATTCCTTCAACTTGGGAAAATACTTTGACAACTAACTGATATTTGTGTCTTTCAACACTTCCATCTGATGCATACTTAGCTCTGTAGACCCATTTACATATGACAAGTTTTCTTCCTTTTGGAAGAGGTACAAGATCCCAAGTATCGTTGTCCATTAAAGAACAATATTCTTCATTCATTATTGTATCCCAATATGGATGACCTAAAGCTTCTACAAATGTCTATGGATCATGAGTCTTTGAAACTTGATCCAAAAGAGAAGAGACTCATTGGAACTGTGAACGTGTTTGTTGTTGATCTGAAGGATCACCAACTGCTTCTCGTGTTGAATAGACCCATCTAGGAAGCGACGAAGTTGGTGCTAGTTCAGGTTCAAAGGACTCATCTGGAGGAAGGCGAGTAGGTGGAGGTGGATTTTCATCCTCATTGTCATCATATGAAGAAGAAAGCAGAATAGGAACAAAATAAGGCACAAACGTTGAATATGAATCACAAGCCGAAGAAGGCACAATCGTTGAATTAGGCTCGCAGTCCAAGAGATTTTCATCAAATTTAACATCTCCTCTAATAATAATTTCATTACAATGTGGTTGAAGAAGTCTATAACCTTTGACATCTTTAGAATAACCAACAAATATACACTTCTCACTTTTAGGTTGCAATTCTTTCCTTTTCTGATCTAAAAATAAAGAAGACTTGAAATACTTGAAATTATTGCAATGTAAATGTTATGTGTTTAAAGAAAATGGATCAGTTTGAAACACATAGATTAAGGTATTACTCATGTAAAATACACATAGACGGTAGTATAATCATTGAACATAAGAACATAAAACACAACAATTGATAAAGGAGTTCACCCCTCTCTTGGGCTACATCTCCTGGTCCAGCTTCCAATGGATCATTATTATTAATTTATCAAAAGTGCTCAAAAACATGTCTTATAATGCTCAAACTTACAAATCGACTACTCCAATGGCTTCAGAGCGTCCAAAAACCCCTGTATGGGCTCTTTCGACACCTCAATCGGTCAAAAAACGAAGAAGTTAGGCCTCCTGGAAGTCTCCCCCTTCAAGCTTGTTGTCACTGCATCTACAAATTGCACCCTTTTTCAATGAACCTGACACACACGCAATAAATAGCGTAAAAACCCAACACCGGGTGCAACCACGCCAATGGTGCAAACTGTAGGACGGTCAAGGGCGCGCCAGCCCCTAACCACCTAGCACTTGGGCACATAGGGGTTCATACGACCACGCGTATAAGCAAAAGGAGCCAAACGGTTACAACCGTGCCAACCATATTAACTCCCCGCTCCGGTCGTGGGCATATGGAATGCAACATAGAACCATGGGATGTGTAATATAAACTCCGTGCCAATCCAACTATTGGGCTATACCATATATGGTATGGTCACATATGCAATCAAATGACCGCGGGCCGGGGCTAAGCCCTGGCCCGACCCCCCTCCAACGGTTACAAACTTTGAACTGAAATATAATTAAATGCATATGTATTACAAGGCATAATGTGTAACCCATTGTTCGGTCAGAGTTTTTGAAAGCTATGCGGTGGGGAGGTCCGGGGGTCGAACCCCACGGACTCCAATAATTTTACATACAAACCGAAAGCCAATAAAGGGGTGCCATGTGGTAGCCCATGATTAGGCCACGTGGCACCTTACCATTAACCAACGATATGCCATGTTTCGCTTCCTGATTCGACCAAATTTCAACCAACATATTTTTTCCATGTCACCACATGTACGGTCGTATGGCTCTGCCATGTCGACCTGTACGGACTATACAGTCAGCATCATTTTTTTTTGCCTGTTTGACTTAATGAACAGATTGTAATATCTCTTTCTCCTAACATCCGTTTGATATGAAACGAGTTGCATTGGGTTCGCAACGACGATACCTACACTCTCATCCGGTTTGAAGCGATTCTGAGCACTTTGAATTTTTGAACAAAATTTGATCCCCTGATCATTTTCTCATCAGGAATGTGAGCCCATGCTATACTACCAAATACACGGAAGTGACTTACATCAGGTTTAATTTTATTCCAAGCTTCTTCATGTGTTATATTTTTAAGAGCCTTTGTGGGAGTGTGATTTACTATGTAATTTGCACAGTTGATTGCTTCCTCCCAATACTTTAGACTTAATCCCTTAGATTGGATCATACAATCAACCATTTTTTTTAATGTGTGATTGTTTCTCTCATCAACACCATTTTGTTGTGGTGTATATGGAACAATTTATTGCATTTGGATTCCTTTTGTAGTGCAATGACTTGTAAAATTATTGTTCACGTATTCTCCTCCATTATCCATTCTTAACCTTTGAATTTGATGTCTAGATTGCTTTTCTACAAGGGCCTTGTAGGCCAAAAAATTGTCAAAAATTTCACTCTTAAGTTTTAATAAGTAAACCCAAGTACGTTTGGAAAAGTCATCAATGAAATTTGAGAAATACTTGCACCCATAAAAATAAGGAGAAGAAAGTGGACCACACAAATCACTGTGAACAAGATGCAAAGGCCCCGAGGCCTTCCAAGAGGCACGTTTTTCAAAATTGTCCCGATGATGTTTGCCAAGAACACAACTGACACAAACACCATCTCTTCATGAAACAAGAGGAAGAGCATTCACCATTTGTTGCTTACATTATTGTTGCAATGAGCGATAGTTTAGGTGACCAAACCTCTCATGCCAAAGTTTTCTCAAGTTATCGCTATCAACAACAAAAAATGATGAAAAAGATGATTATCCAAAGTTGTCAAACTTGTACAACCTGGTAATATCATCAACAATTCTAGTTGCAAGAACATTCTTAAGATATTTTAGATCATTGATTACAAATTAGTGAGTTGAAAATCTCCGGTATTACCTTCACCTGAATGAGTGATTTTATATAATGATAGAAGGTTACAAGAAATACTCGGAACACATAATACATCATTGAAATGATTGTTTTCTACTTGAATGGTTCTAGATCCTTCAACACTAAGAAATCTATCATCACCAACAAATATTTTCTTGGTGTTACATTCACTTAGAGAAGAAAATATGTCTCTATCCTTAGCCATATGATAAGATGCTCCAGACTCAATAAGCCAATCATAATAAGAAGAAGTAGAAGTTTTATTGAAGCAGAAACCAAAAGCAGAAAGTGCATGTCCATGAGAAGAAGAAGAATAAGTAGAATCAATACTGATTTTGTGCTTCTTCATCACTGCTTCTAGAGCTACTATATTTTTGAAACATTTGGACTCATTGTGACCATCTTTATCACAAAAGTTGCAATATTTGTCAGTCTTCTTACTTTTGTATTTTTCTCATTTGTCACTATTAGGAGATGAAACTATCTGAGTGGGTTTGGGACCCTTATATTGCTTGTTGTTGTGGTGAGGATGTTGTTTTTTGGGATTCTTGGGTTTATCTTTCTGATGGACGACTAAGGCTTTGTTGGAGGTAACTACAGTGTTGATCACTCCAAGTTGTACAAGCTTATCTTGCTCTCTAATCAAAGAATCACAAAAGTTTCAAGATTGGGTTTTTTATAAGATGTCCCTAGAGTCTCTTGCATGGCATAAAAGGTAGATACAAACACAGAATATGCACTACCTAGATTAGAAATAATAAGATAGATGCAACGATCTTCTTCTATCTTTATCTTACATTCTTCACATAAAGTTATGAGTGTTTTAAATTTAGATAGAGTCTTCAATGCAAAAAAAAAAAAATGGACTTAAAATCAGTACTTGATTTTCTAATTGTTGTGCTCGAATCATATTATTTTTACCAAACACAGATTCAATATTTTCCCAATATTCTTTGGGTTGATCAATTGATTGAAGGTGGAACCTTAAATCAGGAGAGATGGACATTCTGATTAATCCACATGATTTGTCATTCCTATTATCCCATTTGACTTTCTTATCAACATCAGTGGGTGTTGTTTCCTTTCCCAAGGTAATCTGGTACAAACCTTTACTTCTTAATAAATCCTCCATATGGGATTTTCATTGGAAGTAGTTGGTGTTGGTAAGAAAGAGATTACTTGTAGAAGACATATTAAATATGTAGATAATGTGGATTTAAAAATTTAAAATGATGATCTGGATGGAAATATCTCGAAAAATTAGGCGGTTTTTAAAAAAATGACACTGAAAACGGACTTCGGATATGAGAGTTATGCCCTTTTTAAAAAAATGCATAAATGATAACCAAAGGACCACATTATGGTGTAAGTTGCTTTATGAAGTGGCCCACTTTTATAAAGAGAAGTGGGGATAACTTTTACAATTAAGGTACTTTATAAAATAAAAACTGCATGCAAAATAAATAACTCTAAAATAAAATATTAAAGCTACTTATAGTGGTTCACTTTTATACTTGAAGTGAAATACACTTTATAATTTTAGAATGAACGTTTTCAAAAAAAATAACAAAAAGAGAGACTTGAACTCAAGACCTCTTACTTAATAAGGAAACTTTCAAACAAATGGTCTAACAAAACATATTGTATTGTTTAGCAAGAGGATTGGGGTTGTTGTTTTTGTTGACAACCTTGGAGAGTATTCTAAGAAAACTCTTTTCACACAAGAATTTTTTTTTCTTATCCATGACAACAAGGGTTAGATCTCGGTTAGCTTACTTGGAAGATGCACCTTTTCCTATCTGTTTCTGATTTTCCAAGATTGCAAAGGGAGCGGGGAAAAGATAATACACAGATCTAAAAGAGTAGCAACCATAAAATAAATAATATAACATGAAGTAAAACCAAAATAATACTTTGCAAAAAAATTTAAAATGCGTATGCAGGCTTTATACCTCTGGATCTAACTAAAATGGCTGTATATTGGGAAAACAGAAACCTTTTCGAGTGAAACGAAAAGTACTCCTAACTGAAATGAGAACTCTAAACACAATGAAATAGTCCTCTCATCCTATAAATGTATGTAAATTACATAAAATGGAGATGAGGAAACTTGGCTTCACGATATCGATCTACAACCAGAGAGGGTCTTCAAACAGGTTTTGATACCATGTTCGACAACACAGGTATTCCAAAAAAGGATGAACACCTTTAGTAACCACTCACACAACCATATAAAATATAAACACATCTATTTTATGATGTGGTAAAACCCCTACGGGGAAACATCCACGGCCCCAGCCAACATGGCCACTTGGAGCAATTTATTAATGCAAAAGAAAAAGATTACATAGATATTTTACAAGAGAGTTTCTCACAATAGATCATTAGCAAATGACTGTTGGCCCTTGAGTATGCAAGAAAGCGAAAATCAAGGAAGAAAAGGAAAATGCGAACTTCACAGAAGACACAGTGACTATTAATGGGTCGAAGTAAGAAAAAGAGAAGAAAAGATGGAGCGAAGTCTGAGAAAGCAAGTCGTTGGATGAGGATATCAAGAATGACAGATAATCAAGGAAGAAGTATCATGGACAAGTTAGCAAGTGGAAAAAGATACCATTGGATGCTTTGGAGCACCACGCGAGAAGAAAGGAAAGACAAGCTGGAGAAGCCCTTTAAATATGGGTCAAGTTGACCTAGGGTTTTAGACACATAGGGTTTTGGTATCTAGGGTTTTGACACCTAGGTTTCAGCCTAAGGATGTCGGTGAAGTGATTGTAATGTATAAAAAAAGGTCATGAGGGCCTAGGTTGGGTTGATACTTTTGGTTGGTACTTTGGGTTGGTACGATATTGTTGTTTACTTAGTGGTATTATTGTGTGAGAGATTACTATCAGGTGAGAGAAAGAATTGCTAAGTGTGAGATCCTTTTGGTATTGTAAGATAATCAACTAGGTGTGAAGATCGATCCTGTAGCTAGGTGCACAGGAAGGGGAGAGAAGGAGAGGAGAAGAAAGAAGATCTACTAGCTAAGAGCACAAACAAGAACTGTATGCTTTACCTTAAATATATTATAGCACAGTTCTATAGATGTATCCCTAGAGAGAGGGTGAACCACGTATATTTTGTGTTATGTGTGATTGATATTTTGTCTCTATCATTGATATACTGTGATTGCATTGCTATGTTAGATCTGATAAGTAGATGTGCATAGTAGATATAAGCTGATAAGTGATATATGAATGTTGTGTTGTTATTGTGTTAGATCCACTTGATATTCCCCTTGGTTGTAGACATCCCTGTCCTGCAACCCCCTCATAACTTCTTCAGGTGATACTACATATGATTTGGAGGTGTTTCTGAAAGGGCTAGTAGTTAGGGCTTGTTCGTGTGCTCTTGGAGCTGAACCCTGGGTCTGCCACTGTGCCAACAAATGGTTTTGTTGTCGGGACTAGAATCTTCTTGAGGGAATGTCAAGGTGGTTTCCATTGAAGAAATATATTCAAAAGTGTATAGAGGATCAAGAAAAGGACTTTGATGAAGCCTAGAACAAGAACCCTAATCTTAGTATAGAGGATTGGTTGGCGAAATATATCTTCACTAATATACACAGAATTGTCTTTGGGGGAATCCATCAAGAACTGTATGAGTGTCTATCTAGATTAGTAGATACCCAGTTCGAGCTTCGATCTAGACCTCTTGTGGTTTGGATGTCAGATTTGATCAAGAAGGTCAAGAGAGTTGATACCACCGTATCACGAGCAATAGATCACTAGTTTGATAGCACCATTGGAGGGTACATCATGAAGTTTGTTGTTGACATAGTAGAGTCATATAGCCAACATGAGATATATTTCTTTAAGGGACCCAAAGGAAATTTTTTACAATTCTTGAAGTTGAGACTCAAGATGCTATTACATGAGAATAACATATTGAAGATACAATATATTGGTCGGATCTAGGAAGGCTAATGTTCAAGAATTCAGACAGCGACAACAACACAAAAGTGGGACATACGCGCAATGGGAGAGTGTTTAGAGAATCTCACCTTGTGAACCTGTTCAATAAGAACTACAGGGAGGAGGGTTTCCATAGTAGAGAAGAGGAAGATCTAACAGATGAAGAGCATCTAGAACCTACCAGGATAGAGGAAGGGAAAGAAAAAGAGATTCATCGAGAAGAACCTGAAACTTCAGAAACTGTGCAGACCATTGAAGTAAGTCATGTTATCCATCCTTTTGATTTAGTAGTATTAAGCAATCAAAGTAATCCTAATCACCAGAGCATCCAAAGACCTATCAATATTAGTCCACCACACATTCAATCAGGAACCCCAGAAAGATCTATGGAAGATGAGATGAGGCTCCCTATCTTTAGGGGAGATGGATCTAAAGATCCTGATCAACATTGGTTCCTATGTGAAGCCATATGGAATATTAAAAATTTCACCAATGAAGTTGTCAAAAGAAAACAGTTCAATACCACTCTAAGGGACCGTGCACCGAGATGGTACATGAAGCTTGTTCAGGGACTTGCATAGCCTAATCCAATGAATAATATTAAGAATGCGCTGATTGTAGAGTTTAAGAAACCCAAGTCGGAGTCACAATGTATTACAGAATTGAAGGAGATCAAGAAGAAGGTGGCCGAACCTGTTTTTGAATTCGATCAGATATTCAAAACCTTAACAGGACGATTGAATTTTCAGATCCCAGATGAACAAAAAAAAGAATGGTTCATTGTTTCCCTCTTACCACACATCAGAGTTCCTCTAAAGCAAAAGAAGATTGCTTCGCAGTATGAGGCATTGAAGATCACCATGAAGATCGAATCATACCCTATGGGAGAATCCAGCTCAGGTATGAGCCAAATCTTGATCAAGCTAACCAGTTTGTTTCTGCAGGTCGAAGACATGAAGAAAGATAAGGGAAAAGATAAAAGAGAAGACATATGTTGTGTCATATGTAGATCAGAAGGCCATGATAGGGAGAATTGTCCCGTATTCAATGAATACTTGGCTTCTGGAGCTCCGAGCCCTTTGAAGCAAGTCACTTTACCTTGGTATGATGTATCCAGAAATAGACATTGCCCTGGTGAGTGATACTACATGCAAAAGTGTGTTCAGAAACCTGAAAATTTGTATTGCACACTCTATAAGTTTGTGGGACATGATGATAGAGATTCTAGGGCTTACGATCTTATGCATGAAAGGTCGAGATACATAAATAAGATTCAAGGAAAAGTACTGCAAGAAGGAAACAATATGCAGTATAACTCTCCTGGGAGAGGAAAATTGAATCCTTACAGTGGATTCAGAGGAAGAGGAAGAGGACGAGGAATGGGTCGAGGCCATGGACATATCATCTGTTATAACTATGCACAACCAGGACACCTCGCAAGGTATTGTTAGAACCCTTGTACCACTTGTAGCTACTGCAGCTTGTTTGAACATGTTATAGAATATTGTCCTCTGTTGCTAGCTAAGCTTCAGGAGAGACGAGGACCTCAGTAGAACCCACAAGTGCAACTGATATATGTTAAGCCTCATGGAGAAGACCCTAGATTCGTTTTTATAACCAGAGGAGGTGATGTTACAGGAGAAGACATACTGACCCAAGGGAATATTACAGAAGACTCGGGAATCAGGAAGGCTACAAAGAAGACACAAATGTTCGATGCAAAGAAAGAAAGACAAACGTTTGAGGAAGCAAGAAATGAATTCAGAGGACCCCAGGGTTCTTCATCAAAGACAAGAACAAAAGTGAGAGAATATGGAATGCCTCTGCCATTTGATCAGTCTGCTTCGCCAAAAGAAGGAAAAGAGGTAAGCAAGCTCATGGAATTTTTGTATACTTGTATTAAGTTGGTTCAAGATGAAAGCATTGTACAAGAGTTACAAAATTTAATCAGACAATATGAGATAGGAAGAATAGACCCCTTACTGAATAGGGAAGTACACCAAATTGATAAAAATAGAAGGACAAACAAGGAATTACATTTGAATGCTCAAATAGGAGAGTATGAGATATACTATGTATTCCTCGACTTAGGGTCGAACGTCAATGTCATGATGAAGCAAACTTGGGCACTGATGCGAAAACCAAAGTTGATCTATTCCCCTATCAGGCTTAGGATGGCTAATCAGCAAGTTGTAAGCCCTTTTGGTAGGTTAGAACATGTCCCTGTGGACATTTATGGAGTAAGAACATTTGCATATTTTGAGGTAATTGAGATAGTTGATGACAACTTCCCTTACCCTGCGTTGTTAGGAATTGATTGGGCCTTTAATAATTCCATTGTGGTTGATTCAAATAAAAAAAGTATGAATTTTGAAAGAGATGGCCTTAGGGTCATCACACCTTTAGATCCAGATGAATGTCAGTGGTACACAGAACCTATCAGAGAAGAATACCATGCATATCCACTGGAAAATATATACAAATTAACATCTAGACAATAGGATTACATTAATCCCACAGCCAAAGGAAACTTAAGCTAGCAAAGTGATAGCGCATGTTCATCAGACTTAGAAGAAGCACTGGAGAACTAGAAGAATAAGATGTATGAAGTATCTACAATAAGATGTGCTATATTAACCTGACAAGTTCACTGGATTGGCACAAAAATCATTAACTTACCCACCTTTGATGGTCTGAATCCTTTAGAAACCTTATTGTCCAACTTTGAAGAGAGTGTACCAATTCAACAAATATTATTGGTGATGGATGAGGCCTTGAAAGCCACACTAGAAAAATGGTGGGGGGCACACAAAAGGAACGTTACAGATTGGATATAGTGTCATACCCTGATAAAAACATGCTTCTCAGTACAAGTATAAGGCTACGTAGTTCGATACATAGGTCAAAGCCACCCAAAGGACCATGTGCGAAGCTGTGAGGAAGATTGGAGAAACATTCCTCAAGAACAATGGGTACACAAATTCATCAACATGTTGGACACAACACCTATCAACTGGTACCTTCAAGCAGAGCTATGCCTCATCACTACAGATTGGCAAGGTATGACTCAAATATTTTTAACCACCTTCTTATTTAAAAGACAATATCCTTCAGTAGATCAAGCACTACAAATTGTGAGATTGAAAGTATTCAAGGAGGTATCTAGCCTTCCCTTATAACAGGAAGAGGATGAATGGATTGCGCCTCTCCAGAAACTGCAAGGATATTACATAATCAATGCCAATGAAGACGATGATCCAAGGAAGGTGAACATCACAGAAAAAGAAGGCCAGAGAGATGTGGAAGGACCAGGAGTGGAGCTACCATTTATTGGACAACCAATTAATATTAAGAAAGTCAATATTGGAATAGAGAAGACACCAAAGTTTGCAAATGTTGGAGATTATTGGGATGTTTCTACCTGTTGGCCCTTGACCAAGTTTTGAGAAACACTTGGTCATATTTGACTGTTTTTGGACATCGACACCCTGTCAAAGATGAAGCGTCAGGAAAAGCAGAGATCACAGGATCTCGACCCACTTTTGGGGCCCTTTTAGGGTTTTGGGTTAATGTAATGGGAAAGGGATGTCGGCCCATGGGTTTAACCATGTCTTAGTCCTATGTTGTAAAGTATAAATAAGTACCTAGGCAATGTAGGAAGAGGTGATGGCTTAGTGCTAGTAATTATATCTGTGTGATCAAATGTAAATGCTATGTGCATAATTGTAAGAGGCTTGCATAGATACGTGCAAGTGTTGTAAGTGCTAAGTGCATAGATTGTAAGAAGGCCCTGTGCTAGATCTACTTAGGGAAGGAGGATCTGGCGAGGTGTGCATAAATATCCTATCCTATGCGAAGTACAAGTTGAGCTCTGTGTTGTAATCAAATTGACCCAAGCTAATAAAGAAGAATAAGACTTTGTGGACGTAGCCCTAGGGCGGGGGTGAACCACGTAAACCTGTGTGCCATGCTTTGTGTTGTTCCTTCCTTGTGTTTTCATTATCTTGCTAAGTACTATGCCATGATTATATAGATTTTCTTATGCTTTGTGATTCACTAGACATATATCAATAGTATATCTGATGTGTATGAGGATTCTTAGTGTTGATCTACAAGATCTAATATGTTTTGTTGTTACTAAGCATTGAAATATATTATATCTGAGAAAGTACTTGACATTATGTCTTATCTGCAAAGTACAATAAGGGTGAATAGTGATGAATGAATGGTGCTAAGTTCTCTATAAAGGATATAATCACAGATCTGTGTCCCAGGTAAGGTTGCAAACACTCAAGTCTTGCAACCACCCCTACCTCTACCTCGGGTGGGACTTCATCTGCTTCGCAGGTGTTGCCGAAAGGGCCGATAGTTAGGGATTTGTTAGTGTGCTCTTGAGCATTGAACCCTACGTCTGCCCCTATGCCAACAAATGGTTATGTTGTTGGGACCTAAAACTATGATTGTTGGGAACTAAGAAAGAAGAAACTTTGTGCAAAAGTAAGCTCTGTGCATAGATCTGTTGCCCTAGTGCGCAGATTTTTACTCGACCTGTGAAGCTTTTTGCCAGGAATAAGGTCAAATATGAAGAAATGAAGATCATATCCAAAGAAAAGAAGCGAGATCTGAATGATCTGTGCTCTAAGAAAAGTAAAAGTGGAAATTTCTGAAAGAAAGAAGTCAGATCTGCAAAAAAGACGTAATATCTGTAAGCTATGTGCTCTAATAAAGGTAAGAATAGTCAAAAGTTTTTGGATCTGAAAGATTTGTGCTCTGTAGAAGTAAGATAAGTGAAATTTTTTGTTTCTAAAGCATGGACCTAGGTATTCTTGATAGATTTTTTCCTAGCTTCAAAACTAGGGCATTAATCAATGAAAGAAAGTTTGATATGGATAGATTTGATAATTATAATGATCGATATGTTATACCTATGCATAGAAAGAACGTATGGACTAACAAGTGGATGCAGGATCCTAGAAAGAGTTTTTTTAGGCTAGCTACCATGATCCAGGTGCGCAGTACAGAAGAAATTGGGTAACATTTAAACAAAAGAGAGGGCTAACCCTCTGTTACAGTTGCAGAAGACCGGGAAATTTTGCTAAGGAATTCCCTAGTGGAAGACCTAGTTGCCTCTATTGCAAAGATTTGGACCATGAAGTGTTGGATTTCCCTAAAATGATTGCTAATCTTGAAAGAATGAACCTAAATGAAGAAAACCCTAACGCAGATATAGAAATAGTAGAAACTCAGAAGGAATCAGAAAAGATATTGATATAGATGAAAGACATCTTGAATGATCACCGACATGTTAGGCTATCATACATCTTCAAAGAAAAGGAGAAAGTTGGAGAAATAATAGGGGACTTCGACATTGACTATATTCTTGATGAAGAAACACAAGTGAACATTATGCCAGAAAGAACTTGGGAAGCTATAGGGAAGCCTGCCTTGATCCCTTCCCTAGGAGGAACAATTTTATTCAGAGGAAAGCTAGTAAACCTATGTGGAAGGCTTGCCTAGATACCTATGACTGTCAATGGAAGTTTGAAAGAGGAAGACTTTGATATTATTAAATTTTTTGAAGACAGTGCCCCATTTACCATGCTCATAGGAAAACGTTCTATTGATAGAGAACAAGCCAGGCGAAAAGAGGAAGAAGAAGTTTTGGAACAGAAGAAGCAAGAGTTAAAAGACTTTATGACTAGAAGGATTGTGCACTTGATTGAAGAACAGAAGAATAGATCACAGATATTTAATACTAGAAACTTCAATGTCGAGCCTAAGAGAACACTAGAGGATCTGCAGAAGATTGAGTTACCTATTTTTGATATAGAAGAAGTATTATCCAGGAACCCTGGGAAAGAATTTCAACAACACAAAGTAACTAAAACCACAGAATATAAGCATCAAAATGGTAAAATCATTACTGAGACGAAACTCATGGGGAATAAGGATAGAAAGTTAAGAAAGAAAAGGGATAATACTGCAAGGTTACAAGAAGTTCTAGAGGATACTTCACAGACAAAAAAATTGCAGAATTGGAACTTTGCCAAGGTATCAGAACAACGACATAGAGTAATTCAACATGATGAAGCAATATAGCCATTGGGGCTAATATATCCATTAAACTTCCACTCCGAACAGGCATAAAATAAATAAAGGTTTGTCATCCAACCGTTGAAAGCGCCATAACGGGTCGAACAAGAGTTAATGAGGGATCATAACCGTTGCTAGCAAATCGTTACTAAGTTTCCCTACTTAGTCCATCGTGCCATGCATCGAGAATAATTTTTTCTAAGTGAGAATTTGAGCACGAAACCTGAGATTCACTCACCCTAAGGTCATTGCCTTGTTCCCATACTATTCATTGTAGTCTCTGAATTCCTTTCGCACCAGAGCTAGTTGACCCAAGCTTGTATGTCGGAGGAGCTCAACGCTGCTAAGAAAATTGTTGAAGAATTTCTAATTGAATTAATGACTGAGAGAGTCATGTCAAAGAGAGGAATGTCTACAGGTGTACATCCATCATCCTCGGGAGCATTTCCAACTTTCACCTCCACTGCTCAAGTAGGACCATCCCAACTGCCTTCAGAAAGATGATCTAAGCTCGGAAATGACTTCGCCACTGTGAATATGATCCCAAGTATCTTTCCTAAGTACATCCCACCACTAAGTAGCATAGTGAATTGAGAAACTATACCCAGAGACTTCGACTATGTTGTGGTCACTACGTACCTCCCGAAAGGGGTGCTCATAGTTCATTCTAACCAGGACAAGCTCACAACGCTGAAATTTAGTGATTTTAACCTTGGATATCACAAGGTTTACAATGTGCTAGCCCCACACAAGTACTTAACTATCACAAAAGGAAGGAACCCAAAGCTTTTCCCCCTAAAATGGACCCATAACCTCACGCAGTCAACTCTCCTCAATGTAATGAAGATTCCACATTTCGGGAGGCATCGGGAAGTGAATGCATGCGTCAGATTGTTGTTGTCTTACTACCATAGAGGATACTTATGGTTGGACCACCGAATCACTGTGGATCCGATTCTAATCAATTAAATCATAGGGCTAAGTATGCAGGGCCCTGAACCACACGAGTTTTACCCTAGAAATATCGCAGATCATGCTCTCACCCAATGAATAAAAGACACATATGGCAATCTAGAGAAGGGAACGTGAGGTTACAAGGTATCCTCCATTGAGAATGAAGCAGTGCACCTTGGTTTCCAGCTGATCGCAGGGAAGTTAGTCCACAAAAATAGACCCACACAGGTGACTGGATTTGTAGTTGACCTCACAGGGAAGTGCACAGAGGGACTACAAATGATCTAGGCAAAGTATCTTATAAATAAGCTAGATCTTGACTACAGACAAGCGCAAGACCAAGGGTATGAGTTCCACTTTAGTTGGTTTCTCATACTGTTCAAGGATAAATTTGTGAGTGCGGACACAGAGCAATCTCCTTAGATCCACCTGGATCTGGAACAAACCGTGACAGAATACTACTCTTTCCCTAGTTCTAAAGTATTGAATGGACAAGAGAAGAAGGATGATGTACTTACTTTATGAAAGCTCTCCTTATCTCTGTTGATCCTCGCTCTGCTACGATGCTCTTGCGTCGTCCAATCACAACAAAGACATTAATATATTCAAAACTCTAGACTATACATGTGATCAAGGAATCATGTAATAAGATGATATCATCATTATGGGAAAGGGACATATTCATGTATTATATTAACTGAAAGAAAAGAAATACAACCTGAGCCTTGATGTTGTAGATCTCCTTTCAATGGCTTCTAGCTTTGACACACACACATTTGCTCATCATGCATGAAGAATCTCCACTACTTGTGATAACCTGGTGGCTGTCTCTGTTTGCTGCAGCATCAATTCTCCATACAATAGTTCACCAATTCTCCAATATCTTACTCTTG
>ML781153.1:1152207-1218653 GCA_009831015.1 Picea engelmannii | reverse complement strand
TGCGTACTATCTTCAAAAGTGTAATTTTGAGAAGCTGATAAGTGTAACTTTCTTCATGAAAATGATCTTAAAGAAGAGTTAGATCTTCCATCACCATGTCATTATCATGTCATCATCCCGATAACCAAAAATGTGGATAACACATACTCATCATTTTCATCGCTTGGGAGATACCAGAAGGTGCCACTTTTATGGATATCAAACCCTTTGAACCACTGGCTATGAAGTTTTGTACGTTGTGGTACTCTAGTGACATGAACAAGAAGTGGCAATCCAATGCCGTCTTCCATGCTTATTACAATCAATTGAAGAATGCAATCTAGTCTACACTGCACATCACACCAAACACACTTCATAGGTTTAGACCTTTGATCAAATTTAGCGCAGACCACCACTTCACCTATATCACAACGCGCGTGGATGAGCACAAATAGCAAATCCAGTCATACAATAAGTTGACAGAAGAAGATTTGGAGTAGATTACTAACGAATGGTCGGCGAACCTCCTTGTTCCAGCGGACCCTGAAGAGATGTCCGACATGGATATCCCTGAAGCTATGCCGGATATCCCTAAACCATGCAAGAAGGATTTGGAAGTTTAATATATCCATAGCACATCCACGAAGACTACTTTGATCTCACCTACGAAGAGAGGTTATGGTAAAGAACTAGGTGGCACAGAAGTTGAGCAAAACAAAGGCGTGTTCGACAACACAGGTATTCCAACAGAGGACGGACACCTTTAGTAACCACTCACATAACCAGATCAAAGATCAACACACTGATATTTTCATGTGGTAAAACCCCTACGGGGAAACATCCACGGCCCCAGCCAATGCGACCACTTGGAGTAGTTTATTAATGCTAAGAAAAAGATTACAGAGAGATTTTACAATAGCTTTTCTCATAATCGATCATCGACAAATGACCCTCCATGCTATTTAAATAGAGATCATGGACCAATCGAGTGTTAAGACACAGATCAATGGCCATTAATATCGATGAGAGTATGAACCATCGGATCACTCGATGTCAGGAACATATCGTGACCGTCGAATTTTCTAACTACAAATGCATACTAAAGAAGCACACTATAAAACACACTTTTACCTAACGACACAATAGACCAAGTAGATATTACTAACTCCTAAGTGTTTAAATATCCTAACATCCCCCCTTAAGAACAACTTGGGATAGGATTGAAGGATTTACAATAGTGACACAATAGGAGAAGGAAGGAGGCATTAGAGCCTATCCCCCCTTAATGACAACTTCTTGAACTCCTAACATACATCAAAGTTTGGAAAACTTCGCTTCTGTTATAGACTTTGTGAAAATGTCTGCAACTTGATCTTTTGTTGGGCAAAATAGCACTTCAATAACTTGATCATCAATGAGATTTCTGATGAAGTGCATGTGTAGCTCGATGTGCTTTCTACATTGATGTTGAATTGGGTCTTTGGCAAGCTTTATGGCACTTTGATTGTCACACCAAAGGCTGGTCATATGTTGGTGCTAGAATCCAAAATTTGAAAGGATCTGTCGAAGCCACAGGGCTTCTTGACTTGCATTTACCACTGCTCAGTACTCTGCTTCTGCTGAAAAAAAGTGCAATAGCCTGTTGTTTCTTATAGGCCCCAATGACAAGTCCTGAATCAAGGATGAAAACATAACCTGCATTAGAATTCCGATCATAGGGGTCATCGACCCAATCTGAATCAATGAAACCAACCAATAAGGGAGTCCCCCCTAAACTATAATGTATCCCAAACTGAACTATACCATGAACATAGAGAAGTATCATTTTAGTTGATTTCCAATGGCTTTCATGGGGTGTTTTCATATATCGGGCAACAAGACCAATAGAAAAGGAAAGATTAGGATGAGTATGAGTCAAGTATAAGAGGCCACCAACTAACTGATGATACAGGGTGGCATCAACTTTAGGAGAAGTACAGGTGGCGGAAATCTTGACTCCAGACTGGAAGGGAGAAGGGGTTGGTTTACAATCGTCCACATGAAAGCGACGAATAAGGTCACAAACATACTTAGACTGGAAAATAAAAATTCCTTCATTGGTTTGCAAAACTTGGAGGCCAAGTAAATAGTGCAAAAATCCTAAGTCTGTCATTTCAAATTTCTTCATAAGGCTGGTTTTCACATGGTTTAAAAGTTTTGAGTCACTACTAGTAAGGATAAGGTCATCAACATAAAGGACAAGGATTATGAGATGGCTTCCTACTTTCTTGGTATAGACATTAGGATCAGATTGGCATCTAGAGAATCCAGTGGCAATAAGAAAGCTATCGATTTTGGCATACCAAGCTTGGGGAGCTTGCTTGAGACCATAAAGAGATTTCTTGAGGCAACAAACAAGGTTAGAATCATTCTGGACATAGCCAGGAGGTTGTTCCATGTAGACTTCTTCTTGAAAATATCTATGCAAGAAGGAGGATTTAACATCCATCTGATGGACCTCCCATTTATGTGAGGCAACAAGGGCAAGAACAAGGTGGATGGAATTCATTTTTTCTACAGGAGCAAAGGTTTCAGTACAGTCAATTCCTTCAACTTGGGAAAATCCTTTGGCAACCAATCGAGCCTTGTGTCTTTCAACACTTCCATTTGATGCATACTTAGTTATGTAGACCCATTTGCATCTAACAAGTTTTCTTCCTTTTGGAAGAGGTACAAGATCGCAAGTATCGTTTTTCATTAAAGAGTGATACTTTGCTTTCATTGATGTATCCCAATCTGGATGACCTGAAGCTTCTGCAAATGTCTCTAGATCATGAGTTTCTAAAACTTGAGCCAAAAGAGAAAAGGCTCGTTGGAACTGTGAACGTGTCTGACGTTGATCTGAAGGATTATCGAAAAGATCACCAGCTGCTTCTCATGTTGAATGGAACCATTGAGGATGCAGTGGAGTTGGTGTTGGTTCAGGTTCAAAGGACTCATCTGGAGGAGGGTGAGCAGGCGGAGGTGGATTTTCATTCTCACTGTCATCATCTGAAGAAGAAACCAGATCATAAGAAGGAAAAATTGTCGAATATGGATTGCAGGCCGAAGACGGCACAATCGTCGAATTAGGCTCACAGGCCAAGATATTTTCATCAAATTTAACATATATTATAATAATAACTTCATTACAATATGATTGAAGAAGTTTGTAACCTTTGACATCTTTAGAATAACCAACAAATATACACTTCTCACTTTTAGGCTACAATGCTTTCCTTTTCTCATTAGGAATGTGAGCCCATGTTATCCTGCCAAATACACGGAAGTGACTTACATTTGGTTTAATTTTAGTCCAATCTTCTTTCAGTGTTATATTTTTAAGATCCTTTGTGCGAGTGCAATTGACTATGTAATTTGCACAGTTGATTGCTTCCACCCAATACTTTAGACTTAATCCCTTAGATTGGATCATACAATTGGCCATTTCTTTTAATGTGCGGTTCTTTCTCTGCAACACCATTTTGTTGTGGTGTATATGGAACAATGTGTTGCATTTGGATGCCCTATGTAGTGTAGTAACTTGTAAAATTATTGTTCACAAATTAGCCTCCATTATTTGTTCTTAACTTTTGAATTTGATGTCCAGATTGCTTTTCTACAAGGGCCTTTTAGGCCAAAAACTTGTCAAAAACTTTGCTCTTAAGTTTTAAGAAGTAAACCCAAGTATGTTTGGAAAAATCATCAATGAAAGTTAATAAATACTTGCATCTAGAAAAGGAAGGAGAAGAAAGTGGACCACACAAATCACTACGAACAAGATGTAAAGGGCCCGAGGCATGCCAAGAGGCATGTTTGTCAAAACTCTCCCGATGATGTTTGTCGAGAACACAACTGGAACAAACACCATCTATGCATGAAACAAGAGGAAGACCAGTCACCATCTATTTATTACATAGTTGTTGCAATGAGTGATAATTTATATGACCAAACCGCTCATTCCAAATTTTGCTCAAGTCATCGCTGTGAGCAACAAAAACTGATGAAAAAGTTGATGACCCAAAGTTGTCAAATTTGTACAACCTGGTAATATCATCAGCAATTCCAGTTGCAATAACATGCTTAGGATCATTTAGATCCTTGATTACAACTTGGTGAGGTGAAAACTCTATGGTTTTACCTTCACCTGAATGAGTGATTTGATATACTGATAGAAGGTTACAAGAAAGATTTGGAACACATAATACATCATTGAAATGACCATTTTCTACCTAAACTGTTCTAGATCCTACAACAATAAGAGATCTATCATCACCAACAAATATTTTCTTGGTGTTACATTCATTTAGAGCAGAAAATATGGCTTTATCCTTAGCCATATGATAAGATGTTCCTAAATCAATAAGCCACTCATCAGGAGAAGAAGTAGTAGTAGAAGGTGTATTGAAGGAGAAACCAGAAGCAGAAAGTGCATGTCCATGAGAAGAAGAAGAAGAAGAAGAAGAATCAATATTGATGTTGTGCTTCTTCATCATTGCTTCTAAGGCTGCCATCTTCTTGAAACATTTGGACTCATAATGACCATCTTTATCACAAAAGTTGCAATGTCTGTTCGTATTATTACTTTTATATTTTGCTCCTTTGTCACCATTAGGAGTTGAATCTGTCTGAGCGGGTTTGGGACCCTTATGTTGTTTGTTGTTGTAGCGAGGATGTTTCTTCTTGGGATACTTGGGTTTATCTTTCTGTTGGGAAACTAAGTCTTTGTTGGAGGTACCTGCAGTGTTGATCACTCCAAGTTGTACAAGCTTATCTTCCTCTCTAATCAAATATGCACAAAAGGACTCAAGAGTGGGTTTTTCATAATCTTTCCCTAGAGCCTCTCTCATGGCATAAAAGGTATATACAAACACAGAATATGCACTACCTAGCTTAGAAAGAATAAGATATATGCAACGCTCTTCCTCCAATTTTATCTTACATTCTTCACATAAAATTTTGAGTGTTTTAAACTTAGATAGATAGTATCCAAGGAAAGAAAAATCACTTGGAATCAAGGTTAGTATTTTATTTTCTAACTGTTGTGCTCGAATAATATTGAGTTTACCAAACACAGATTGAATCGTGTTCCAAGATTCTTCAGGGTCATCAATTCCTTGAAGGTGGTACCTTAAATTAGGAGAGATGGACATTCCAATTAGTCCACGTGCTTCGTCATTCCTATTATCCCATTTGGATTTCTTCTCATCATCAGTGGGTCTTGTTTCCTTTCCCAAGGTAATCTAGAACAGGCCTTTACTTCTTAATAAATCTTCCATATGGGATTTCCATTGGGAGTAGGTGTTGCTAGTAATAAAGACATTACTTGTAGAAGCCATATTAAATATGCAAATAATGTGGATTTAAAAACTGAAAATAATGATCTGGATGGAAATATCTCGAAAGATTATGCAGTTTTAAAAAAAACGGCACTGAAAACGGACTTCCGATGTGAGAGTTATGCCCTTTCAAAAAAAAGGCATAAACGGTAACCAAATAACCACGTGATAGTGTAAGCTGCTTTATGAAGTGACCCACTTTTATAAAGAGAAGTGGGGATCACTTTTATAATGAAGTTACCTTATAACAGAAAATTTGCATGCAAAATAAATAACTCTAACATAAAATATAAAGCTACTTATAGTGATTCACTTTTATACTTGAAGTGAAATGCACTTTACAATTTTTAGCATGAACGTTTTCAAAAAAAGTAACAAAAGAGAGACTTGAACTCAAAACCTCTTACTTAATAAGGCAAGTTTTAACCAAATTGTCTAGCAAAACATATTGCAATGTTCAGAAGGAGGATTGGGGGTGTTGTTGAAGATGGCCTTGGAGAGCATGCTAAAAAAAAAACTCTTTTCACACAAGAAAAAAAATTCTCTTATCGATGACAACAAGGGTTAGATCTCGGTTAGATTACCAGGAAGATGCACCTTTTCCTAAATGTTTCTGATTTGTCGAGATCACATAGGGTGTGGGGAAAAGAGCATACGTAGATCTAAAAGAGTAGCAACCCAGAAATAAAAAGTACAAACTGAAATAAAATCAAAATAAAACTTTGCAGAAATTTAAAAAATGCATATTTAGGCTTTATACCTCCGGATCTAACTGTAATGGCCGTATCTTGGGAAAACAGAAACCTTTTCGAGTGAAACAAAAAGTGTTCCTGATTGAAATGAGTGCTTCAGACGCAATGTAAAATTCCTATTAGCCCATAAATATACGAAAATTCTAGAAAATGGAGATGAGGCAACTCAGATTCACGATTTCGATCTACAATAGGAGCGGGTCTTCAAACAAGCTCTGATACCATGCTCGACAACATAGGTATTCCAACAAAGGATGAACACCTTCAGTAACCACTCACATAACCAGATCAAAGATCAACACACCGATATTTTCACGTGGTAAAACTCCTACGGTGAAACATCCACGGCCCAAACCAACACGGCCACTCGGAGCAGTTTATTAATGCAAAGAAAAATATTACAGAGAGATTTTACAATAGATTTTCTCACAATCGATCATCGGAAAATGACCCTCCATGCTCTTTAAATAGATATCATGCACCAACCAAGTGTTAATCCATGGATCAATGGCCGTTAAGATCGAGGAGAGTATGAACCGTCAGATCACTCTATGTCGGGAACATATCGTGACCATCGGATTTCCTAACTACAAATGCATACTAATGCATACTAAAGAAACACACTATAAAACACACTTTTACCTAATGACACAATAGACCAAGTAGATCTTACTAACTCCTAAGTGTCTAAATATCCTAACAAGGCAAGGTTACTCCACCTAGAGAGGAGGAGGATCCCTCCAAGAAAAGGAAGATTACCCCACCAAATCCCTTGTCTCGAAAGAAAGTTAAGGCCACTCGGACTAAGTTTAAGACTACCCTCACACAGGATGACTTTGATTTCTTGATCACTATGCTGATTGATGCCTCACTAGAGATCGCAGAAAAGAAAGAAGCGAACCAGGAGGAGGTATTCAGCCGGATCAAGGGTGAACTTCAAGAAGTGCAGCAGACACTCCAGTCTAGCAGAGCAGTTTCTATGGCGCCTGTGACAATTGAAACAATAGGAAAAGCTGATGAGCCCACCCAATTATGCCAGATCATCGATAAAGTCGAAGCTCACCTTTGACGAGAATAAGAAGACATAGTGCAAGCCACTTAGGATTTTTCACAGGTATGTAGCACACTTAGAGTACACTAGAGGAAGGCAGAACAGAAAAATCTTACCCTGGAAGCGAAGTGGGAGGAGGAAAAAGCACAGTTACAGCAGAGAAAGGACCAATTGCTAGCAGAGCAACTTGAAGTACAGGAAAGAGTTCACAAAGCACTTCACTTTGTGATGGTCATTGAAGAACGATTCCCACAGTAGGTGGCACAACTTGAAGAAGTAATCTAGCAACTTCAGCAGCGCATCGCAGATCTGGAACTTCGTACTGTGCCCGAGACTCCACAAGAAGTAAGAGATTTGAGGGAAGCAACTGCTCGTAGCGTAGTTGGCCGATTAAAAACCTTGGATTTGGAATGTAATCATTTGAGCACTAGAAGTGCCCAGACTTATGAGAACCTCATAGAGAACCCATAATTGCAGACGTTAGAAGCATAGCTCCAAGAAGCAAAGCAACATGTAGATACACTACAGGCGTAGCTGAAGGCCTTGACCCCAGTAGAAAGAATGAAGTGATTTCTAGAACAACGCACCACCCAACAATAGGTACACATGTTGCAAAGTAAAGTGATGGAAGTATCTCAATGACTTCAACCCCTCCAGGAGAAAGCATGCCACCTGTTCACTGAAGTTGAGATCCAGGAAGCCAAGCTCAAACAAGTTGTTATCATCGCAGAACAGTGCATGGAAGGACCAGTAAATGATGCAGTGATCTAGGAGTTCATTGAGAAAGAGGTTGTCGCACTATAGAAAGTCGAAGTAGCTCAATCTAAGCTCGAGACATTTGAAGCGAAGCTGATCAGACCATAGTGACTTGGGACAATCCACAGGTGAGTCTTGGGGGCTTGTTGGCCCTTGACCATGTTTTGAGGAACACTTGGTCATATTTGACCATTTTTTAACATCAACACCCTATCAAAGATGGAGCTCCAGGCGAAGCAGAGGTCATGGGATCTCGGCCCACTTTTGGGGCCCTTTTAGGGTTTTGGTTTAATGTAATGGGAAATGGATGTCGGCATATGGGTTTACCCATGTCTTAGACCTATGTTGTAAAGTATAAATAATTAGCTAGGCAATGTAGTAAGAGTCGATGGCTTAGTGCTAGTAATTATATCTGTGTGATCAAATGTAAATGCTATGTGCATAATTATAAGAGGCTTGCAAAGCTGAGTACAAGTGTTGTAAGTGCTGAGTGCATGGATTGTAAGAAGGCCCTGTGCTAGATCTACTTGGGGAAGGAGGATCTAGCGAGGTGCGTGCAGTTCTCCTATCTTATGTGTAGTACAAGTTGAGATTTGTTATGTAATCAGATTGACCCAAGATAATAAAGAAGAAGAAGACTTTGTGGACATAGCCCCAAGGTGGGGGTGAATGATCTAGGGGATCAAATTTTTCTCAAAATTCAAAGTTCTCAGAATCACTTCAAATCGAACAAGTACGTAGGCCTCATCTTCATGAACCCAACACAACTTGAATGGGTTCAAACGGACATCGGATGAGTGAGATATCGCGTTTTGTTCAAATTGTCAAAGAGGCAAAAAAAAATTGTTCACAGTATAGTCTGTACAGTTGCTGATATGGAAAGGTCGTACGATGACGTGGAAAGGTTGTATGATGACATGGAAGCTGATGAGTTGGTATTTTTGAAGTCCAATCATTTCTCGACACATGGCACATTTTTGACAAATGGGATGGTGCCATGTGGCCCAGACATGGGCTGCCACATGGCACCATATTCAATTTGGTTTGGTTGTTTAAAATTATATGAAGTCTGTGGGGATCGAACCCCATACCTCCTGTCATGGTGGAGCGCCTTCACATGGCATGGGTTACCAATAGCCCATGCGTTATTTCTTATTATATATGTGTTTTTATTTTTATTTAAGTTTGACTTGTGTTAAGGTTTGGGCGTGGTCTAGGCTAGGGCTAAGCCCCATCCCCCATTCATATGTGGATCACCATACGACCACACCACATGTGCGTGTTTCAAATATATTAAAATCCCGCATGCCTAGACACTTGTCAATTACCCATATGACTTGGAACTTATCCCTTTTGTGTGCGGAGTACGCGGTCACATGGCCATGCACTTAACGACTTTGTAGTTAGGGGGCTAGGTTCCCTAACCGTTCTACAGTTGTGCGCATTTTGTAGTTATGTGCATGGTGCTAGTTTTAAGCATGGAAAAGCACACAGAGTCTAGGTTGGACACACAGAGGTGCATTTTGGTGATCCAAAGACAACAAGTTTGAAGGGGAACTTCCAGGAAGCCTATCTTCTTCAATTTTTGGCCAAATTAGGTGCCGAAAAAGCCCAGCTAGGGGTTTTTGGACGTTCTGAAGCCATTGGAGCCATCTGTTTGGAATTTTGAGCATTGTAAAGAACATATTTTATCACTTTGAGAAAATAATATAAAATATTCATTGGAAGATGGACCAGGAGATGTAGCCCAAGAGAGGGGTGAACTCCTTTATCATTTGTTGTGTTATGTGTTTACTCTTCACTGTATTTGATAGTTATTATTTGCATCTTAAATGTGTAATTTTCTCTGCAATTTGTGTTTTCAAATTGATCCTTTTGCATAAGAACACTTAAATAAAACTTTTCAAATATTTTCAAGAACACAAGCCTTATCATTTTCAGATCAAGTTGGTATCAGAACATAGGTTTTTGAAGGCTTGATTATTTGCAAGTGTTTGTTTTCTTATGCTCACAAGGTTGAAAATCACAAGAGGAGAAGGTCAACTTGTAGAGCCAAGTTCTCATCCTTCAAGAAGAAAAATTATATTATCACCCCAAGCTTCAAGGAGGCATTCACCAAGTATGTCTCATGAAGAGAGTCATGAAAATTTCCCTACAGAAGATGAATATATCAGAAAGGATTTCATGGATATGAGGGAAATGATGAAAGTCTTGATGGAAGAAAGGAATGCAAGGTTGCAAGGTGAAGGCTCCAACCCTTCAAAGAACAAGGGAGACAGTGGTGATAAAAATCAAAAAGGAAATGGAGGGAATGGTTCTACTCCACCTCCCTCACCTCCATATTCCTCTTCTTCTACCAGTTCACAACCTCTTCCAAATTCTCCAAGGAGACATGGTAAAATTCCTCCAAAAATTCCTTTGTTAAAGATTGATATTAAATTTGAATTGTCAATGTACAATGGAGAGGTAAATGATGAGAAATTATATAACTGGATTCGTCAGATTGAGGTGTATTGTAGGATACAAAGAATTCAAGATGATGAAACTAAGATTCAGCTTGCTTCTTTAAGATTGGATAGTGCAAAACTTATTTGGTGGGAAGCCAAGACTCAAGAGAACATGAAGAAACATGGTAAAATTTTAACCTCTTGGAATGATTTAATTGTTGCAATTAAAAAGCAATTTTATCCATTAGCATATATGCAGAAAACTATTATGGATTGGAAAAATTTTAAACAAGCTAAAGGGAAAAATGTGCAAAGATTTACTCAAGAATTTAGGAGAAGAGATTTGGTTTTGGGAGTAGATTTGTCTTCTCAAGAAACTTTACTCAAATACATTGGAGCTTTACATAGTTACTTGAGACATACAATACTCATGTTTAACCCTTCGAATCTAGATGAAGTTTGTGTTCAGGCAATTCATTTGGAAGCAAGAGGAAGGAATGAAACTCATGAGGGTAACAAGAAGTATTTCAGTCATGGAGACAAGGGAAAGAGGAAGTTCAAGGGAAATGGAAAAAAAAATGTTGCTATTAAGAAAGAGGGAGAAAAATTTACATCCAAACATTGTTCAAAGGATGGCCATGATGAAGACCATTGTTGGAAACTTCATCCTGAAAGAAGACCCAAAAATTTCGGCAACAAAGGGAAATCAAAGACTGTTGCAACCATACAACATGATTTAGGTTCTGAGTCGGGTGATGAAACAAAAATTACAGCCATGGGTTATAAAGGTAAGGGTTATATTGCAAGTACTAGTTCTTCAAGTAATAGTAATCTCAATGAAACTTGACAAGAAAAAGAAAGAATAGAACTTTTTCACATAAGGGTTGTTTCAAAGCATACCAAGATAGATATTATTTTTTATACTGGATCTCAAGCAAACCTTATATCTTAAGACACTGTCAAGAAATTAAATTTGGAAACTATTCCACATCCTAAACCATACCCACTAGATTGGATATGTGACAATGCTAAATTGTGGGTGACAAGAAGGTGTAGACTTAGGTTTGCCGACACTGCAAATTTTATAGATGAGGTAGAGCTTGATGTTATTCCTTTGGATATCTGTGGTATTGTGTTGGGAAGCTCATACTTATATGATAGGAGAGCCATTTTTCATCGTCGTGAGAATAAGTATCACTTGTTTAAAAATGGAGTTGAGTACATTATTAGATCACATACAAAGAAGATGAATTTGTCACTTGTAAATGCGGGACAAATGAAGAGATTAGTCAATGCTAGTAAGAATTTTGTTCTCTTGATGATTAAACCCAAAGATAATGTTGAAAAAGAAGTTTTCCAAGGTTGTGATGCAAAGTTGAAATCTGATCTATATGAAGTTGTTAACCAATATGATGAGATGTTTAAGGAACCAAAGGGATTACCTCCAAGAAGGGGTATCCAACATGAAATACAATTGCAGCAAGATTTTTCTCTTCCAAACATTGGTATGTATAGGATGTCAGTCACGAAGAATGCTGAAATAAAAAAACAAATCCAAGAGTTGCTTGACAAAGGGGTCATCATGCCAAGCACATCGCCATGTCGATCTCCAATTGTGTTAGTGCCAAATAAAGATGGTACATGGCATATGTGTGTAGATTTCAGGGCTTTGAACAAGATTACGGTAAAGAATCACTATCCTCTTCCTAGAATTGATGATTTACTTGATCAATTGAAAGATGCTACGTATTTTACTAAGTTGGATTTGAGAAGCGGATATCATCAGATTAGGGTTTCCGAAGGAGACACATGGAAGACAACTTTCAAAACAAAGCAAGGTTTGTTTGAGTGGATGGTAATGCCTTTTGGACTCTGCAATGCTCCTGCTACTTTCATGAGAGTTATGAATGATGTCTTAAGGCCTTTTCTTGATGATTGTGTTATTGTCTACTTGGATGACATTTTTATTTTTAGAAAATCTCGTGAAGAGCATGTTAAGCATGTAAAGCAAGTTTTAGATGTTTTGAGAAAAGAAAAGTTGTTTTTGAAGATGTCTAAATGTGAGTTTGGAAAAACCTCACTTATCTACTTGGGGCATATTGTTGGTGGAGGAGAACTGAAAATTGATCCCTCCAAGGTCAAAGTCATATTGGAATGGCCCAAGCCCAATAATGTGACAGAGGTAAGAAGTTTTTTGGGAGAAGCATCCCAATATTGGAGAAAGTTTATTGCTAACTTTTCTTCAATTGCAACTCCATTACATGCAGTGACAAGTGTCAAGCAATTTTTCCAATGGGGAGGCAAGCAACAAAAGGCTTTTGATACTATGAAGGAGAAAATCAGTCCAGCCCTAGTTCTCACACTTCTGAATTTGAGACAACCTTTTGAGATCCAAACTGATGCAAGCAATTATGCAATGGGAGCAGTCTTGTTACAACATGGTAAGCCCATTTGTTTTCATTTTGAAACTTTTAATGGTCATGTGATTAACTATCCTACTTATGATAAGGAGTTGTATGCATTGGTGCAAAGTGTGGAAAAATGGAAACATTATTTGTTGGGGAAAGAAACCATCATTCACACAGATCATCAACCACTGCAATACTTACAATCACAAACAAAGCTACAACAAGCAAGGCACTTCAGATGGATGGGTTTTCTACAACAAAGTTGTTGATATGCTTTCAAGGACTATTATTAGTGCTTCAGTTATTCTTAAGCATAGTCCTATCATGCATGAGAGCTATGTTGAGCAATATGCTTTAGATGCTGATTTTAAAGAAGTATATGCAAGTTTGTGTCATTCTAATCATGTTGAGGAATTGGATTACCATGTGCATGATAATCTTTTGTATCATCTTGGCAAGCTATGTATTCCACAGGGTGAAAGAATCAACATAATAAGAGAAGCTCATTCTTCTCTTATTGCTGGTCACTTTGGTGTAGGCAAAATGGTGGCTAATTTGCAAAGGTACTTCTATTGGCCTAAAATGAATGAAATTGTTCGAAGATATGTTAGAGGATGTTTGTTATGTGCTACAAGAAAACCTAGCAATAGAAAGTTGGGATTGTATACTCCACTTCCGGTTCCTTCTCGTCCTTGGGAAAGTATTTCCATGGACTTTGTAGGAGTTCTACCTATGTCTAAAAAAAATCATGGCTATCTTTATGTTGCGGTTGATCGATTTAGAAAAATGTGTATTTTGATGCCTTGTAAGAAGCAGGTTATAGCTGAGCAAACGACACAAATGTTCTTTCAACATGTTCGGGTACATTTTGGATTGCCTAAATCCATTATTTATGATCGAGATTCTCAATTTATGGGGAACTTTTGGTCAAGTTTATGGGCACTCATGCACACCAAACTGAAAAAGAGCACAAATTTTCATCCGCAAACTGATGGTCAAACATAAGTGGTCAATAGAAAAGTGGTGCATCTTCTTCATGGTTATTGTAGTAAGCATCCTAAACTTTGGGATGAGCATTTACACTACATTCATGATGCTTACAATCGAGCTGAGCACTCTTCAACTTAAACATCGCCATTTGAAGCATGTTTTGGCTATTTGCCCAAATCTCCTTTAGATTTTATCTTTGGGAAGGATATTGATATTGATGGTCAATATGACATTGATAGGGCAGAAAAGTTCATTGAACAAATTCAGACGATACATCAAATGGTACAAGAACAGTTGGAAAAGAATCAAGCCAAGTACAAGACAAGACATGACAAGCATCGTGTTGATCATAGTTTCCAAGTTGGAGATGAAGTTTGGCTTTACATTAGTAAGGAGAGGCTTAAAGGAGAAGGTAAAAAACTGAAACCAATTAGATATGGTCCTTTCAAGATTCTTGAGAAGATTGGTAACAATGCCTTCTGTTTGGATTCGCCTCCTTATATGCAAATGTATGCAGTTGTCAATGTTGAGAATTTGAAATTGCATGAGCCTCCTTTGATTGATGATCAAGGAGAACATGTTCATATTCCTTCTATAGATGATTTCTCCCTAGAATATCTTACAGAACTGCATGAAGACACAATCCTTGGCAGGAGGACGAGAACTTCAAAACGGGGAAATGTGGAATATCTTCAAATTGGTCTTAAAGGCACAAAGCCAAGTGGATTGAGGTTGGGAAGGTGAGGGAACTATACCCTCATCTTCAGATAGACTGAAAGTAGACTTTTGGAGGTCCAAAATCTTTCCAATGGGGAGGTGTGATCTAGGGGATCAAATTTTTCTCAAAATTCAAAATGCTCAGAATCACTTCAAATTGAACAGGTGCGTAGGCCTCATCATCATGAACCCAATGCAACTCGAATGGGTTCAAACGAACATCGGATGAGTGATATATCACATTCTGTTCAAATTTTCAAACAGGGAAAAAAAAAATTGTTGACTGTACAGTCCATACAGTTGCTGACGTGGCAAGGTCGTATGTTGATGTGGAAGGTGTTGAGTTGGCAGTTTTTAAGTCCAATAATTTCTCAACACGTGGCACATTTTTGACAAGTGGGATGGTGCCACGTGGCCCAGACATGGGCTTCCACGTGGCACCATATTTAATTTGGCTTGGTTGTTTAAAATTATATGGAGTTCGTGGGGATCACACACTGGACCTCCCATCATGGTGGAGCACCTTCACATGGCATGGTTTACCAATATCCCATGTGTTATTTCTTATTATATATATGTGTTTATTTTTATTTAAGTTTGACTTGTGTTAAGGTTTGAGCGCGGTCCGGGATGGGGCTAAGCCCCAGGCCCCATTCATATGTGGATACGACCACACCACGTGCGTGCATTTCAAATGGATTAAAAGCCTCGACGCCTGGACACTTTTAAATTACCCATACGACTTGGAACTTAGCCCTTTTGTGTGCGGGGGACGCAATCACATGGCCATGCGCTCAACGACTTTGCGGTTAGGGGGCTAGGTTCCCTAACAGTTCTACAATTGTGCACATTTTGCGGTTATGTGCATGGTGCTAGGTTTAAGCACAAAAAAGTGCGCAGAGTCTAGGTTGGACACACAGAGGTGCATTTTGGTGATCCAGAGACAACAAGTTTGAAGGGGAACTTCCAGGAAGCCTATCTTCTTCAATTTTTGGCCAAATCAGGTGTTGAAAAAGCCTAGCTAGGGGTTTTTGGACATTCTGAAGCCATTGGAGCCATCTATTTGGAATTTTGAGCATTGTAAAGCACATATTTTAGCACTTTGAGAAAATAATATAAAATATCCATTGGAAGCTGGACCAGGAGATGTAGCCCAAGAGAGGGGTGAACTCCTTTATCATTTGTTGTGTTATGTGTTTACTGTTCACTGCATTTTCTAGTTATTATTTGCATCTTGAATGTGTAATTTTCTCTTAAATTTGTGTTTGCAAATTGATCCTTTTGCATAAGCACACTTAAATAAAACTTTGCAAATATTTTCAAGAATACAAGCCTTATCATTTTCAGATCAGTGAACCACGTAAATCTATGTGTCATGCTTTGTGTTGTTGCTTCCTTCTGTTTTCATTATCTTGCTAAGTACTATGCCGTGATTAGATAGATTTTCTTATGATTTTTTATTCACTAGATGTATATCAATAGTATATATGATGTGTATGAGGATGCTTAGTGATGATCTATAGGATCTAATATGTTTTGTTGTTACTAGCCACTGAAATATCTTATATCTGAGCAAGTACTGCGACATTATGTCTTATCTATGAAGTACAATAAGGGTGAATAGTGATGAATTAATGGTGTTAAGTGCTCTATAAAGAATATAATCACAGATATTTGTCCCAGCCAAGGTTGCAGACACCTGAGCCTTGCAACCACCCCTGCCTCTACCTCGGGTGAGACTTCATCTGCTTAACAGGTGTTGCTGAAAGGATCGGTAGTTAGGGCTTTGTTGGTGCACTCTTGAGTGTTGAACCCTGGGTCTTCCCCTATGCCAATACTACCATTGACAAAATTACAGAGTTACTGCATGAATATCAGGACTTGTTTCCAACCAAGTTCACTAATATTAAGGGCATTAAAGGGCCTATGGGTAAGATGAGGATTCCTTTGAAGCCAGATGCTAGATCAGTCAAAGAAAGACCTTAAAGACTAAACCCTAAATATAAGGAGAAAGTTAAAATTGAGCTCGACAGAATGTTGGAAGCAGGGATTATAGAGCTTGTCGAAGAGTCAGAGTGGATAAGCCTTATGGTGGTGCGAGACAAGAAAACAGGAGAGATAAGTGTTTGTGTAGATCTTAGGAAGATGAATTATGCTTGTTTGCATGACCCCTTCCCTACACCATTCACTGTTGAAGTGTTAGATAATGTGGGAGGCCAGGAAGTATATTCTTTTACATATGTATTTTCAGGATACCATTAGATCTGAATTTCCAAGGAAGATCGCCATAAGACCACGTTTGCAACGGAATGGGGATCCTACAAATATACAGTGATGCCATTTGGATTGAATAATTCCCTAGCCATATTTTCTAGGGTGGTGGTTGAAGCATTCAAGGAATTTTTGCATAAATGTCTAGAAGCATATTTTGATGATTGGACTATTTTTAGTTTATTGAAAAATCATATTAAATGTCTAAGGCTAATGTTGGATAAATGCAAGCAGTGCCAAATTGCCTTAAACCTGAAGAAATGCATTTTCTTTTCACAATTTGGAGTTATGATAGGTCATATTATATGTAAGCAAGGATTGTTGGTAGATCCATCCAAGATCGCCATTATAGTTGATCTACCCCCTCCTACTTCAATCAAGCAGTTGTGCACTGTGCTGGGACACATGAGACACTACAAGAAATTCAGTAAAGGATATGCTCAAATTACAACACCTATGGAGAAGTTGTTGAAAAAATATTGTCAGTTTAGTTGGACAGGAGAATGCCAGCAAAGCTTCGACACACTGAAATAGAAAATGGTTACTGTGCCTATTCTGGTTTTCCCAGACTGGACCAAGGAATTTCATGTGCATGTCAATGCATATTCCATTTCTTTAGGAGTTACGTTAGCACAACCTGGAGGAGGAGATATTGACCACACGTTAGCCTTTTCTAGAAGGAAGCTATCAATTGCTAATATTAATTACACCACAATAGAGCGAGAAGGGTTAGCCATGGTGTATGCATTGCATAAGTTTCACCACTACTTGTTGGGAGGACACTTCAAACTGTTTATTGATCACTCTGCACTGAAATACCTAGTCAACAAGACAGTGTTGGGGGGAAGAATATGCATATGGATTCTTCTATTTCAACAATATGATTTTGAGATCATAGTAAAGCTAGGGAGAATGAACAAAGGTCCTGACCATTTTTCAAGGTTGGAACATGGAGAAGAACCGACCAGTTTAGAGGATGCACTGTCGGATTCACAACTACTGGCCATTAGAAATATCGATGACCACTTTTCATAGATAGTCCAGTTCCTATCAACAGGAATGGAACCTAGTGAGTACACAATTCCTCAGAAGAAACAACTAGTAGTGCGCATTGTCGACTTCTCACTTATAGATGGACACCTATACAAGATGGGACTTGATGAGATATTGAGAAGATGTGTTATGGATGCAAACCGACCAATGATTCTTGTAGAATCTCATGAAGGCATCGCAGGAGGGAATTGTGAAGGAAAATAAACTGCACAGAAGGTTCTTCGAGCTGGCCTTTAGTGGTCGACCTTACACAGAGATGCTAAAGACTATTCCAGAGCTTTCAATGTATGCCAAAGAGTTTGGAAACCATACAGAAGAGATGAAATTCCATTAAATCCACAACTGACCCTACAAGCATTTGAGAAATGGGCCATTGATTTTGTTGGACCTATAAATCCACTAGGAAAGAATACAAGATCAAGGTACATAATTACAGTAACAAAATACTTGACTAGATGGGTCGAAGAAAGAGAATTCAAGGAATGTAGTGAAACTACAGCTGCGAGCTTCATATTTAATGACATCGTAACCCAGTTTGGATGCCCAAAGATCCTTATGAGTGATCAAGGAACACATTTCATCAATAGGACAGTTGAAGCCCTGACTGAATAATTTGCAGTCCACCATCAGAAGATAACAATTTACCATCCACAAGCAAATGGGACAGTTGAATCATTCAACAAGATTTTGGAAACAACACTAACCAAGATTTGTAGTGTGAACAAGGATGATTGGGATTTAAGAGTACCAACAGTATTATGGGCCTATAGGACCACTTGTAAGAAACTAACAATGAAGACCCCCTTCAAGTTGGTATATGATATTGAAGGTGTTGTTCCAATGGAATATTTGGTACCAAGCCTGAGAATTGCCTCCTTTGCAGATATGGATGACCCTGGCATTGTCAAGAGAGTCTTTCATAGTTGGTTGAATTGGGGGAAGACAGATTTGTTGCAAGATTCCATCAACAAGTACATAAGGAAAGAGAGAAGTCCAAACATGATAGGCACATCAAGAACAAGACATTTAAACATGGTGATCTAGTCATGATATATGAAAGTAAGTTCATCAAACATCCTGGGAAGTTCAAAATGTATTGTCTAGGGCCATACGAGATCTCTTATGTTACAGAGGGATGAGTTTCTCAATTGAAGACTCTGAATGGGGAGTGGAATGAAGGATTAGTGAATGGGAGCTAGCTGAAGTTGTACTATGACAACCAGCTACCTCGCAGCTCTCAATAGAAGCATGAAGAAAAGGGTCTAGGTACTAAGTGCAGTTGAAACTGGGTACCAGACATAGAAAATATAGTCTACAAAAAGGAGGAAAAGGAGGCATAGAACATAAAGCAGAGGCTTCCCTACACAGTCCGAAGTTGAAGAAAAACAGAAAGCTCATATCTGAAGTGCCTCAGGATGAGTCACAGGTGAGTGTTGGGGGCCTGTTGTCCCTTGAGTATGGAAGCAAGCAAATATCAAGGAAGAAAAGGAAAATGCGAACTTCACATAAGACACAGTGACTATTAATGGGTCGAAGTAATAAAAAGAGAAGAAAATATGGAGAGAAGTCTGAGAAAGAAATTCATTGGATGAGGATATCAAGAACAACAGATAATAAAGGAAGAAGGATTGTGGATAAGTCAGCAAGCAGAAAAATCTACCATTGGATTCTCTGGATCACTGTGCGAGAATAAAGGAAAGAAAGGTTGGTGAAGCCTTGAAAATATGGGTCAAGTTGACCTAGGGTTTTAGACACCTAGGGTTTTGGTATCTAGGATTTTGACACCTAGGTTTCAGCCTAAGGATGTCGGTGAAGTGATTGTAATGTATAAATAAAGGTTATGAGGGTCGAGGTTGGGTTGACACTTTTGGTTGGTACTTTGGGTTGGTACGATATTGTTGTTGATTGAGTGGTATTGTTGTGTGAGAGATTACTATCGGGTGAGAGAAAGATGTGCTAAGTGTGAGAGACTTCTAGTATTGTAAGATCTTCAGCTAGGTGCAAAGATCGATCCTGCAACTAGGTGTGCAGGAAGGGGAGAGAAGGAGAGGAGAAGAAAGAAGATCTACTAGATAAGAGAACAGACAAGTATTGTATGCTTTACCTTAAATATATTATAGAATAGTTTTCTAGACATATCCCTAGAGAGAGGGAGAACCACATATATTTTCTATTATGTGTGATTGATACTCTGTCTCTGTCATTGATATGTTGTGATTGCATTGATGTGTTAGATTTGATAAGTAGATGTGCAAAGTAGATCTAAGTTGATAAGTGATATTTGAATGTTTTGTTGTTCCTATGTTATATCCACTTGATATTACCCTTGGTTGTATACATCCATGTCCTGCAACCCCCTCATAACTGCTTCAGGTGAGACTGCATCTGCTTCGCAGGTGTTGTTGAAAGGGCCAGTAGTTAGGGCTTATTGGTGCGCTCTTGGACCTGAAACCTGGGTCTTCCCCTATGCTAACAATGACCCTCCATGCTCTTTAAATAGATATCATGGACTAATTGGGTGTTAAGCCACGGATCCATGGCTGTTAAGATCGAGGATAATATAAACCATCGGATCACTCTATGTCGGGAACATATCATGATCGTCAAATTTCCTAACTACAAATGCATACTAATGCATACTAAAGAAACACACTTTTACCTAACAACACATTAGACCAATTAGATCTCAACTAACTCCTAAGTGTCTAAATATCCTAACAAGGTTGTCCTTAGATTTTTGGTGATATTGTATTGGACAGGTGGGATGGTTTTTCCCTCATGATTTATGGTATTAAAAATATTACAGAACATAATTATTATTTCTCTTATGAATTGATGATTCACCTATCATCTTTTTGTTTCCACTGCATATGTTTTCAGTCAATAATTTCAGTATAAAGTTATTAAGTGATAGTTATATCACTAGGAAGTAATTTTTAGATCTGAAATTAGTCACATAGAGTTGTGTGTGAAAATTGACAATACCCTTGTGATAAAACATGAGGAGGCCAACTTCCATTAAAAGGGCATGTTTCTATTGTGAAATAGAGTGAGGGAGAAATTCCCTCTCCCTCTCCCTATCCTCCCATGCACACATAAATGTGTGTGTCTCGAGCTACTACTACTTATGATGCTCCTCCTCTCATCATCATTGTCTTTGATTCACATACAAATATTGTTGGGAAAACATATATAGAAAAAATAGATTGAAATTATAAAACACACACACACACACACGGATCTATATATATATATATTCTTGTATTGAAAAAAATCTATTTTTATTTTTTTTCAAAAAAATCTAAAAAAGTAACTAGTGCACCTAAAATAGAATCTATGCCCCGTCGACGATGCTCTGTATTAGACAAATCACACTGTCATGTGTTTTTGTTACTAACACGCACTTGTGTGCCACATTTCTTCTCGCACCCCCTTACCAGGGGGGGTCATACCAGAAAAGGAACATAAAGGATATTTTGGTAGCATAACCTTGTCTCCTACATTATGGTTGTAAAATTAATACACATGTTTTCCTATTAATAATTTGGGTATTTAAAAACTGCAATATTATTCAGGTTGGAGTATAACTCCACATGAGTAAAAAAAAAAAATTGGCTCCTTCCTGCACTCTTATTTGAGACTTATCCCATTGGATTCCCCTTTTCACCCTGATCGTTTTGATACATATCATTTTAACCAATGTTTTTTTACCCTGTGGACCCATACCCTTCTTGGCACCCTTATTTCCCACTTATCCCATTAGCTTCCTCTCATTTCCTTGATCGTAGTGGCATATATCACTTATCTTATTTGTTGGACCCATCCCTAACCTAATGGATCCCACTCTCCAAGAAGAAACCAATCAAAAAATGAATAATGACATTACTACCATTTCAACCAAAGTGAATAATGACATGAATGTCATGAATTCCAAAGTGGACTTTGTTCGGGACTAGCTCAATAGAGGAATGGATGAACTCCACTCTCCTCTCAAATGATTCATGACCTAATCCTAGGTCCTTCCTCCTTGGTCCAAATCCCCAAGTCAAATGTATTGACTCTTCAAATCCTCTAAAATTTCATTCCAATCATGACCCTCATCTTCCCTGAGTTTAGGTAAACAAATTTGATGGCTTGAATCAAATAGCCTGGGTCAATTAGATGGAACGTTATTTTTCCCTGCATGGAATTACTAATGACTTGAAAAATATTCATTATGATGTTCTCTATTTGTCCAGAACGATGGCAATAGTGGCAATGGTGTCAAAATGCACGCCAAGGGTATGTTTCTTGGAAAGCAATTATTGTTGAGTTGTATGAACTCTTTGACATAGACACCCACCACTTAGTCTTCTTGACCAAGTTGAAATAGTGGAATATTGTATTGTTTCCTTTGAGCATTTGTATTTCCACATGGAGGGTATGATAAATGCCTTCTTCTAGAAATTATTGATTAGTGGCCTCAAGGATGAAATTCGATCCCAAGTCCTCATGGATCGCCCCTAGACTTGTTTGGAAGAAACTAAATGTGCCACAGAGGCACAAATGTCATATTTTCCTAGAACACAAAAAATTTATTTATTCTTCATCCTATGCCCCCCAATTTTTCCCCTCTGGAAACTCCTCTCAAGGTCCAAAAATTAACATGGGTGGAAATGGATGAATTCCAACTCAAGGGTCTTTGTTATAATTGTGATGATAAATACTTTCCTGGGCACACATGTAAAGAACAAAAACAATTTATGTCCATTTCAGAGGATTTTTCCGATGAATATGTTGAGGTTTCATATGAGGTAATGTTACCCCAAGAAGATGATCTTATGTCACCTTATGATCCTCCTGAAGTTGAACGACTAATTTCGTTGAATGCTCTCACTAGTTTTTTGGCTCCCCAAACCCTGAAGTTGATTGGTTACATTAACCACATGAAGGTCATCATCCTAGTTGACAATGGAAACATTCATAATTTCATTCATTTTTTCCTTTCCAAATAAATCAATTTCTATATATGTGTTGTCAATAATTTTCAAATCATTATTGCCAATGGTGATCCCATGAAATGTGGGGAAAATTTTGAAAATGTGCTCCTACAAATTGGTCAATATAACTTGAAATCTCACAAGTTTTTTATTGACATGGGTGGTTGTGACATCGTTCTTGTTGTTGAATGGCTACACACTCTGGGCCCCATAACCATGGATTTTAAGGATTTAACCATGCAATTTAAATAGGAAAGAAAAAAATACAAATTCCAAGTCAATATAATAGGATCATTGGAAATCATTAGTTCACATCATAAGTGCTATGGGATGGTACTGGTGAAGAATAGGAGTTGGTACTAGTATGGATAACTCTTTCTTCTAGAATTTTTTAGTCCCAGTACTAGCCCCTATTCTTCACCTATAGTCATGGTCCTCAAAAGGGACAGAACTTAGCACATGTGTCTTGATTTTTGTGCCCTCAACAAGATTACCATCAAGGAAAAATTTCCCATTCCTATCATAGATTACCTTCCGTATGAACTTAGTGGGGATCAATACTTTACCAAATGTGACCTACATTCTAGATACCACGATATAAGTATGAAAGAGGAAAACATTCCCAAGAATTCATTTTTCACTCATGAGGGCCACTATGAGTTCATGGTCATGCCCTTTGGTCTCTATAATGCCCCCTCCACTTTTAAAAGTCTCATGAATCATGTATTTATCCCTTTCCTCCATTACTTTATGTTATTTTTCTTTGATGATACTCTCATCTATATTAAAATGTGTTCAACCCATCTCTACCATGTGGTTCAAGTTCTCCATCTCCTCTCCAAGCACCAACGTTTCCTCAAATAGTCTAAATCTGATTTTGGCATCTCTGAAGTTGAGTACTTGGGTCATATTGTAGGAAAAGATGGTGTAAGGGTGGATCCCAATAAAATTGAAGCTATGCAAAATTGGCCTCACCCTAAAAATATTAAAATCCTATGTGGTTTCCTGGGTTTATTGAGATATTATCCCAATTTTATTCAGAATTATGGAAAATTTGCGGCTCCCCTAACAAATCTCATTAAAAATAATTCTTTTAGTTGGACTCCAGCAGCTAACTAATCCTTCCAATACTTGAAAGAAGCTATGTGCACTACTCCTGTACTGGCCCACCCCGACTTTACCAAGAACTTTGTTCTGGAATGTGATGCATTGAGGAGAGGAATCAGGGAAGTCCTCATGTGAGATGGATGACCTTTGGATTTCATGAGAAAACAATTGTTGGAGGGAAATTTGGGCCAATTCATCTATGAAAATGATTTTTTGTCTATTTTTCATGCAACGGATCTATGGCGCCCTTATCTATTGGGACAACACTTCCAAATTAAAACGCACCATCAAAGCCTCAAATACTTCTTGGAACAATGAATTTCATCCTCGAAGAAAAAAAATTGGCGACCAATCTGTTTGGATATTATTATGATATCATTTACAAAAAGGGAAAAGAAAATGTGGTGGTTGATGCTCTTCCATAAAATATGAATAAGAAGGGTCCCTCTTTTCCCTCTCATTCATTGTCATAGACTGACTTCTAGTTTTTTTCCAGTAATGGTTGCAAGACCCCAAAATTTCTAGTCTGATCCAAAAACTACAACAATATCCACAAGCTACTACATGGTACTCTTGGCACAATGAAGAGTTTCACTATAAAGGTCGCTTATATTTAAGAAAACAGTCGGCCCTTAAATTCATGGTGCTCTCTAAGTTTCATGCTTCACCTATATCTTGGAATTTAGTTTTTACCAAAATTTATGAATGGTTCAAATGTTATTTCATCTGGGATAGTATGGAAAATGGCATATTCACCTTTGTGGTTGAATGTGATACATGTCAACACAATAAGGAAAATACTATCAAAACTCCTGGCACACTCCAACCGCTTCTGATTCCACCTACTATTTGGATGAATATTTTTATGGATTTCATTGTTGTCTTACCAAAATTGAGCAATAAGTTAGTCATCATGGTTGTTATCAGACTAATTGGTAGGTGTGGACACTAACTGATCTCCCTAGATCCACCTATATCTAGAACAAAACACACAAGAACATGACGCTTTCCTTAAGTTTTAGATATTGAATTTACTAACTAAAGAGGGATGGGTGACATACCGTTTAAATGTCGCTTCCTCTCACCATCACCATCCTAGATCCGTTCCAACACTCATACAATTATGATCCTGCAAAAGAATCCAACCAACCAAAGTGATAGTAATAGCATAAAATCAATATAAACCTATGTATGTGATCAAGGAATCATACAATAAAACACAACAAGCTTTATAGGAAAGAATCATATTACTGTATCATATTAAATGTGAAAGAGAGATTACAACCATGGCCTTGATTTCGTAAGGTCCCTTCCAACTGTACTTCATTCCCCACACACTTTAACTCCAAGAATTCTGAGAGCACAGATCTGATAATATTCACAATCTATCTTGACAAAGTGGCTCATCTAGCCAAGCTAATCCCAAAAGCTCCAAAGCTAACCAAAGCTACAAGCTAACTTTCTCCATGAGAACTCCTCTCCTTTTATAAGTTGAAGAGGATAAGGTGAGGAGGTTAGGATGATCCCACTAAATCATGAAAGTGAGTAAGATCCAAACCATTCGGATGCCACCTCACCATGGAAGTTTCTCCTTCTAGAAGATTCGAGAAAATGCTCGTTTTTCCCACGTGTAAGCATTCTCGCACCCTTCCTATAGAGCAACCTGCGAACCTCTCGCAACCCCGCTATGGTTCAACCTGTGAGAATCAGGCATTCTTGCACCTTGCCTATATAGCAACCTGCAAACTCCCTTTTTTGTAGGGTTTTTACAAAGGAGAATGCAACTTCTTTTCTTAGGAAAAGTTCTTCTCTCTTCTTTCTTTAGGAACTCAGGCCACTGACCCCTCTGAAGGAAACATATAGGTTTACATCATTAATGGTCATAGGAATGACGAAAATAATGTGTAACAATGGTGGTAGTGGATCATATTTCCAAATATGCTCATTTATGTTCTCTTCAACACCTATTCACCGCATCCACAATGGCTCATTTTTTTATGGATAATATCTTCAAACTCCATGACATGCCTCATTCTATTGTTTATGATCATGATCCAAATTTTACAATCAATTTCTGGAAAAAATTATTCAGGCTCCAGAGCACCCAATTGCATCTCAACACAACCTATCATCCCTAGACTAATGGATAAACCGAAGCAGTCAATAATTACTTAGAAACATATTTGAGGTATTTTTCATCTAATAGACAATATCAATCAGTTCAGTGGCTACCCCTAGTTTAATAGTGGTACAACACCTCTTACCATACTTCCACTTGCATGACTCCCTTTGAAGTAGTCTATCAATAGAATCCAACAAAAAATTTACTATACATGTCGGATGTCTCCAAGGTTCATGAGGTTTACTACAATCTTACAATGTGCATGATCATTCTTCACACTCTAAAATAAAATATGGTCATAGCTAAGAACTACATGAAGAGACAAGAATATCATGATCATTCTAAATGTTGATTTGTTGAATAGAACCATGTATTTATCCATCTACAACCATACAATAAAACTTCATTAAAATCCCGATAGTGTCGGAAACTTTCCCCCAAATTTTATGGTCCTTATAATATTCTCAAACACGTGGGGCCAATAACCTATTAGATATATTTTCCCATTCACTCTAAGATACATCCTGTTTTTCATGTATCATGACTAAAGAAATTTATTAGCACCAGGTGCAACACCTAGACCAGTCTACTAGAGTTGGATGAAGAAGGCTTGATTCGGTTGCAACCAAAAGAAATATTATACTAGCGTGACTGTTGTCTCTGTCAGATCACCATCCAGGAAGTATTAGTTCAATGGAAGGATACTCCACTAGAATACACCACCTAGGAGTCGACTACCATTATGCAAGAATTTCCTCATCTTAAGCCTTGATGTGTTAGGAACCTAAACCCCTAACCTCTCATATAGGTAGAATAATATATTTCCATGTAATAAAGGTCGATACTAGTTAATAAGTCCTATTTAATAAATATGAACAATTCAACTTGAGAAGACCTAATAGAAGCTTCCACTTATAGAAAGATCTTCCTCTAGAATGTTCTTTAGAATATAGAATTAGTATAAATAAGAGTAGAAGGTATGAGCGGGATTTTTCTTGAGAATTATTGTAATGGAGCTCTACTTTGTTGGAGTTTTCCCCCTCGAAGAGGCAAGTGAACATTGTTTCCTATCAATAAAGGTATTATTTTGATGTTTTGGTTGCATATATTTTGTTGTTCCATTGCTATATTTATGTTCTTTGTTGTTATTTCGTTGGCATTCACTACCATATTTATGTTTTCTACTATTATAATAGATCTAGTTCCTAACAAGTGGTATTAGATGAATTTCCTTGGTAGGTGTTGGATGTATGGGTTGACTCGGGTTCTACCTTAGTTCTCCAACAAAACCCTTTTCACCATCGGCCCTTCTAGTAAACCAGATGGATACACCATGCATAGATTGCACAACATAGTCTCACCTAAGATGGATTATGGTTGAATGAAGGACGCAGATTTCTATAGTCATGGAAGGGATTGGGGATGTTCTTTTTACTTCTATTCTATTTTAACATATATTTTACCATAACATCCATCATATCTCCTACTTTTTCTATTCAATGACATACATTCTGCATAATTATACTAGTGTGCATTGTAAATAAACCCATTGATTTACCTAACCATTTATTCCTAATTGTAGAAACAATAAAAAGAATTCAAGCACAATGCAACACATGATTTTATCGTGGTTCACCCCCCCTTGGGCTATGTCCACAAAGATCTTCTAATTTATTCATTCTTCTTCAAAATAACAGTGTGTGCATTACATTAGGGTTTTAATATTGGTGAGGATAACCAACATCGCACCAAGATCCACAAATTGTGACCTGGCCCTCAATTATGCTTCATGATTATCCAACATTGATACAAATCGAGCTCCATAGCTCTTAGTGAAAACCTAGTACTGTGACTTAAGACTCAAACAACTCTTCCAAGATTAGTTCTTCAGACCAATTCAAAATACACCCCTAGCTACCTCATAGATCCTTTAATTATACTACAAAATGGGTAAAAACCCTTACATTATGATTCTAAAAACCTTAATCCTAGATTGTTGGATTCAACTTTTCTTCTTTTTGATCCAACTACTGGATCCATTCATGTTCTTCTAGGTTTGTCCAAAGTTACACATTCCTTTCATAAAGTTCTATGAGTTTCTTGAATTCTAGTGCAGTTTGCTTTGTTTGTTGAATGGCCTACTTCTCTCTTTCGGATATGACCTATGGTAGGGTAGTTGGTGTCATTTTATCCACCAATTCTCTTATCTCCTTCTTGTACCTATCCATTGTTTGTGCTATCTTTTGTATCTTTTCTTCTGTGTTGATTTCTCCTGCTAGTGCGCTCTCTAGAATTGGTTGGAAGACTTCTTCAAGTCTTTTCTCCAATCTATCTGTGCAATGTTTTTCTTCCTCATGTTCTATTTGTACCTCTATAAGAACTGTTTCTAGTACCTTCTTGGCTACCCTAGATATATCCATATTTTGTGCATCTATCATGGCTTTCGATTTGAATTCATGCACCATGATTATATGAAACTTAAATAAGGCCTTGGTTGATATCCTCACCAATACAAACACCATATATTGTACATCCTTAACTTGTTTTTGCTCCATCTCATGATCAATTTGCAACATATCTTTGGTAAGGCTAAATCTTTGGCTTGCTAATGTTGTTAGTTGCACTGTATCTTCCTCATTCTACATGGGATGATATTGCGTTGTTTGTTTTTGTTGTGTTGTGCCTTGGTCAATTGTATCTTCTCTAATACCTTCTTGACCTCCATCAGTTCTTTCATTTTCCTTTCCCTTTGTTTTTTTTCCTCCTGATATTCTTTGATGTCTTGGTCTTGTACTTTCTCTACGAATAATTCTACGTCATCCAATGTTATGGTGTATTCTGGGACTGCCTTGTGCACCTTCATTTTTCCCTCATGCACAATGATGTTATCCTTCCTTTGTGTGGAACCATTAACAGTTTATGCATGATCCTTCTACTGTGTGACCAAATTGGGGATAGTGTTCTTCTTTGTTTATTCTCTCCCCCCTACTGGCTTCATGTGCCCTACTACTGCTCTTGTATTTGTTGATAGGGTTGCTTCTGCTATTTTTTTTTTCCTTTGTTGGTTGCGTGTCCTTTGATTTTTCTAATGGAACCTTCCATTCTTCTTTCTAGTGTCTCTTCTCCCATAGGACTTCTTCTATTGTGACACAATATATCATATGCAAACACTCCTTCTCTAGATCCCTTTTAGCCTGGATCCACATATTGTTTCACAATGATTTAAAATTTTCTATAATTGTTTTCTCCAAAGAACATGTCTATAGCCAAGATAACATGGCTAGCAAATAATTGTTTGATTATAGCCATGTTATCCAAAGTGCGGGATATCCAATAGGTTCATTATACATGTATTATATATCCCTTGTATCCATTGTTTAGGTTCCATTATGGGAACTCATTTCACATTGACCCCTCTACTTTCTAGGTATACCTATTACGCAAACTCTGGGAATTTATTTGTGTCCCTCATATCATGTTCTAAATTGAGTATTTTATCTATGCACCCAAGTAAGTCTATGAAAATACTTATGCCTGATGGTATGCGCGGTAACACAATGGTTACCTCTTGTTGCTTGCACGGGGATATTTGGACCTGTTGTTTTCCCTTTCCCTTTCCTAGTGAACTTGAGATCCTTACTTCCTCATATTTTTTCTCTTTCTCCTCTTCCTCTCTACTAGACTCCCATTGCACCGTGTTCTCTTCTAGTGGTGTTTTTTTATTCTATGTTGGTTATACGCCATCTTGAGTCCTTGGCTCGTCGGACTCAATCCTTTCCTCATTGACTTCCTCTATGGGTGAAACTATTTCCTGCATTAGGTTTGGCTCTATTCTTGCGTTTGGTGGATCAATCTGCATCTGTTATGTTTTCTCTTTGACCAGTGTAGGGATCACTGGTTCTGGGGAAATAATGTTGTCGACATCCACCACTCCCTCCATCTACATAGGGTTTTCATCCTCCATTGCTAGCTTCGACGGTGACCTGTTGTTCCTGTGGGTTCTCCTTGACATATGGATCAATGCTACGGCTGTGGGTGGCACCATCGTGATGGAATATAAATGCGTTTGCATATGAAATATCACTGTCAACCTACTAAATAACTAGTTCTTTTCATCGCTTCTCTCTTTGTAGATCTGCATTCACTCGAATTCACAATGTGAATCATCAAACCCTAATTTTTCTTCTTAAGTTCTATCATAAATGCTCCAAATATTTCTAGGAATTCTTTAATGACTGTCATAAATGTTCATTTTACACCTTCTTTTTTCGATGACTGGTTTTTCTTTTTCTCAACTATTTCATTTTTCTTGTACGTTGTATTTTTATACTATGGTATATCTCTGACACATTAGTACTTCCTTCTTCCATAGTTATCCAGACACTGTATATTCACTTCTTGTCTCCTTGACTTTTTGTCTGCTACACATTGACATTCTCAACTATCTTTCTATAATGTATTCCTCTAACTGTTTCTTTTTTTCTTTTTCTTCATTTTTTCTAGTTTTCTTTTCCTTTTTCTTCATCTAACTTCTAATATTTACAATATGTACAAGTCTACTTATTGCGTTGCAGCTATTGAGGGTTAGTGATAAAAAATGATAGGTTTTACTGACAATTTGCATGTTAAGTTTATTGTACTTTATGCATCGGATCGATAAGAATGCCAAATACATAAACTTTACTATTTGTTGTGGAATACCAATTATGACTTTTACTTGATGCTCAATAATGATTAAAGAGTTCATCCATTATAAACCATGCTTCAGAATTAAGAGAGGATAACAAAAAACAAGAAAGAGAAATAGAGACAAGAACTTGTTAACGAAGTTCACCAATCATTGGCTACGTCTTTGGGCCCACTTCCAAGTAGAGGACCACTTTATTGCTCTTCAAATCATCAAGTTCTCTTTACATTGGTGCTTTTTTGTTCCAAAACATGTTTCAGATATGTTGTGTAATACCTCCTTCCTCAAATACATACATGCCTCATCAAACTCCTCTAAAAAACATGACAAAAATGCCTCTCAAAACATGAGAAATAGCCAAAAACACATGTTTCTCCTCAAAATTCCTGCATCAAAAAGTTACCTCTCAAGGTCAAGAGGCCTTGTTTATATAGTTTTTAGGCTCAGATGAGGAAGTCCAACTTCCCCCAAGAATATGACCTCGTTTTGGGATCAAATACCCCTTCAAATGGCCAAAATATCCTCAAATAACCAATTATGGTCCAAATATCTCCTATTACAGGCATAAATCAATTAAAAATCCAATAAACATAGGTACAAAAACCCACTTTTACCATAAATATGGGCTAAATCCCACAAATCAGGCATGCACGCCCTCAAATATGGTCATATGCACTTAATATGGCCAAGTGTTAGCCCAAAGGGCTAAGCGCTAGCACTAAGAGCTAAGTGTTAGCCCTAAACTCACACTAGCTCCTGGATTCATGGGCATATGGTGGTTGTTCATAGGGTCATGCCCTTAGTCTGTGCCTGGCCTAGAGTCACAACCCCCCAAGTTTTATGGCGGATGATAGGACCAGTGTTGAATGTGCATGCACTGGTGGTTGTATTGGATAGCTCGCCCCCTTTTGGTGGCTAGTCTCATGGATAATAAAACCATGGGCTAGGGCTTAGTCCCATCCCCTATTTTCCTGTTGGCATCCAACAATATTTTCAATTCTTAAAGAAACGAATCATAAACCTTATAGCTGCCTCTGCTTAAACATATGAACATTGCTACTTGAAAGATAAGTCTTGAGCTATAAAAGGTTTTTATTTTTCCTAGATCTCATTTTCATACTTCGTTCATGACTGAAAGCATGAACGAAGCATTGAAACTTGCAAATGTATTGCATTTGAATTTAAGGCTTATTTTCCTAGGAGAATAAATGTTCATACAAACCTTTTTAAGAATGATATTTTTCTTTAAGGCCTATCTAATGTCAATACAATGGTTGTTTTTAAATTTCTCATTGTTATAAGGTCTACTTTGGACATTTGAATGATACACCAAGAATCGATTGGCATTAGGCTTGCTCATTTAACATTCTTGGTAAATCAACTTTGATTTTAAATTTCTGATTTGCATTTGGATTGTAAAAACACATCCATTCCTAACCTTTGCAAATTGATCATAGTCAACACATAACGTGGCAATTTAACATTCTAGGATTGTACCATGTACGTTGTTTTAGTTGGAAAGTTGATCTGAAAGGCCTCTCATTACGAGCTAGGGTCTTGAGCCTGCTCTGTACTCTAAAACATTCATTACCAAAAACGCCCAAATTTCATGACTGAAACCCCCATTAATTATGTTATAGTTGCCCTGGTGTGTTCCTAGTTTTGTTTCCATTGTTTGATCTTTGGCTTACCTCCTACCACTGCCATCTAAACCCACAATTGGTCTATTTTCTTTTGTTACAGTCTGTTCAATCCCGTTTTTGCTTGCCAGAGACATGATTTTGTGGGAGCGATTCCGAGAAAACCGCTACGAATTAGACCAAACACTTTAAAACCCAGAATGGAAATGGGCCCTTTTACCTTCATTGTGGGTCGTTTCCCTAGAAACTGGATTGTTTCAGAGATATGCCTCGACCTTTGGAGATAAATTTCTCAGAATTCCTGTTTCGGTTAAGATGAGCGTTTTGTTTTATTTTATTTTTTTACAGACATTCCTACAGTGTTGGCTATACCTATGGTAGAGAACCATCATTTTTTCCTCAATTCACAAGACATACCCTTTGAAGGAAAACCCTCGTCATGAGGCAATACTCGACCATTTTTACCTGGGAAACAAGATGTTAGAATTTGTTGTGCATGAATCAATTTGTCTGCCCTAATCTTAACATAACATCCCCAGTGGAAACCCTTCCAAATAGTCAACAATTCGACTATGTGGATAACCTTCCACCATGCCTAAAGAATAGACAAGTTTTTCCAGGGATAAAACTCGGTAAAAAACCCACAGATAACAGTGGCATCATTCCGACACATGGCCATGGATATCCTCAAACAACTGTTATAGATCCACGGTGTGAAGTTTGTTTGTTTCAGATCGACAAATATTACATAGATATACCTTCCATTCAATTGCAAATCAAAACCCTCACTACTCATATCGACTCATTAAAGAGTGAAAATTACAGTCTAAAGTTCAGTGTTCAAAGGCAGGAGAAGCGTTTGAAAAGGACTGGAAACGTGATAATAAAGAATGTTGAGAATGTTACAACAGTAGTTAACTCTGAGATCTTGTGAGTCCAATTTAGCATGCAGTTATGAGGTAAATATTTGTTTGATTTTCTTAGTTGTATTTTTATTTTAGTTTTTCTATTATTGTATATTTAATTAGATTTCTATTATTTGAAATAAAACTAGCTATAGAATCAGCTGATTCTGTAGCCAGTTCATTCTCATTCGATTTTTTTGGAAATTATTGGTTAGAATAATATCTAAACTCCTGTATTTTCATTTTTCCTTTCAAGATATCGTATAGTTGATGGTGATCTGATGATATGGACCATTTATGAGATTATTATCCATTTCTTTGGCTCATCTTTAGTAAACAGAAACAAGCTTTTTATAGTTTTGAGAGATACAGTGTGATATGGAGTGGCTATATTACCATCTATTTTGTAATTGTCAAATCATTTTGAGATTTAATCTTATCCCACAAGATAAGATGTTTAGCTTTACTGAACTCTTTAAATATTAGAGATTTTTGTAATGAAGTCATCCTTGTCTGGGGCAGAAGATGGGCGTTTGATTTACAGACTTTAAATGGAGCAACAATACACATTTTGGCTTTAGCTTCTTATGGATGGTGTCTTCATTTAAGTTTTGTTTATCTTGATATGATAATAAGTTTTGGTAGTTTTAGTCTTCATCATTTATTATGTTATTGGGATAATTCCTTTATAAATGTTGTCCATAACTAATGCTTCAGATGTTAATTGTGTGATCATCTATTTAGTTTTAATTACAGGATTTCTCCTTTAATTTTCATTGAAAGATTAAATGAAATCATGTTTGCTAACGGATTTCTCTTAATGCAATTACTTTCAATCATGAGATCACAATGACTATTGGTATCATTCTCTCTGTAATTCAAATTTAACTGCCAACATAATTCTTCTGCATTTATTCAGAATAGACATAAGGTTCCTTGCAGATTTTTCTCCTGGACAAGGTGGTTAAATGTTTTCCGAATGCACAGATGTCTGGATGTATATCATTAGTTCATTAACAGGTTAGTTTAATTTCATTTTTCTACTATTTGTTTACCACTGAAATTCGAACGTAAAAGTTTGGCTTTTGACTAGTTGTACGTTTCTGTTTCATAACATTTTCTTCCATTAGTTTAAGACTTATAAAAGAAAAATCAAAAAATATTTTTATGTTCTTTCTTTATCTGCTTCTTCATAACATACATTGTTACATTGAGTTTAGTAAGTTTAGATTAAAACTTGCAGCCTGTAAATAATATATATATATATATATATATGAGAGTTATCTATCTTTTGCTTAAATACGCCTATTACAGTCACATTAGAGCATATGTACGTATATGTATATATAATATTTAGTAATTAGTTATTTATTTCTTTTCTTTTATTTTTGTTTCTTTTAGGATTCTTATATTGGCCAACGGAAGTATTAAACCCGCCAGGATGAGTTATACCAAACGACTTGGGTTATTTAGACAACCCCGGACCAGACTCGTTCTTCTAATTGACGGATGGTCATTTTCGCCCATCAAAAAATGGCGCTAGAAGGAGGGTCGACTGAAAATATGTCCTTGGAGGAGATTTTATTTTGAATGTATTCAATTTCCGCATGGCTCCACAAATCACTGTGTTGGAACATGCTTTCCACTTATCACTACCAGTTATTCCCAACAAGATAGCTAATCTCTTTTCAGAACTCACCTTCGATGGTGAAGGGAACACATCTGTAGTAGGCCATATTTCTAAATTTCTTTATAAATGTTTAAGACATAAGATCATTGATCCTAATGTTACATGCATATTGTTCTCTCTCACTTTCTGAGATCGAGTTAAATGTTGGTTTGAATATTTTCCAGCTAATTCGATTCATTCTTTGTCTGAGTTTGTAATTGAGTTTTTATCTGACTTTAACAATTATGATTATGATAAATTAAGTTACTTAAGGAAAGAAAACAGTGAGTGATTCGATGATTTTTCAATTGGGTTCATTCATGTTTGTACTAGGTTCCCTTTGAAATAAATTTCACTTATTAATGAGTGGTTTAAATATCTTGTTTCTCTCTCAGACGAGCAAGATCAATTAATTGTTAACCAATCTGAATTGATCACTAACACTCAATCTCAAGATGGTTCAAACTTTGATGTTGATCTTGAAGATTTTGAAGCACCACAATTTTTGTCAACTTATTTCATTTTGGAAAATCATGAGCAACATCATCCTTTACAAAATGCAATTGTCACATCTAATCATTCTTTGCAAACAATGTCTCCTCCTGTCAAAGAAGGAACCTTGACTTTAAAAGACGACAGTTGTCACACTCTCATAGATTTTATAACTAAAGAAAAAGAGGTTGAATGTGAAGTTGATAATCATGTGGACGATAAATATTCCCCTAATTTAGTTGAACAGATCCATGATCAATCAATAGGAGACAAAATCATTAGTCATACTATTAATCAACCTTCTATCTCTAGTGATTTGCCTTCAATTTTTCCCTTTCACGATGAACCAAATTGTTTCTTAAAAAATGTCCCATATTATTTGAAAGAGGATGATCAGTTTATACAAGGACAGGGGACAAAACCAGATTTCAAAACACATATACCTATCATTTCAAGAGATGCATTCCATATCCTTAATTCTTCTACATATTATTCCTTGTAAACTAATATTTTTTATTCTAATGTTGTGCGATTGCATGTTCCATATTACCTTGGAGAGAATTCAACATTATATAATCAAGTACAAAGAGATCACCGAATAGAAGATAAAGAGGGAAATAATTCTGCCCATGAACATATTAATTTTTATTCTCCTCAATTATCTGTGGGTAAATCAAAAAATGATTTGAAAGAATCTCGAATTCCATCTTCCATTGATACATCCCAATTTGTGTTTCGAGAAGGATCTAAATTTTTCCATGATCAATTATTTGAGGTTGAAAAATATAATCGGCCAAATATTACTACTAATGATGTTTTATCGGTCGTTCCATATAGTTCACCTCAAATAGTTAACCTTGAAATATCTAAACTCAATACAAAGTTTCAAGAGAATGAAACACTTATTTTCCGATCGAGAAACATGATAAGTTCTATCCATCTTGGTTCGACCTTTTTAAAAGATTCTTTCCTTGATTATATAATACTTTATTCTCACCAAGAATATTTCTCACATGTGAATTATTTCAAACCATCCCATGTCAGTAATTGCATGTATCATGATAGTATTGCAGATTGGTTGGAATATTCATATCTCGAAAAGTTCCCAGGGAACGGTAAAATTATCTTAATTTTATTTAGAGATCAAGGAGGTAACTTCAACACACTCATTTTATATCCTCCAGATGGAGAAAATATGGAACGAAAGGAAAATTGTCAGGAGGATGGGGCACTTGGTTTAGGCCGATGGTTATGCCAGGTCCCTATAACTCTCACAACCTTCATAATCTCATTATTTCATATTTTTGTAACCCATATAATGAAAAAATTGTCGAATGGCTGAAGGATTCATACAACAAGAATGTTCAAGGGAATGGTAAGATCGTGCTTTCATTGTTTTTAAATAATGATGATAAAGGTGAGAATGATATATTTTTGTCATTTTTCGATATACTACCATTCTTGTTAGTAATATGCGATTTTTTTTCTACTGTAGGATTGGAGTTACTCTGATGGCTACATTGGAAGCATGACTTCACGTAGTATTCTGATTTGTTTAGCAGTTAGGTTAGGTTTAGGAGTAGGTTTTCTTTTAGTTTTATTCCTCACTATTTCTCTTTGTAATAATGCAATCATGAGAACAAGTGGATGCACCATGAGAACCATAATATGATTGTTGTCAGGGAAGTCTGCATGATCCTTTTCTCACTTCTTTTCATTGAATATTTCTTTTCAAAACCGCAATATTATTATGAAAAATTTAAATGGAAAGTAAAGAGATAAATAAATCTCAACTCTAAATTCAACCCTAACCCGAGGTACCACAAGTAGGACTCCTTTCATGTCGATGAGAATTTTTCGATTTTCTTTCAATTTCTCAAGAGATATTTCGTGTGATGTTTTTGGATCCACCTTTGTACATGTTTTTTCTATTTTGATTTATTTTTGTTTTCTGATTTTGGTTCTTTTCATTACTGTTTGTTTTTATCACTTTCTAGATAAAACATGTTTGTGTCATAGTTTAGTTCGAAGAAGGAAAACAAAATGCTTCATCTTAAAACAACTGTCAAGGACTGTCAGAGCGTCAACTGTTGTAATTTCCTAAAACACAGACTAGTTAAAGAGGTTTTTTTGGTCAAAATTGATTTCATGGTTCCACTTTGCAATTATGAGAAGACACGACTATCATTAAAATCTCTTTACGTTGTCACTTCTTTTAAGAAGGAAACTCAAGGATGCCTTCCTGTCCTCAAAAGATTAGTTTTATCAATAAACTATTTTCAGATCATGATGAAGGTTATCAAGAAAAAATTAAAAGTCTGGAAATAACAAATCTTGTAAAAACTAGAATTTTCAGCGTCACCCCGCTCTTCTGAATGTCTTTAAAATTATATCATATTGTGAATAATTTCTCAAGAGTTGTGGGAAGTGTGTGTAAACCCGTCGGGATACTGAACAGGTCTGCTGGCAGCAGGTAAATGCATGCATGATGCCAAGAAAACTTCGTCGAGGTACTGAACAGACCCACTGGCAGCGAAGTGATGTCATGTTAAAAACAATTCTCAGGTATAAATTTTGATATCGGTCATAAGCATCCTTCATTTTGAATTGAAATTTCTTGGAAAGGATAGAGACTTCAGAGTGGGTTAATTGACATCCCTGTCGAGGCTATGGATGCTTGCTGGCAGTAGTGGCCCTGTTAGCAGTATTGGAGCCATTGACTTGAACATCGTGGCTCTCATTTTGTAAAATTTGTCACCAGATTTCATTTTAATAGAAAGATGTGTGAAGTTGGACCGTGTAATGATTGTCGAGATGCTTGATGTCTGTCAGTTGTTCTTTGATATGAAATCATTATAAAAATCCTAACCTGAACTCATTAGTGATACGAAGATAACTACTTCTCCCAGCAAGTCGCCATTGTTGGCAGCCAACAATATTTTCAATTCTTAAAGCAACGAATCATAAACCTTATAGCTGCCTCCGCTTAAACATATGAACATTTCTAATTGAAAGATGAGTCTTGGGCTATAAAAGGTTTTTATTTTTCCTAGATCTCATTTTCATTCTTCGTTCATGATTGAAAGCATGAACGAAGCATTGAAACTTGCGAATGTATTGCAGTTGAATTTAAGGCTTATTTCCCTAGGAGAATAAATGTTCATACAAACCTTTTAGGGAATGATATTTTGCTTTAAGGCCTATCTCATGTCAATAAAATGGTTGTTTTTAAATTGATCATTGTTATAAGGTCTAATTTGGACATTTGAATGATACACCAAGAATCGATTGGAATTAGGCTTGTTCATTTAACATTCTTGGTAAATCAACTTTGATTTTAAATTTCTGATTTGCATTTGGATTGTAAAAATGCATTCATTCCTAACCTTTTCAAATCAATCACACTCATCACATAATGTGGAAATTTAACATACCAGGATTGTACCTTGTACGTTTTTTTAGTTGGAAGGTTGATCTGAAAGGCCTCTCATTACGAGCTAGGATCTTGAGCCTTCTCTGTACTCTAAAACATTCATTACCAGAAACGCCCAAATTTCGTGACTGAAACCCCCATTGCTTATGTTAGGGTTTCCATGGTTTGTTCCTAGTTTTGTTTCCATTGTTTTATCTTAGGCTTACCTCCTACCAATACCATCTAAACCCACAGTTGGTCTATTCGCTTTTGTTACAGTCTATTCAATCCCGTTTTTTCTTCCTAGAGACACGATTTTGCGGGAGAGATTATGAGCAAACCGCTACAGATTAGACCAAACCCTTTAAAACCCATAATGAAAATGGGCCCTTTTACCTTCAATGTGCGCAGTTTCCCCATAAACTGGATTTGTTTAGAGATATACCTTGACCTTTGGAGGTAAATTTCTCAGAATTCCTGTTTCGATTAAGATGAGTGTTTTGTTTTATTTTATTTTGTTACAGACATTCCTACAGTGTTGGATAAACCTTTGATAGAGAAACATCATTTTTTCCTCAATTCACAAGCCAGACCCTTTGAAGGAAAACCCTCATCATGAGGAAATACTTGACCATTTTTACCTGGGAAACAAGATGTTAGAATTTTTTGTGCATGAATCAATTTGTCTGCCCTAATATTAACATAAAATCCCTAGTGGAAACCCTTCCAAACAATCAACAATTCGACTATGTGGATAACCTTCCACCATGCCTGAAGCATAGACAAGGTTTTCCAGGGATTAAACCTGGTAAAAAACTCATAGATAACAATGGCAACATTCTGACACATGGCCATGGATATCCTCAAACAGTTGTTACAGATCCACAGTGTGAAGTTTGTTTGTTTTGGATCGAGAAATATTACACAGATATACCTTCCATTCAATTGCAAATCAAAACCCTCACTACTCAGATCGACTCATTAAAGAGTGAAAATTACAGTCTAAAGTTGAGTGTTCAAAGGCAGGGGAAGTGTTTGAAAAGGACTGGAAATGTGATAATAAAGAATGCTGAGAATGTTACTACAGTAGTTCACTTTGAGATATTGTGAGTCAAATTTAGCATGTAGTTATGAGGTAAAGAGTTGTTTGATTTTCTTAGTTGTATTTTTATTTTAGTTTTTCTATTATTGTAGATTTAATTAGATTTTCGTTATTTGAAATAAAACTAGCTACAAAATCAGTTGATTATGTAGCCAATTCATTCTCATTCGATTTTTTTTGGAAATTATTGGTTAGAATAATATATAAACTCCTGTATTTTCGTTTTTACTTTAAGGATATCATATAGTTGGTGGTGATATGATGATATGGACAATTTCTGAGCTTATTAGCCATTTCTTTGGCTCATCTTTTGTAAACAGAAACAAGTTTTTTATAGTTTTGAGAGATACAGTGTGATATGGAGTGGTTATATTACCCTCTATTTTGTAATTATCAAATCATTTTGATATTTAATATTATCCCACATGATAAGATTTTTATCTTGACTGAACTCTTTAAATATTAGAGATTTTTGTAATGAAGTCATCCTTTCCTGGGGCAGAAGATGGACATTTGATTTATAGACTTTAAATGGAACAACAATACACATTTCGGCTTTAGCTTCTTGTGGATGGTGTCTTCATTTAAGTTTTGTTTATCTTGGTACGATAATAAGTTTTGATAGCTTTAGTCTTCATCATTTATTATGTTATTGGGATAATTCCTTTATAAATGTTGTCCATAACTAATGATTCAGATATTAATCGTGTGATCATCTATTATGTTTTAATTATAGGATTTCTTCTTTAATTTTCATTGAAAGATTAAATGCAATCATGTTTGCTAACAGATTTCTCTTAATGCAATTACTTGCAATCATGAGATCACAGTGACTATTGGTATCATTCTTTATGTAATTTAAATTTAACTGCCAACATAATTGTTCTGCATTTATTCAGAATAGACTTAAGGTTCCTTGCATATTTTTCTCCTGGAAAAGGTGGTTAAATGTTTTCCGATCGCACAGATGTCTAGAAGTATATCATTAGTTTGTTAACAGTTTAGTTTATTTTCATTTTTCTTCTATTTGTTTACCACTAAAATTCGAACGTAAAAGTTTGGCTTTTGACTAGTTGTATGTTTATGTTTCATAACATTTTCTTCCATTAGTTTAAGACTTATAAAAGAAAAATCAAAATCTATTTTTATGTGCTTTCTTTGTCTGCTTGTTCATAACAGAGATTGTTACATTGAGTTTAGTAAGTTTAGATTAAAACTTGTAGCCTGTAAATAATATATATATAAATGAGAGTTATCTATATTTTGCTTAAATACACCTATTACAGTCACATTAGAGCATATGTACATATATGTATATATAATATTTAGTAATTAGTTATTAATTTCTTTTATTTTATTTTTGTTTCTTTTAGGATTCTTAGATTGGACAACGGAGCCATTAAACCCGTCAGGACGAGTTATACCAAACGGATTGGGTTATTTAGACAACCCCAAAACGGGCTCATTCTTCTAATTGATGAACGGTCATTTTCGCCTGTCAACACCGCCCTCCAAAAAAATAAATTGCAATATATATTAAAGTGTGGATTATATAAAACAAGAAACATGGTAAGCGCGTTGGCATTGGACCATTTTCCAAAGTGTGTCCTCCAATCGGTCATGTGGTCAAGACCCATTAGTTCCACAATATTTTTTAACATAACCACCAACGATGGGGTGCCACGTGGCATCCCATGCCTGGGCCATGTGGCACCTCCACATTAAATCCACCACATGCCACATGTCAAGAATCTATTGGCCTATGCTTGAATCATATTCCAAATCAGTTGTTCTGCCACATGTCATCATCTTCCTCTACCATGTCAGCATCATGAAATTAGCTTGGTTATGTCATGTTGACGTCAGCATTGACTTTTTTCCAATTTGACCATTGACTTTTTAACTATTTGAGAATCCGATCAGAGTGCGATAACTCTCACATACAGAGCCTATTTGAGAAATTAAATATATGGCCAGAATCATTGTGATGAGACGGTTGCAATGGAATTGGTTTCATTCAATTCCAATAACTTTCATTTTTTTATCATTTTCTGGACCTGGGGAGCCTCCTGGATCATTCCTCCCCACTTGTAATATTTTGGACCACCAAAATTCTACTTTTACTCACGTAAGAAGTGAGGGTATTGCCTCCCCACTTGTCCTGTATCATCCATCCTCTCTGTTGGGACAATGATCACCTGACTATTCACAACAAACATGAAAAATGAGATAGCATTGTTTACCAAAGTAAACATCCCATCAGTTGCACAATCATCTACATTATTTGTCGCAGTTAGCAGCCATACACCACTAAATAGAAGAAAAATAATCAACAATATTAGACATTCTAATGAGAATGAGACAACATGCTTCCCCTTCTGAACAGGAACAGTAAACAAAGTATGCAACTGAACCTCATGTTGTACTTCTTGTGACACTTCATGATTGTTAGAAACATACTAAACCATATCATGTTTAGCATCACTAACTCCTTGTTTTGTTACAGACATGAGTGTTAAGCTTTTTCTTTCATTTACAATTCTTTTCAACTACCCTGTAGCTACAAAATATTTTTCATTTTTCATGTTATGTGCATGAACAATGTACTCTTTCCCATCTTTCTTGAAGCAATATTTATTTTCCTCCCTGTAGAATATGGATTTTATATCATAAAGGTATGGGCTTCCCAAGAAAATTCTACATATGTCCAGTGGCACCATATCAATCTCTACCTCATCAACATAATTAGAAGTGATTGCAAACTTAATTTTACATTGCTTGGTTACTTGCAAATTATTATCACCACATATCCGTCCCAGTGGATATGGTATAGGATGTGGCTTAGTTTCAAGTCCCAAGTTATTTACAACCTCTTCACTAATTAGATTGGCTTGTGATCCACTGTCTGCAAGAGCATCAACTTTAACATTATTTTTTATGACCCTTATGTGGAAAAGTTCACTCCTTTTACACTCATCATTTACAACATCTAAATTAGAAGAGCTAGTACTTACAACATAATTTATACCTCGGATTCCCATTGCTACAACTTTTTTCTCATCACCGGAGTCTGATCCAAGATGTTAGGGTCCTAACCCATACATAGGTAGATTAATATATCCGGATGTAATAAAGGTCAATATTAATAAGGCCTTTCAATAAAATAGAATAAGGCGGATGTAAGAAGACCTAATAGAAGCTTCCACTTATAGAAGGATCTTCCTCTAGATGCTTCTCTTGATAGACATATTTAGTATAAATAAGGGTCGAGGGTATGAAAACCCTAGCTTGGAGATTATTGTAATAGAGGGTTTCTCGATTGGAGGTTGCCCCCTCAAAGAGACTTGTGAACATTGCTTTCTGAATCAAAGTTCTATTTCTGTTGTTGTTCTTATATCATTTATGTGTTATTATGGAGATTATGTTGGATATATTACTATTATTCTACCATTTCTAGCATTTTATTTATGTTTTGCATATTTATTATATCTCGTATCTTGCAAGTGGTATCAAAGAACTTTCCTTGGCAGAAATTGTGGGAATTTTGTTTTCAGGGTAGAGACGTATTCTGGTGTCTTTAAACCACAGAGATTTGTCATTACGTGCATAAACCGACGGTTGAGGGATTCATACATGCAGGAAATACAAGTGGTTCTTAAGTGCACATCTGTTAGCCACCCTTGTAACCCCTGTTGGTACCCCTTCGAGTGGTAGCGCATCAGACAACACCTATGTATGGATCAGCCTAGATTTCCTAAAGCCCTCTTTAGATAAACCTATCGGTCGTCGGACTGCTATAGTGTCACCAAGAACAACACTTGGGAAGATACTCTCTAGTACCTGGGTAGTCGGGTAGTACAGATAAGGGTATGGTCTATCCTCCTTAGTTAGTGCCCTGAGATATTGGGTCGAGTACTACTATTGGACCCCACACATATATCAAAGAGATATAGCACAGGGAAAACCCTTGTCTGTAGAACCCTTGAATACCTAACCCTTGGGGGACAGAAACATAAACAAATTAAAAACAGACCAGATCTATTGTCGCGTAGCTATGTTCGGGTTGCCAAGCAAATACACATCTCTTTCTAGTTAAGAATTTGGGGATTTCATCACTGCAGTATTCTTCAAACCGAAGTATAACTCCGCAGGTGTAAAAAAAAAACGATTCTAGAAATTTTTTCACCATTATTTGAGACATATTCCATTGGATTCATATCTCCGCCCTTATCACATTCATCCCCATCATTTTTTGACAAAATTTTTGACCTCGCCCGCCCCTTTTCAGTTCACCCATCCTCATGGCCCATACCTGTAGCCAAGAAATGGAAGCTCGCTTCAACACCATGCAATCTGGTTTCCTCGAAACTCAAAAAGAAGTGAAAAAACTCAGTGTTATTGTTGCCTCCATCGATTCATCCATCCATGCTACCATAAATACAACCATGCAGTCCTGAATGGAGGAAGTCAAACAAGAACTAACCACCTAACTTGAATCTGTCTTTGCATCACTCATTACCAAATTGAAGATCCCTGCAAATGACCATTTCTCTGAAGCACCTCCAAAGAATGAAGGTGAAACATCCTCTTAATCCCATACCTTTCAGTCCCATCACTTTCAACGTGACATACGCCTTCCACAGGTGGACGTGACCAAATTTGATGGCTCGGACCCCACTGGTTGGGTAACCCAAATGGAACATTATTTCTTTTTATATGGAATTATAGATGACTTGTCCAAACTCCGGTATGGTGTTCTCCATCTAGATCAAGAACGTTGGCAATGGTGGCAATGGAGAAAAACTTATTGTCAAGGGTATATTGCTTGGACCCAATTTGTTACTGAGCTTTATGAATGCTTTGACATGGACACCAACCATTTGGGTCATTTGACAAAGTTGAAACAATCTGGAACAGTAGAAGACTTCATAGCTTCCTTTGAACTCCTAGATTTTCGAACAGAGAGCATGACTAATGCTTTATTTCGAGAGTGTTTTATTAGTGGCCTCAAGGAGGAGATTTGGGCCCATGTCCTCATGGCTCGACCCTCGACTTGGGTGGAGGCTACCAAAAGAGATAAAGAAGCACAATAGGTTGTATCATCTCAAAACCGAAAACCCTCCTTTATCCCTTGCCCTCAACCCATCACTCCCACTACTCCCTCTTCCCCATTAAAAATCCAAAAATTGACTAGGGATGAAATGGCTAGATGCCAACTCAAAGGCCTTTGTTATAATTGTGATGACAAATATTTCCTGGGCCACAAGTGTAAGGAACAAAAGATTTTTATGGCCATCTCTGAGGACATTTCAGAAGAGGATGATGAAACTCCCCTTGTGTCTGAGTCACCTGAAATCACTGACATAACCCCTCCCTCAGACCCTCCCGAAGTAGAACCCGTCATTTCCCTCAATGCTCTCACTGGATTTTCCACTCCACAAACCCTCAAGTTAATCGGTTACATCAAGCATCAGAAGTTCATCATTTTGGTTGATAGTGGAAGCACCCATAATTTTATTCATCGCCACATTTCCCAAGAAACTAATTTCTACATCCATGTTGTTAACAATTTCCACATCATGATTGCCAATGGTTGTTCCATGAAATGTGGAGGGCGTTGTGAAAATGTGTGTCTCCAAATAGGTGACTACAATCTAAAATCCCATATGTTTTCTATAGACATGGGTGGTTGTGACATTGTGTTGGGTGCAGACTGGCTAAGAACTTTGGGTCCCATTCTCATGGATTTTAAAGCATTAACCATGCAATTTGACCAGGAAGACCACCAATATAAATTCCAAGGCATCATTGTTGGTTCACCTGAGGTCATTAGTTCCCATCTCATGGAAAAGCTGCTCAAAAAAGGTCATTCTGGTGTCATTACCCAACTCCATTTCATTCAAGCAACAAAAACACCCCCGGTGTTGCATGACCTCCAAGCTCTCCTTTCTAAACATCAAATGGTATTTTCCCCTCTACCTTACAAAGCCTCATGAATCATGTCTTCCATCCCTTTCTCTATCATTTTTTCTTATCTTTCTTTGATGATATCCTCATCTATAGCAAAACCTAGACTGACCATCTTACTCATGTGGATCAAGTTCTCCATCTCCTCTCCCAGCACCAACTTTTCCTGAAAAATGTCTAAATGTTCTTTTGGTGCCTTAGAAGTAGAATACTTGGGTCATCTGGTTGGAAAGGATGGCGTCAGGGTGGATCCAAAAAGGATTGAATTTATGCAATATTGGTCGCACCCAAAGACTCTCAAAATCTTGCGTGGATTTCTGGTCCTAACATGGTATTATCACAAGTTTGTTAAGAACTACAGAAAGATTGCAGCACCTCTAACTGCTCTCCTCAAAAAGAACTCTTTCACTTGGAATCCAACCGCTCCTCAAGCTTTTCAAACCTTGAAGACATCCATGTGTACCACTCCAGTTCTATCCCTTCTTGATTTCACAAAGACCTTTGTGTTGGAATGTGATGCCTCAGGGAAAGGAATCAGCGTTGTCCTTATGCAAGAGGGTCGACCTTTGGCCTTCACCAGCAAGAAACTGTCTGAAAGGAATCTGGGAAAAACCATTTATGAAAAGGAAATGTTGGTTATTCTACATGTCGTTGAGCTATGGTGCCCTTATCTCTTGGGGCAATGCTTCCAAATCAAGACCGACCATCAAATCCTCAAGTACTTTCTGGAACAACGCATTTCCTCCCAGGAGAAACACAAATGGGTGGCTAAGCTCTTTGGTTATGATTATGAGATCATTTACAAGAAGGGAAAAGACAATGTAGTGGCGGATGCACTGTCCCAAAAATATGAAGAAGAAGGATCCCTTTTTTCTCTTTCCTTCATTGTACCTGATTGGCTCCAAGCTATGCACCAGGAATGGCTTCAAGATCCCAAAAGTTCGCATATGATCCAGCAATTGCAAACCAAGGCTCTATCTCCCCCAGGGTACTCTTGTCTCCAGGATGAGCTTCAATACAAAGGTTGTTTGTATTTAAGTAAACAATCAAAGATTAAATCCACGGTACTTTCTGAGCTTCATGCTACACCCACAGCGGGGCACTCAAGGTTCACCAAAACATATGACAGAGTCAAACGTTGTTTTTTTGGGGATGGTATGAAATAGGGCATCCATAATTTTGTAGTTGAATGTGATGTGTGTCAATGAAACAAGGGAGAAACAGTCAAATATCCGGGCACACTAAAACCACTTCCGATTCCACTGACTATTTGGAAGGATATCTCTATGGACTTTATTACCAGCTTACCCAAATCAGGGAATAAAATAGTCATAATGGTGGTTGTGGATCGCCTTTCCAAGTATTCTCATTTATGTGCTCTTCAACACCCATTTACTAAATCCACGGTGGCTCAACTTTTCATGGACCAGGTCTTCAAGCTTCATGGCATGCCGCACTCTATTTTTTTTTATCGTGTCCCAACTTTCACAAGCAATTTTTGGCAAGAACTGTTTAAACTCCAGGGCACCCAATTTCATCTCAGCATAGCTTATCATCCCTAGACTGATGGTCAAACGGAAGTTGTCAACGAGTGTTTGGAAACATAGCTCAGGTGTTTTGCTTCTGAAAAAAAACATCAGTGGGCTCAATGGCTACCCCTATCCAAATGGTGGTATAACACTTCCTACCATACAGCTACTCGCATGACTCATTTTGAAGTGGTATATGGACAGAAGCCACCTTCAGTTCTATCATACTCACCGGGTACCTTGAATGTCTAGGCGGTTGACCAAACACTTACAGTTCGAGAGGATATTCTTCGTACCCTTAAAGAGAACTTGGTCATGGCACAAAATCGCATGAAGCAACAAGCAGATCAAGATCGCTCTGAACATCAATTTGCAGAAGGGGATCAGGTGTTTCTGTGACTGCAACCATACAAGAAAACTTCCCTCAAGGCCGAGCACTGTCAGAAGATAGAACCCAAATTTTATGGTCCTTATATAGCTCTCAAACGTGTGGTACAAGTCACATATTAGGTAGCTTTGCCCAGTCAGTCGAATCTACATCTAGTTTTCCATGTTTCATGCTTAAAGAAGGTGATTGGAACTAGGTGCCAAATTCAAACCAACCTTCATGAGTTAGTTGAAGAAGGATCCATTTGGCTATAGCCAGAAGCAGTTTTGGACCAGCGTGAGTGTCGCCTGCGTTAGAGAACCATCAAGGAAGTGTTAGTCCAGTGGAAAGATACGAATCTAGCAGATGCCACTTGGGAACCAACTACCATTCTGCGACAGTTTCCTCATCTCAAGCCTTGAGGACAAGGTTGTTTTTAAGGGGGCAGACATGTTAGGGTCCTAACCCACACATAGGTAGATTAATATATTTGGATGTAATAAAAATCAATATTAATAAGGCCTTTCAATAAAATAGAATAAGGTGGATGTAAGAAGACCTAATAGAAGCTTTCACTTCTAGAAGGATATTCCTCTAGATGCTTCTCTTGATAGACATATTTAGTATAAATAAGGGTCGAGGGTATGAAAACCCTAGCTTGGATATTATTGTAACAGAGAGCTGCTTGATTGGAGGTTTCCCCCTCGAAGAGCCCTGTGAACATTGCTTTCTGAATCAAAGTGTTATTTATGTTGTTGTTCTTATATCATTTATGTGTTATTGTGGAGATTATGTTAGATATATTACTGTTATCCTACCATTTCTAGCATTTTATTTATGTTCTGCATATTTATTATATCTAGTATCTTTCACAAGATCCACTTGAACTGTTGGAGCTGTGGTATTTTTTCTTCCTTGGTTGGAATACTTCTTTGGCTTCAACTTAGGATGTAATATCCAATAATGATCTTCATCATGGCCTACCTTATTGCAATGCTTGCAAGTAGGCTTCTCCTTTCTTGTTGTGGTTGTCTTCTTCTCTTTCTCTTTCCTTTTCCTCAAATCCTTTCTTTGCCAAGTATCTGTAGAAACACTATCACCAACATTCCCTTTACTTAATTCAATGTGAATGGCTTGTACACATACTTCATCAAAGTTAGAAGGATTTATCATAAGAATAGTGTGCTTGAGATAAGAATGTAAACCACCAATATATTTTAGGAGTGTCTCTTGTGTATATAAAGGAATACCCAAATTTAATGTTTTCTTACGAAATATTTGAGTATATTCTTGTACACTTTGACCTTTATCTTGCCTTAAACTTTGCCAATTCATCATTTCTTGTTCAATGTATGCTAAAGGATAGAATTGTTTCTTCAATGCAGTGATAAAATCATTCCAAGAAGAGATCGTTTTACCATTTTTCTTGAGATCATCCTTAGTTTTGATTTCCCACCATATGAGAGTTGTGCTTCCCATTTTGAGACTTGCAAGTTGGATCTTTGTTTCATCATCAACAATCCTTTGTATCCTACAATAGACTTCTAACTGTCTCACCCAATTATCTAGCTTTTCTGCATCTAATTGACCATCATAAGCGGGTAAATGAAACTTTACATCTAACTTTAATAAAGGCATATCAGAAGAATGATGAGGTTTTTTAGATTTCTTATCCTTGGAGGGATGTACAATTGCTTCACTTGTAGATGACGAGGATGAAGGAGAAGAAGATTATGAAGGTCCACCACCTCCAACTCCTCCTTCTACTCTTACTGAAGATTCACCTTCTTCAACTTTTGGATTTCTTTGCTATCCTTTTTCATGGTAAATTTTCTCTACCATGGATTTCATTAATTGAAAAGACTCAAATAACTTTTCCTCAGATGCAAAAGAACCTAGTTTTCTTGGTGAATACATCTCTTGTTTATGCATTCTCCTTTGAATATTTGTATTAAGAGCCTCAAGTTGGACTTCTCCTTGCTTGAGTTTTTCTCTGGTGAGCATCCAATGCTTGCAATTCCTATCAAACCTTCAAAACCAAATGCGCTAATACCATAAAATTGATCCAAAATTGATAGGTTTTACTGATAATTTGCAAGTTAAGTTTATTGTACTTTATGCATTGGATCGATAAGAATTCAAAATACATAAACTTTACTATTTGTTGCAGAATCTCAATTATAAATTTTACTTGATGCTCATTAATGATAAAATATTTCAGCCATTATAAACCATGCTTCAGAATTAATAGAGGATAACAACAAACAAGAAAGAGAAATAAAGACAAGAACTTGTTAACGGAGTTCACCAATAGTTGGTTATGTCTATGAGGCCCACTTCCAAGTGGAGGACCTCTTCATTGCTCTTTAAATGCTCAAGTTATATTTACATTGGCTCTTTTTTGTTCCAAAACATGTTTCATATCTGTAGTGCAATACCTCCTTGCTCAGATACATATATGCCTCATCAAACTCCTCTCAAAAACATGACAAAAACGCCTCTCAAAACATGAGAAATGGCCAAAAACACATGTTTCTCCTCAAAATCCTTGCATGAAAAAGTAACCTCTCAATATCAAGAGGCCTTGTTTATATAGTTTTTAGGCTTATATGAGGAAGCCTAAGTCCCCCAAGAATATGGCCTCTTTTTTGGATCAAATCTCCCTTCAAATGGCCAAAATATCCTCAAAAAACCAATTCTCGTCCAAAAATATCCTATTACAGGCATAAATCAATTAAAACTCCAATACACATAGGTAAAAAAACCCACTTTTACCATAAATATAGGATAAATCCCCCAAATCAGGTGCGTTCCCCCTCAAATATGGTCATATGCACTTAATATGGCCAAGCGCTAGCCCAAAGGGATAAGCGTTGGCCCTAAACTCATGATAGCTCCTGGATTCGTGGGCATATGGTGGTGTTTCATAGGGTCATGCCCTTAGTCTGTGCCTGGCCTAGAGTCACAACCCCCTAAATTTTATGGTGGACGATAGGACTAGTGTTGAATGTGTGCACGCTGGTGGTTATATTGGATAGCTTGCCCCCTTTTGGTGGTTGGTATCATGGATAATCAAACCATGGGTTGGGGCTTAGCCCCAGCCCCTATCCGCCCTCCATAGAAATACATTACAATATATATTAAAGTGTGGTTTATATAAAACAAGAAACATGGTAGCGACATTGGCATTGGGCCATTTCCAAAATAATTTCCTCCTCCAATCGGTCATGGGGTCGAGACCCATTAGCTCCACAATATTTTTTAACATAACCACCAATGATGGGGTGCCACGTGGTATCCCACACCTAGTCCATGTGGCACCTCCACATTAAATCCATCACATGCCATGTGTCAAGAATCTATTGGCCTATGCCTACATCATCTACCCAATCAATTGTGTTTCCACATGTCATCACCTTCCTCTGCCATGTCAGCATCATGAAATTATCTTGGTGATTTCATGTTGACGTCATGCTAATGTCAACATTGAATTTTTGCCAGTTTGACGTTTGACTTTTTAGTTGTTTGAGAATATGATCAGAGTGTGATAACTCTTGCATACATAGCCCGTTTGAGAAAGTAAATATATGGTCGGAATCAACACGACGAGTCAGTTGCAATGGAATTGGTTTCATTCAATTCTGAGAAATTTCATTTTTGAGCATTTTCTAGACCTGGGGAGCCTCCTGGATCAGTTAGTGGGTCGATTGTCCCTATACATTTTTAGTCGACTACCATTCACCAATCCTGTAACTTCCTTTCCTACTAAATCCTGCAGCTATACATCACCTCCATCTATGAAAAATTGTTTTTGTTATGGCCCTATCCAATGCATTCTAAGCTTTCCTTGGGTGCTCCAAATATTTATTGTCATAAAGGAGAACCAGATATCCAACTTTGAAGTTCTTATTCTTAATGTGTCTATCATGACATTCTTTATCCTTTTATTTATGTACCTCCTAATGGAAACCAACTATGATTTTTTCTTCCTCCAATTCCATGAGTTGGGCTAATTGTTCTTGCTCTATGCCTCTTTCTTCATATCTGCAATAGTTTCAATGCATAGACTTTCTATCAAATAATATAATGGAACTACTGCTTAATGTCTATACACCAGCCTAAAGGGTTTCTTCCCTATTTGATTCTTTCATGTAGTTCTATAATCCCATATTACTTCTGGTACCTTTAAATCCCAATCATCTCTATTCACATTGCAAATATTTGTCAAGGCACTCTCCAAAATATTGTTAAAGGCTTCCACTATTCCATTTTCCTGCGAATGATAAGGAGTTCTCTTCTAATGATTTATTTCAAATTCTTCCAGCATTACCTCATTTGTACTGTTTATGAAGTGAGTCCCCTGATCACACATCAATATTATTGGACATCCAAACCTTGTCACTACATGTTCAAATAAAAAACATGTTGCAGTCCCTGCACTGCAATCCTTCATTGGTGTTGCCTCAACCCATTCGGTTAAGTATTATGTCACTGTAATAATATATCTAACTCATGATCTTCTTGTTTGTGGATTAATTGGACCTACGAAGTATACTTCCCACTTATAAAATACTTTTAAAGTTACTTGAGGTCTTAATGGCATCTCATTCATCCTGGATGTCTTCCCAACTCTCTGAAAAAACATCACACTTCTAAAATTATTCCTTTGAATCCTTGTGAACTGTTGGCCACCATAATCTTGCGTGCAATACCTTATGCACGATAGATTTTCCTACGTATTTTCCTATAGTAATCCCTTCTTGTGCATCTGCTAAAATTATAGGCCTTTCATGATCCATCACACATCTTATTAATATATTATTTGCTCCAAGTTTGTACAAATGGCATGTAATCAACTTATAATCTACAATTTTGACCACCAATTTTTTCTTCTGCACAGTGGAAAATTCTCTTAGTGAAAAGTTTGTACTCAAAAAATCAATAATGTTAGAAAAATACTCATCAACTATCTGTACCGAAAACAATTTTTCATCTGGAAAGTTGTCTTCCAAGTTATTGGGTTCTTGTCCATTAGTTATCCTAGATAAGTGATTTGGTCATGCATTCAATCTTCTAGGTTTTACCAAAACTTTAAAATAAAATTCTTGGAATAAAAGTATCCATATGCATATCCTTCCCCACAACACTAGTTTATTAACTAAATATATCGAAGCAGAATGATTTGTAAACATATTGAAATGTTTCCCTGACAAGTAATGTATGTATTTTTGCAAAGCATACACCATAGTTAATCCTTCCCTTTCTATAGTGTTGTAGTTATGTTCTGAATCTGATAAATTTCTTCTTGCAAATGAAATAGGGTGATCTATATCACCTATACTATGGGATTATTCATATTTTCATAAAACCCTAGTGAAGTTAAAAAAAAACGAGGGAAGAAGAAATTGAAAGAAAAAGGGAAAAAGAAAAGGCAAAAATGACACTTTTTCACCTGGATCTTTGTGACACCTATCATTTTTAACTTTTTTTTACTCCCTTGAACCCTTCTTTTAGACCCATCTCATTGGATTCCCATTTTCTCCCTGATCGTTGTGATATCTATCATTTTTAACCTTTTTTCCTTCCTTCCCGCACCATTGACACCTATCTCATTGCATTCCTCTTTTCACACTGAACAAACTCATATACGTCATTTTCTACTCTTTTTTCCATGGTCCCACTTACCCTATTCCATTCCCCTCTTTCACCCATGGACACCACTCACAACCAATAATTCCTTCACCTACAATATGAATCCAAACAACATAAGGTAGACATCTAAAGAATGACCTTTGAAATTTCTTCCAATAATTCTCGCCTGGACATCTTCAAGGCCAAAGTTATAAAAGAATTGGTAGAGGCTAAGGGTGAATTTTCCTCCCTCACCCAGTGGTTGAAAATTCCCTTGGATCTCCCTCCCTTGAACAATATTCCCACTCTGAAGGTGAGAAATCTTTCCATAATATGGCTCTTCATTCAATTCTCTTCCTCGTGAGCCCCACCTTCCTTGAGTTGAAGTGAAAAAATTTGACGTATCTGATCCTACTGGTTGGGTCACTCAAATGGAACATTATTTACACTTTCATGGGATTATTGATGATCTAGCTAAAATTTGTTATGGTGTCCTCTATTTGGATCGAGAACATTGGAAATGGTGGAAATGGTGTAGAAATACATGCCAAAGGTATGTTTCTTGGACTCAGTTTGTGGCAGAGCTATATGACCACTTTGGCATTGATACCCACTATCTTGGTCGTTTGAACAAGTTGAATCAATCTAAAACAATGGAATACTTTGTATCATCCTTTGAACACTTGGATTTCAAAACACAGGGCATGTCTGATGCCTTCTTCTAGGAATGTTTTATCAGTGGGCTCAAAGAGGAAATTCGAGCCCAGGTCCTCATGGCTCTCCCTCACACTTGGTTGGTAGCTACTCAATGTGTTAAGGAATCCCAAAAAATTGTATCTGCTCAGACCTGTAGACCTTCCTTTGTTCCTCAAACTTGAACTACTAACCTTGTCGCTCCTCCCACTCCCCTCAAGATCTAGAAATTAACTCGGGCTGAAATGGTTGAATGCCAACTGAAGGGCCTTTGTCATAATTGTGATGACAAATATTTTCCAGGGCACAAGTGTAAGGAACAAAGTTTTTTATGGCCTTCTCTAAGGATGTTTCTGAAGAATATATCGAGACCCCCCCTGTGGCAGATTTACCCGACCCAACTGATATTACTCTACCCTCTGACCAACCATAAGTAGAACTAGTCATTTCATTGAATGCCCTCACTGGATTCTCTATTCCCCAAACCCTCAAGATCATTGGCTACATTAAGAATTGAAAGTTCATCATCTTAATTGAAAATGGAAACACTCATAATTGTATTCGCCATTGTATTTCCCAAGAAACCCATTGTTATATACATGCATTTAACAACTTTCAAATCATGATTGTCAATGGTGGTTCCATGAGATGTGGGGGGCATTGTGAAAATGTGTGTCTCCAAATTGGGAAGTGCCACCTGAAATCTCATGTGTTTTCTATTGACATGGGCGGCTGTGATATTGTGTTCAGTGTGGAATGGTTACGCACTCTTGGTCCCATCCTCATGGATTTTAATGAATTAACCATGCAATTCCAACAGGTGATACAACAATATAAATTCCAAGGAATCATAGAAGGATCCCCTGAGATCATCAGTTCCCATCAAATGGAAATGCTCCTCAAAAAAGGTCATTCCGACATTATTTCCTGACTCCATTCTATTCAAGCAATTGAGACACATGTGGTCCATCCTGGCCTCCAATGTATCATCTCCAAAAACCAAGTTGTTTTTTCCACTCACTAGGGAATTCCTCCTTATCTTGGTGTTCATGATCATTCCATTTCTCTCATCCCCGACAATATTCCTCCCAATGGTTTCCGTTATCGTCATACCTTGCCTAAAATAATTAAGTTGAGAAAATTGTTCAATAATTGCTAGCCTCGAGTGTTATCCTCCCTAGTACCAGCCCCTACTCTTCCCATTTGGTCATGGTACTCAGAAAATAAGGTACTTGGCATATGTGTCCCAAATTTCATGCCCTCAATAGACTCACCATCAACGAAAAATTTCCCATTCATGGCATTGATGATCTCTTGGATGAATTAAGTGGTGCTCAGTATTTTGTTAAACTTGATCTATGATATGGCTACCACCAGATAATTATGCAAGAGGAAGACATTACTAAGACTACTTTTCACACTCATGAGGGTCACTATGAATTCTTGGTCATGCCCTTTAGCCTGTGTAATGTTCCCTCCACTTTCGAAAGTATCATGAACCATGTTTTCTGTCCTTTTCTCCATCATTTTGTACTAGTTTTCTTTTATTATATTCTCATCTATATTAAAAACTAGGAAAACCATCTTACCCATATGGATCAAGTTCTCAATCTACTCTCTCAACACCAACTTTTTCTCAAGAAACCTAAATGTGCCTTTGGAGCTTCCGAAGTGGAGTACTTGGGTGATATTGTCGGCAAGGATGGTGTAAGGGTGGATCCTAAGAAAATTGAAGCTATGCAATATTGGTCGTGCCCAAAAAATCTCAAGAGATTGCGTGGTTTTCTGGTTTTAACAAGATATTATCACAAGTTTGTTAAGAATTATGGAAAAATTGCAGTGCCTCTTACTGCTCTCCTAAAACAGAATGCTTTCACTTGGACTCGAGTAGTTAATCAATCATTTCAAGCATTGAAAGAAGCCATGTGCACAACTCCTGTCTTGGCCCTTCTTGACTTCACAAAGACTTTTTTCCTCGAATGTGATGCCTCTAAGAAAGGCATTGTTGTAGTATTCATGCAAGAGGGTAGACCCTTGGCCTTCACTAGAAAACAACTCTCGGAGCGACATCTAGGCCAATAAATATATGAAAACGAAATTTTGGCTATTCTTCATTCTCTAGATATCTTGTGTCCTTATCTCTTAGGACAAGTCTTTGAAATTAAAACCAACCATCAGAGCCTCAAGTATTTCCTAGAACAGAGGATTTCATCCCAGGAGAAACAAAACTGGGTGACCAAGCTATTTGGCTATGATTATGATATATTTTATAAGAAAGGAAAATAAAATGTAGTGGATGATTCTCTATCTAGAAAGTACAAAGAAGAAGGATCCCTTTTTTCCTTCTCCTTCATTGTACCAGATTGGCTCCAAGTTGTTCACCAGGAATGGCTACAAGACCCCGAAACTGATCAACTGATCCAAAAATTGTAAGAAAATTATCCATTTTATCCATCGTACTCTTGTCACAATGAAGAGCTTTGCTACAAATTCCATTTATATTTAATACACTAGTTGCAACTTAAATCCACAGTTCTTTCTAAGCTTTATGCTTCACCCATAGCAAGGCATTCTGAGTTTACTAAAACCCATGAACGAGTTAAATGTTCTTTTTTTTGGGATGGTATGAAACAGACATCCACAACTTTGTGATTGAATGTGATGTCTATAAACGCAACAAGGGGAAAACTATAAAAGATTTGGGCACACTACAACCACTTCCTATTCCACCAACTATTTGGAGGGACATTTCTATGGATTTCATTGTGGGCTTACCTAAATATGGAAATAATTTAGTCATCCTAGTGGTAGTTGATCGCCTTTCCAAATATGATCATTTATGTTCTCTTCAATTCCCATTCACAACATCCATAGTGGCTCCGATTTTCATGGATAATATTTTCAAGATTCACGACATGCCTCATTCTATTGTATGTGACAGAGATCCAATTTTCACCAGCAATTTTTGGAAAGAACTATTCAGGATCTAGGGAACACAATTAAATCTCAGTACTACTATAGACTAATGGCCAAACTAAATTTGTCAACAAGTGTTTGGAAACATATTTGAGGTGTTTTTCATTTGAACTGGAATATCAGTGGGCTCAGTGGTTACCCCTAGCTGAATGGTGGTATAACACATATTACCATATTGCTACCTATATGACTCCTTTTGAAGAAGTATATGTAAAAAATCCCCCATCAATTATTTCCTACATACCAGGGGTCTCGAAGGTTCAGGAGGTTGAAAAAACTCTTACATTCCATGCCACCATTCTCCATGCTCTCAAAGACAATTTGGTCATGGATCATACGTATGAAACAACAATTATATCAAGGACGTTCAGAACACCAATTTTCTACAGGAGACCGGGTGTTTCTTCATCTACATCCTTACAAGTAGAATTCACTCAAAGTTTAACATTGTTAGAATATTTCTCCCACATTTTATGGTCCTTATACCATTCTCAAGCACGTGGGACCACTCACCTATCAGTTATATCTTCCCATTCATTCTAAGATATATACTATTTTTCATGTCTCATGCTTAAAGAAGGTGATTGGAAATAAGTTCCAAACTCAAACCAATCTTATGGAGTTAGATGTTGAAGCTTCCATAAGGTTGCAACAACATGTAGTCTTGGACCAGCGTGAACATCTCCTACATCATCACACCATCAAGGATTTTTTAGTGCAGTGGAAAGATACAACTCCAGAAGATGCCACCTAGGAATTGACCACTATTCTCCAAGAATTTCCTCATATCAAGCCTTGAGGACAAGGTTGTTCTTTAAGGGGTAGGGCATGTTAGGGACCTAAACCCCTAACTTATCATATAGGTAGAATAATATATTTCCATGTAATAAAGGATGATACTAGTTAATAAGGTATATTTAATAAATATGAACAAGTCAATGTAAGAAGACATAATAAAATCTTTCACTTCTAGAAAGATCTTTCTCTAGAATGTTATTTAGAAGATAGAATTAGTATAAATAAGAGTAGAAGGTATTGTTGTAGGAAAATCTCCCTACGGATAGGTAGATCACCTCTAAGGCTTGACCTTAACCCTAGACAGAAAAATGCTTAACGTGGACACTGACTTCCTTTCAAATCTATCTAAACTAATACATGAGAAGGAAGGATAACAGAAGTACCTCTTAATCGATGTTTGTCCCTGCACGCTCTGAGTTGCGCTCCAATCCTTTGCTCCTCGCTGAGTTCTACAGGAAAACAAGATACGACTACTTCCTACTCTATTGATATTAGCTTGAAAACAGATCCATCAATAAATGATAAGTTCATGTAACATCAGACACAAACTAGAAAGAAACAGGCCAAGCGTGTCATATTAATGAGAATAACGACAACAGTAATTACAATCGTAGATGCGAATGTGACAGCTTCGTCAAGTCCCCTTCATCTAACCCTTGCTCGAAAGATCCACAACCTGGTTGGCAACAGCTTCACTGATCACTTCTCCTTTAGATGACTGTGTGTTTCTTATGAGATCATAGGTTTCATGCTAGCAATTCTTCCTCCTTTCCACCATCATAGAGCTTGATTATATAGGTTGGGAAGAGCTTAACCTCTTGAGTTATGTTTATAACAAGTTGGGAACCTCCTCCTTAGATCAGGGATCTCTTGATGAAACCAAGAATTCGAGTGAAACTGCCTCCTAATCTCGAAAGATCGTCTCCTTATTCTCCTCACCGGGCTAACAACTGACCCAGATTAGGGAGCGCTCCTTCAAAAGGAGCATCAGAGCACTAGAACGCTCCCAGAGAGGCTCAAGGGGAGCATCAGCGCTTCAAAAGTGGGCAGCACTCCTGCAGAGGGGTAAAGGAGCGTTATAATGCTCCCTGAGGCCTTATGGGGGAGCGCCAACGCTCCTAAGGCTGTTTCAGGGAGCGTTCACCCTCAAAACTCTTGATTGGAAGCTCTTTTTAGGTGTTAAGATATGTTTGACTCCAGTGAACCAGTTCTCTTTCTTCAAACCAAGTGTATAAGATGTTTCAAGTGCCTCCTTAGTGTCGTCATCGTGGTAGTATGATTCAAAAACATTTGCGACACTTTGTAACCAACTTGCGACACTTGTGAAAGTTTTAAGGAAGTTGTGACACTTACGACAAGTGAGACGAATATGCGACACTTATCCAGTTGAGTGATTTTGATGTGTAACAGAATGCCCCCCAAAGTATGAAGTCATAAGATGCGAACTGATGACTGAAATACTTTGTAGACGTTCATGAAAGGGTATAGACTCGGAGAACCTGACGGAAGCTGCACACAAACATCCAACAAATATCATGACATATTTCAAAACCCAAGGCAGGCATACCTATGCTTGGGTGATCGAGACTTGTAAGGTATGGCCACCATAATATACACTGTGGATCCATAATTGTATTGATAAAAAGGGTATAGCCACCAAAAATATAATGTGGATCTATACTTTGATGACTCGGATTGATCGTAGCCATGAAATATACACAGTGGATCTACGAGATGACAAGACATAGCCACGACCAATACAAAGTGGATCTATGTAATAGTGCATGTGTTCTTTGTCCAATAAAACTCCTTCGCAACCTGGGCAAAGAATATCAAAGTGATTACTCAACCCAGGGTCTTCTTACCAATCCCAATATGGTACGAATCTGACCATGTGAATAGATGTCTTGATGTCGAACATGGAAGAAACCACTTGATTACCGGTCAATGAGGTAAACCGTTAACAAGTGCGAGGGAGATCACCATTAATGTCAATGATTCCCAAGGTACCTTAGTACATTCCATCGAACGTGAATAGATGAGATGAGGTCGAACATCCATGGAATCATTTGATCAGAGGTCAATGATGTAAACCCACTGTCGAATGTGAGGAGGCCTACCATTGAGGCATGCAGGTCCCAAAGTACTAACTAGTTTCTAAGTCTAATTCCCGGATAATGTGCTGAGGTCGATAGGAATAGACTCGTCGAGGGAGGGCTTTGATGTATCCCCCATCAACGACATGAAACAGACATGGAGATGTAATTGGCAAATAAAATGGACATGGACTGACACGGGTTCTGAGACAATATATTTGGGATGGTTGACTCTCGAGGCGGATACTTCCCTTGAACACTGAGGCACGACAGCAAAACATGACATGGACCAAAACTTATACAATGGATGCAATGACTTGCGTCGGGTGACCCAAAGGAGTGAAAGGAAACTCAAATATTGGCTCAGTGCAGAGGTTCAGCAGATTATGATATGAGCAGATGACAAAGTGTCGTGTTCAAGGGAGACTCTAAGATGTGTTGTATGATGTTCTCAAGAGACTGCTTGGCTTGCTCCTTTCAATTTTTCCCCCATCTAGATAGATGAGTACCTCTTTTTGATTTAATGAGCTCGAGGAGGATAACACATTCTCGATATAACTCACCTTTGGTAAGTTCCTCTTCCTTTGTGTAACGAACCGGAAGAAGTAAGGGATTAGTCTCGTATGGGTCTGTCGATGTGTGCTTTAACGAGTCCAAAGACAGAAAACTCGAAGGTTTTTTGGGATTATAGAGATTGGAAAAACACTTAAAAGAGAACTCTCTCAGTTCCTTTTTCGTACAATAGTGCAACGAGACCGAAAAAGGGTTAAACTATCGCTCGCAAGATGCCCTTTCTAACCTTTTAACGAGTGTGAAAGGAAGCAAGATCACTCGACAATCTTTTCATATTTAGAGAGTTTGAAAAGGGTTTAAAGGAGACTCCAGGGGGGTTCCTTTTTCGTGTGTTCGTATCCAGATAGGTCCGAAAAAGAGATAAAAGTTTACCCGGTTACGTTCTCATATTGTCGAGCTCGAGAATGAACTAAGACTATGCTCATCAGTGTGACAAGGTGAATGATACGTTGGAACTGCCAAGAAACCTGCGATGCTAGAAACTACAAACCAAAGTTTAGTGAAGCCATTTCATCATTAGAGAAACCCAAAAAACAACCATTCCTTATAAAAAATGAAATTCTATAAATAACAATTGATTTGGAAACTTATTTACCATTTCATTTGCGAGGTTTTTGGAGTGTTGGAGAATCCCAATCGGAGTGAATCTTGTTTTTCTCGCTGTCGGAGCTACGATCGATCATTTCTCTCGCCGTTTGAACCAAGTAGGTGCCCATCCCTTGCTCTTTCAATTGCATGGATTCAAATTGATTTTTATGGCATTATTTATTTAAAACAAAAAGCCCTAGGTCGTCCCTCTTTGACCAAATCGACCTCCTTTTAGAAATCAATAAAATGGGGTAATTCTTTTACAAAAATGTGTTAGAGAAGGGTTGTTAGGATGTCCACACCCTTACAATCAATTGGACTGATCATTTTAGCAAAAGAAACTCATGAAAAATCCCTTCAATGGCCAACGCACCCCCTCAAGTCGTTTTGCATTTTTAACACGTTTTAATTATTATTTGGCAAATGTTAAAGGGTGTGGTGGTCAAAAAGAGTGATTGGTTGATTTTAGATGACATGCGTACTTTGTTTTCTATTTTAAAATGTTTTTTGAAAATCGCCAAAATTATCAAAACTTGAGGAATAACGAAATTCTCGATTTTTTGTTTTGTAGGTGTCTTCGACAATCATGATTGAATGGAAAGAGAGGGAACATGAGATGGATGATTTAGCCTCTCTATGGAGTCCTCGTATGTGGGCTGCTTTGCGAGCCTGTGGCTTGCTCAAGTTTTTCAAGTTGCAAAAAATGAAAAGAGAGATTCTACTGCTTGAGCACATGATTGGCCTTTGGGATGTTGTGGAACAGGGATTTCGTATTGGTACCCAACTCCTAACCATTGAGTTGGAAGATGTGTACTTTTTGACTGGCCTCTCGAAAAGGGGGGTCCCCATAGCTTTCATTGGGCAGAGGGCATTACCTGAGAAGGTGGACGTGTATCGGGCACGCCACTGCGTTCCGGGAGCAAGGTTGGTAGGGGGCAGGATCCCTATCAAGGATATATGAGATCTTCCTCTTCGATCTATATTATTTTCTATCACAAGCGTGACAGGTAGCACTAGTGCTCATTTGGCATCGAGATCACAGGTGGCCTATGGTGTTCAATGTTTAGAGACAACGTTGTTTAATTGGAATGCAGCGTTCCTTCGGAATGTGAAGGAACAGATCTCACGGTACAGGACTGGTCAGAAGCAGTTTGGTTATGGCTCTTTCTTAGTCTCGTTCTTCCTAGAGCGCATCCCTCAGATGCAGCCTCAGATAGCATTGGCAGTATGCCCAGTGGATGAACCTCGGATGGAGAGGTGGACTAGTATGTCTCCAAGACTAGTTTCGGAGTTAGAGTTCCACTTCACTGGTGATTTCTTTGCCTGGTTGAGATGGGAGTTCCTTTGGATATAGGACTTCCCTTACGCCGATGTAGACTTCTGTGGGAGTATGGACTTGATTTTTCCCCCGGGGGAAGACTGGGATGAGTCAGGGAAGAGATTAAGCCATACCTCGTCTAGTTTTTGTTTTTAATTTTTTGATATATATGTATTTTTTTGGGTATGTAAAAGAGTTTTAACAGATGTTTTGTTTCCAACATGCAGACAAGGGAGCAGTGCGCCCAGTTGATATACCAGTACCAGGGCATTGTGGAGGTGCCCCAGCTGCAGCAAATCCAGTGGTACCAGTTATGGGTCTCCGGGAGGTCGAAAGGAACCTCCAAGGCCTTACGATGGGCATCCCTCCTCTGCGGAGGGGGGATGTGCCTTTGCATCTGCAGCGACACACTGTAGGAGTGCCAGAGAACATCAATTCTTTGTTCAGGCATGTAGTGTGTGCAGTAGTATGTTACTCACAGCACAACGCAGTGTGGGGAGATTAGAGTCTCCCCGTGATCATGTTTTTTGTATGCCTTGTCAGGCGATGTTGTATGGGTGGATGGACCCAATATTGTCCTCTTCTACACACTTTTTGATGTAATGCAAACATTTCAGTCACGCCATATATATATATATACAGTTTCGAGTTTTTATGATGCCGATGATTTATACATGATGATGTTTGTGATGTGTTTTAATTTACATGTAATGTACAGTTTTTGCTTTCCTTGAATCTTATCTGTGGGATAAATACCGATCCATGATATAATTAGCTAATGAATATGAAACACTATTAAGTTCTCTCGGAATATGTCTATATTCAATGTAATTGAACATTCGTTCAAGACGACGAACTTGCAAGTGTAGACGTAGCAGGATAGGACTACGGATAGCGTATATGTGGTTGAGTTGATAAACCATGAGTTGAGAGTCTAAGTAAATAACGATACGAGAGATACCTAGGGAGGAGGCTTGGGTCAACAGTCCAATGACAGCGTGGTATTCTGCCATATTGTTGGTTGCTGGTCCTAAACAGATGCCTCCTGAACTCACCACCTCGTCAAACTGATAAATAACCCATGCTGCCGAGGCAATGTTCCAGGTATGTCGGTTGGTGCCATCCGCGAACCCAAAAGAGATAGGAAATACAGACGTCATCTGCGCATGAAAACACAGGCACAGTCATGAATGGCAACGGAAAAACTCGAGCATGCAAAAGAAAAGACATACCAAACTAAAATACAATAACATACAAAGTACAAATGCTAGGTGATCTAGGCATAGTACTTTTTAAGGTAAAGCCCGTTTCGGGGCTCTCCCAGGGAAATCCCATCATGGTCTACTAGTTTGTAAGCACCTCTGTGTAAAACATGCTTCACGATGTAAGGGTCATCCCACATAGGTTCTAACTTTCCTGTTTTCAATTTATCGTGTGCTTGGTCGTAAACGAGGACTAAGTCCCCTTCTACAAAGGCTCGATGTTGGACGGATTTTTCAAATTGACTCTTAATTCGTTTCTTATGTGCCTCATTAACGAGGGCAACATCGCGGCGTGTTTCATCCAGCTTGGATAGGTACAAGAATCGTTCTTCTTCTGCAGAAGTATGGGGCAAGAGTTCTACTTTCAATTTGAGTGATGGAATTTCACACTCGATTGGTAGGACGGCTTCAATGCCATAGACCAACTGGAAAGGAGTGAATCCAGTTGAGGTTTTCACAGACGTGCGATAGGCCCAGAGAGCGGAAAATAGTTGTAAATGCCACGTTGTTTTGTTTTCCCCTACCATGCGTTGGATCATGGTTTTTAGGACTTTGTTGATAGCCTCAACTTACCCATTCGCTTGAGGGTAGTAGGGGGATGAGTTTTCATGGCGAAAACCCAATTTGACATGTAACTCGCTCATCATCTGGTTTTTGAAGTGTGCACCATGGTCGGTGACAATGTCATGTGGTACACCAAAACGAGTAATGATGTGGTTGAAGAGGAATAGAGCTGCAGTACGGCCATCGTTCAGGAAGGTAGTCATAGCCTCAGCCCATTTGGTGAAGTAGTCAACGACGACGATGATGTAACCGTGACCCCTGGCTGAGGTAGGTTTACACTGCATGAAATCGATACCCCATTTGGAAAATGGGTCGATGGCAATAATGGGGTGCAACGTAGTAGGGTGGGTGCGTGCCTTCTTGTTAAAGATTTGGCAGGGTGGGCATTTTTTGATGGCCTCAATGCAATCTTTGAAAATCGAGGGCCAAAAGTAGCCGGCACGTAAGATTTTTTGGGCTGTGGCCATCCCGGAAAGGTGACCGCCACAGGCACCAAGGTGACAATCGTTCAAAACACGTTCAGCCTCTTCGTAAATCAGACATCGTCGAAGGATGGTGTCAATACCATGGCGATACAAAGTGTCGTCGAGGATGAGATAACGACGAGAGTGGTGACGGATGCGTCGATGCTCTTCGTGAGAGATGTTGGGCTGAAAACGTTGGGTTTGAAGGTAGAGGAGAATGTCTCCATACCAAGGGTCAGAGGTGTTGATGAGGAAGAGAGACTCATTGGGGAGAGAATCTCTAGGTTTAATGTTTTCATCGGCACCTGGGAGAGCACAGATAAGCTCGGAAAACACCAGGGATTTTTTGTCTTTAGCCTTTGTAAACTTGAGATCGAATTCTTGAATAATAACGATCCATTTCGAATATTTGCCCCCAAGTACTTGACGCGTCAAGATGTGGTACATGGGGTTGGAGTCTGCGATTACCGTTGTGGTGCGTAATAAGTTGTAGTGGCGGAATCTTTGGACAGCAATGACGGCTGCCATAGCCAGTTTCTCAACATGCGAATATCTGAGTTCGGGTCCGGATAAACTCTTGCTCAGATAATAAATCATGTGTTCTTCATCGTTAGAGTCCTCTTGAACTAACACTATTGAAATGGTAGAAGTAGAAGCGGCCAAGTAAAGGATATAATCACATGACTGTTGGGCAGTGTCATCCCAGATGAAAGGGACGTTCTTTTGCAGTAGTCGCATAAATCCTTTAGTGATCTCGGCATAATTGCAGATGAAACGGTGGAGAAAGTTTGCTTTTCCTTGCAAACTTTGGAGTTGGGTTAAGTTGGTAGGTGGGGGTAAGGCTAGGATGGCCTTGATCTTTAAGGGATCCACCCTGATCCCATCTTTGGAGACGATGAAACCGAGGAGTCGGTCGGATTCGACAGCGAAAATGCATTTATGTGGGTTCAGATGAATATGATAGAAACGACATCGAAGAAAAATTGCCCGCAAGTGACCAATGTGGTCGGGTCGGTTGGATGAATGGGTGGGTAAATCATCGAGGTAAGGTTCCGTGATATGTTTTATGTCGTGGAAAGCGTACGACATGGCTCGCTGGAAAGTAGCACCAACATTTTTAAGGCCAAAAGGTAGCTTTCGGTAAGTGAAAGTTCCCCAAGGGCAGATGAAGGCTGTCTTATGTTGATCAGCAGGTAAGATTTCAATCTGGTTGTATCCAGAAAATCCATCCATCAAAGAGAAGATTACGCTTCCTACGCAATTATCAATGATCTGATCGATAAAAGGCGTAGGGTAGTTGTCCTTGGGACAAGCTTTGTTGAGATCTCGATAATCTACGCAAACACGGATGGTCCCTTGTTTCTTGTCAACTAGAACGAGGTTGGAGACCCATTCCGTCAAAGGGACGGGATAGATGAAGCCATATTTAAGAAGTTTTTCAACTTCTGCATTTATAGCTGTCATTTTCTTGGGGTGAACCGGGCAGAGTTTCTGTCGAACCGGTTTTGTGTCAGGGTAAGTCTTGATTTCATGTATGACGATTGAAGGGTCAATCCATGGCATTTCCTCGTAGCTCCATGTGAAGACATCGCGGAATTCCTTGAACAAAGCGGTGTAAGAAACCACTTCGTCGGGCGTGCAATTAGCACCAAGATTAATGTTTTCCACGACACCTTCTTTGACTGAAATGTCAATTGTGATTGTAGTAGAGATGTTACCCATGT